>JAFJHL010000492.1:600000-930481 GCA_019425775.1 Rafetus swinhoei | reverse complement strand
TCTCTGGTTCCCTTTCCTGTCCCGATTCTTCCTCACCCCTGCACGTGCCCTTGGCCCCGATCCTAACCTTTACGAACCCATTTCCAGCCCCGAATCCTCCCCGTCCGTGACCTCCTCCTACTATCACCGCCCCTTTCCTCCCACCCCTGTCCCACCGTCCGGCCGTGAGCCCGCCCCTTCCACGCCTACCGTGCCGCCTGTCCCACCTCACCGCCCTCCCAAACCACCATTACTGCCATCACCACGGGGCCGCCTCGTTCCCGTTGACCGTGGGCGGCCCTCAGGGGGTGGTATTTGTGTCCCCGGTCCCTAGCTCCCTAGGGGCTGCCTTGTTCCCTCCGCCGCACCTTCTCGCCGGCTGGGGCGGGCAGCGCGCGCCGCCGCCTTGGCGCCGCGCTGGGCTCGGACCCCGGTTTGCCCGCCTCGGTGGCCCGCGAGGTCTTCTCCGGGGGCCCAGACGGAGGAAACATCTAGTGTCCTCAGCGCTGGGGGCCGAGCTCCGCCAATTCTCACGGATACGCTGTGGGGCTAAAGGAAAGGTGGAGCTCGCCCTTCAGCGCTGGGGGACTTTCATTCCATCTTGGGGGCTACGAGGGCCTCTTGCAGGAGGGGAGAGGGACCAAGGGCGGGACATCGCGCCTACCGGCGGGCCCGCAAATTTCGTGGACGCTCGCTCGGGTCGGGCAGCGGCCTGTTGCGCCGCCCGCGGAGGCCGACGATCACCCTGCCCGTGAGGATCCACCCCAGCCCTCATCATGAATCACACCACCATCGCAACGCTGAACGCCCGGGCTGTAGGGTGGGTCGCAGGAGCCGGGTGCTCTCCTTCCTTCGGGAGGAGGGTACTCGGTGGTTTTCCTGCAGGAGACCACGACTCCAGCCGCCGAGGCTGGCTGGCGGCTGGAGTGGGGGACGGGTGTATTTTAGCCACCTCGCACTCGCCGCCGGGTGGCCACCCTGTTCTCCCCTACCCTACGGCCCGAGGTGCTGGGGACCGCCGAGGTTGTCCCGGCCGCTTGTTGCACGTCCGGCTCGGAGGGGCTGACGCTGAACTTGGTCAACGCTTCACGCCCGAACGCTGGCCCGACCAGGTCATCTTTACCGGCAGGCGGCCACCTTCCTCGGCACTCTGGATCCTCGCGAGTGTCTGGTCCTGGGCGGGACTTTAACACCACCTCGATGACCGGGACCGTAGGACGCGCGAACTGCCAGGCCGCAGCAGGCGCCCTCAGGAGATCGTGGACAACCACTCCCTGGTGGACGTCTGGCGAGACCACCACCCGGACGACAATACCACCTTCACCACGTCCGGTGGAGGACGATCGGTCGAGCCACTCCCGGTTGGATCGCGCTTACCTTTCCCGCTTCCATCTGGCACGAGCCCACTCCAGCATTCGCCGCCCCGCTTCACGGACCACCATTTGGTGGCCGTGAAAGCCTCCTAGTTCGGAGAGGCTGGGGCCGCCTACTGGCACTTCAATAATAGCTTGCTGGAGGACGTGGCTTCGTGGCATCCTTCCGGAGTTCTGGCTGGCCTGGCGGGGGCAGCGCCCGCCTTTCCTCGGCGCGCGATGGTGGGACGTGGGAAGGTGCGCGCCGCTCTTCTGCCGCGACTCCCGGGCGCCAGCCGGCGGAGGGATGCGCGATAGAGCAGCTGGAACGGGAGGTCTTGAAGCTTGAGGGGCGCCTGGCTTCCGCCTCGAGGATCCACTCCGCGAGGCGTGCCGAGAAGCGGAGGAGCTCCGGGCCCTGGAAGATCACAGGGCCCGGGCGCTGTTCGATCTCGCATCCATCTCCTTCGGGAGATGGATCATGCTCCCGCTTCTTCTATGCCCTGGAGAAAAGGAGGGGGTGAAAAAGCACGCCACCTGCCTTTTGGCGGAGGACGGCACCCCTCACGGATCCGGCGGAGATGCGTGGAAGGGCCAGGGCCTTCTACGCCAGTTTGTTCTCCCGGATCCGACCAAGCCGACGCCTGCAAGGTGCTCTGACCGAGCTCCCGACGGTCAGCTGGCGCATCGAGACCGCTGAGACGCCTCACTCTGGCCGAGTTCTCGAAGCCCTCCGCCTCATGCCCAACAATAAAACCCCGGGCATGGACGGGCTGACCGTGGAGTTTTACCGCTGTTCTGGGACGCCCTCGCCCAGACCTCGCCACAGTCTGGGCCGAGTCCTTGGAGAGCGGGTCCTCCTCTGTCGTGCAGGCGGCAGCGTGCTCGCTTGCTACCAAGAAGGGGGACCTCCGCGACCTTCGGAATTGGCGTCCGCCTCGCCTCCTCAGCACGGACTATAAGGTCGTAGCAAAAGCCATCTCGCTGCGACTGCGGTCCGTGCTGGCGGACGTGATCCATCCCGACCAGACCTACACCGTCCCGGGCCGTAGCATCTTCGATAATCTGTATTTGGTCCGGGATCTCTTGGAGCTCGGGTGTAGGGACGGCATGTCGCTCGCCTCCTGTCCCTGGACCAGGAGAAGGCGTCGACAGGATGGATCACGGGTATCTCCTGGGCACCCTGCAGGCCTTCGCTTCGGGCCCTGCTTTGTGGGTTTTCTCCGGTGCTGTACGCCCTCGCGGAGTGTTTGGTCAGGCTCAACTGGACCCTGACCGAGCCGGTCAGCTTCGGGCGGGGGGTACGTCAGGGGTGTCCGCTGTCGGGCCAGCTGTACGCTCTGGCGATCGAGCCCTTCCTCTGTCTCCTCCGTAGGAGGCTGACGGGTTGGTGCTGCGGAGCCGAGCTGCGGCTGGTCCTGTCGGGCGACGCCGATGACGTGCTCTCGTGGTCCAGGACCCGGGCGACCTGGCGCGGGTGGAGGCCTGCCAAGCCGTCTACTCGGCGGCCTCCTCCGCCCGGGTCAACTGGGTCAAGAGCTCTGGCCTGGTGGTCGGGGACGGGTGGCGGGCCGGCTCCCTCCCACCCGCGCTTCAGGCCATCAGGTGGAGCGCGGGTCCGCTGCTCTATCTGGGCGTCTATTTATCCGCCACGCATCCCTCTCCGCCGGAAAACTGGCAGGGTTTGGAGGCCAGGGTGGCTGAGCGGCTGCGGAGATGGACAGGACTGCTCCGGTGTCTCTCCCTTCGAGGGAGGGCGCTGGTGTTAAATCAGCTGGTCCTGTCCATGCTCTGGCACCGGCTCAACACCCTGCGCCCGGCCCCGGAGGTCCTGGCCAAGCTCCAGAGGACAGCCCTGGAGTTCTTTTGGCCAGGACTGCACTGGGTCTCTGCAGGGGTCCTGTCTCTCCCCCTGGAGGAGGGGGGCCAGGGCCTGGTCTGCGTACGCAGCCAGGTCCGGACCTTCCGCCTCCAGGCCCTGCAGAGACTCCTCTTAGTGCAGGTAGTCCGGCATGGAGCATTTTGGGGTGCGCTTCCTCCGCCGCCTCGAGGGCTCCGGCACGACCGGCAGCTCTTTTTATCCACCCGAGGGGCCTTCCGCGAGACCTCTCAGAGCTGCCGGAATTCTACCAGGAACTCCTCCAGACCTGGAAGCTGTTCTCGCGACCAGGTCCGCTTTGGCCGAGGAGCAGACCTCCTCGCGGAGCCCCTGCTCCACAATCCAGCCTTGTGCGTGCAGGTGGCGGAGTCTCCGCGTGCGCCGGAGGTTGATCCTGGCAGAAACCACCAGGTCGGAGACCTCCTGGACTACGACAGGAGGGACTGGGTGGACCTCGAGCGCCGCCGGCGCATGGGGCTCTCCACCCTTTGGACCCCTGCGCCTACTCCAGGAGGTGGAGGCGGCTTTGTCGCGCCCGCCTCGACCTCCTACAGAGAGCCCTGCGAGAGGGCACGCCCGCCTCCCTTCCTGCAAGCCTCCGTCCCTTTTATTGGGCCCCTGTTCCGCGGGCCCTCCGGCCTCCCATCCCTGGACTCCCAGCCGGCTGCAGAACCTGCAGCCGGTTTGTTTCGAACCGCGCCTAGGGAACATCTGTACACGCCGTGCTCCATACCTTGCATTTCTCACCTCGTGTCCCGCCCGATACTAAGTGGCGGGACTATTTAAGATCCGTTGAGGGGTGGGAGACCCGATGGGCCAGTGTGTATTCCACCTTAGTCCCACGGCCCATCGGGATATTAGTTGGCGGCTCCTTCACGGAGCCGTGAGCACGGGCGTGTACCTGGCGCGGTTCACCCCCATCCCGGAAGCCTGTCCCTTTTGCGGCGTGAGGGAAAACCTGGCGACGATACCTCGAGTGCGCCAGGTTGCAGCCCCTATTCCGCTCCTCCAGAACCTCTTATTGAGGTTCTGGCTGCACTTTTCCCCTCACCTTTCATCTACGCACACCCAACTGCGTGGCCCCACAAAGTCGCGAGACCTCCTCGCCAACCTCCTCCTGGCCTTAGCGAAAGCTGCCATCTATGACACCAGGAGGAGGATGCTGGACGAGGGGTTCTCTGCGACTGTGGGGCCTACTCGTTCCTCCCTCGTGTCACGTATCCGGGCAGAGTTCCTCTGGGCGCCCACTGGCTCCATCGATAGCTTTGAGGGGCAGTGGCGCTGTCCGGGTTCTCTGCTCGGTGTCCCCGCTTGGTTCCCTTTATTTTAAACCTGTGACCCGCACTCCTGATCCGCTTTTGTCATTATTTGTCCCCGAGATCAGTTGGCCATGGGTCCAGTCGTCCCTCCCAAGGCTGGGAGGGGCTTTTAGAACGTGCGGGCTTCGCCGCCACATTCTCATGGTTTCAAATAGACCCCGCCCCACTGCAGAGAAGGAGGAGAGGAGCAAGTGTAGGGGCTGCCTCTTCCTTCTCCCCTGCCCTGGTCCTGGTCCTGCTTGCCTACACCAGCCGGAGCCCTTCCCACCCCGCCACCCACCAGCCACCCGCCTGCTGACACCCCAACGCTGCTGGGCTGCTCCCCGGACGACCACACTGCTGCTGCCTACCACCGCCACCAGCTGCTCCTGTTGCCTGAGAGGGAGGGGGCCTGCCGGCCGCCCCCTCCCCTCCTTCGCTCCAGAGAAGGAGGAGGACCCCACCAGCACCCACCACCCGGAGGCCTTCCCCGCTGACTGCTGCCTGCCCACTGCTGCTGCACCGCTGAGGGGGAGAAGAGGAGATCACCATCTAGAACTGTGGAGGGGTTTGTCTAAAAGACTGAGCTTTTTTCATCTGCTCTAGGGGTGGTGGTGAACTGAGCTGTTAAAAGGGGGGCTGGGGGAGAGGCTCAGTGCCCTCCCCCTAGTCCAGCTGCCCCCCTGCCCGCTGCCACCACCCCCAACGCCCCTCCACCGCCTCACCACCTGGACTCTCTCTCTTCTCCCCTTGGTGGGGTTTGCTGCCCCGCCTCCACCTGGGACTGTTTGCTGCAGCGGTGGCGAGGTCGAGCCTCACAGCGCCGTGGGCGTGCTCCTCCCACCCCCTTGGACTTGGCCCCTCCTCAGCTACATTTGGCTGGGGGCCACCTCACCCCTGGTCACCCACCCTACCCCAGCAGCTTGTTTCCTCCCCATTGCCTGTCCTTCCTGCTAGCCTAGTTGTTTTTCCTCCCACCCCAAGGTTACTTACCCACCACACCCATTCCCAAAGTTTATTACCTAGCCACGCCCCTACCCCAGCCAGCCCAACTGTGTGTGTGCCCCGCCTCCTCCCAGCTGCTGTTTCCTGTTCCACTTTTGTGTTTCCTTTCCCCCCCAGCTGTCCCAAGCCCCTGCTGAGCACTACCCAATCTGCCTTGTCCCCTGTCCCGAGCGCTTGTGCCCCATCCCTCCCCTTTAGTTAGTCCTCTGTTCACTGCACTTCCTTAACTGGCCCATAGTTTTCCCTATATACCCCAGTGCAGCCGGAGGAGCCGGCCCCGCCCTGCACCTGTTACCTTGCCCCCTGCCTGCCCTGCCAGCGCCTCCTCCTCTGCTTCCAGCCTTGCAGGAGGAGTGGTCGCTGGCTCCTCGGTGTCCCGCTCGTCCCTGCCATTCCTGGTGCCCTCCTCCCTGCAATAGTCAGCGGGAGGGAGTGGTTTCTCCCCCCTTGCCCAATCGTGCCCCTTTTTCCCCGTCCCTCCCCTCACAATAGCGCCCTCCTCCTCTGCCACAGTCACAGCAGGGAGGAGAGGCTGCTAAACGCCTCTTCCTCAGTTGCCCCTTCCCTGAAACCTGTACCCTTCCTCTCTCCCCTTCCTCCTTACTGACGCCCTCCTCCCTGCCTGTTGTCTGGTGGGGAGGAGCGTTAACCTGCCCCTTCCACCCCCTGTGCCATCTGAGACCTCCTTCCTCCCTTCATGATGGAGGAAGCCCCTGCCCCTGTTAGTCCCACGGTCCCCGCTGCCACCGGGCCCAAAGAATGCCGCGGCTGACCTCCCGACCCTGGCCCGAGCTCCGCCGCTGCCACGGCCGATGCTCCTCACATCCGGGAGCGGCCTCCACCTCGGCCGGGAAAAAGGGCGGGGGGAAGAAAAAGGGCAAAGGCCCGGCCCCGAAGGCTAAAGCTCCCACGGCCGAGGCCGCCCCGGCCCCTGTGGCCCCATCATCTGCCGCAGCCCCTTCTTTCCCTGCTGTTCCCCCCACCAGCTCTGGGGGTGATCTCACCACGGCCCCCAGAGCGTACGCCCAGGTGGCCGCTGCCGCCCCCCCACCTGCCGTGTCATCTGCCCCGACTGCCGCCTCCAGCTCCGTTCCTGGTGGCCGGGGCCCCTTTCCCACCATGACCAGGAGGCACGGCGTCCGCTGCCTCCTGGTCGCCGCCGCCGCCCCACGCCGAGACCTACGCGGCGGGCGTTGGCGAGGGTGGTGGGGCTCGGCCGTGGTGGCGGCCTCCAAGATGTACGGCAAGGTGTGTTCTTCCTTGCCTCGAGGCCGCCGCCCAGGAGGCGGTGGAGAGGGGCCTGGCGGTGGGGCGGCACGTGCCTCTCGAGCCATTGGAGGACCTGGGCGCACGGGTGGTTCTTACCTCCGTCCCGCCTCTTCCTCCTAATGCCGCCCTGTTGCCTTCCCTCTCCACCCTGGGGAAGCCCATCTCACCATCAGCCCTCTCCGTTGGGCTGTAAGGACCCCGCCTCCGTCACGTTTTATCATTCCGCCGGCAGGTGCAACTGCAAATGCCGCCGGCGGCGCGTGGCGGGGTGGTGCTAGAGGGGTCCTTTATGGTGCCCTACCAGGGGCCCTCTACCGGGTCCACTATTCAACGGGTGAGGCCCGGTGCTTCCTCTGCCGGGCGATGGGGCACGCTCGAGGGACTGCCCCTTGGCCCGGTCGCGGGAGGCGTCCGGGCCCACCGGGCCCGGAGGGCGCCGCCCTACCACCGCCGGCCCCCCTGGTAGTCCGGCCTCCGCGGCTGCCCCTCCTCCAACCGACGGCTCGGCTCGGGGGCTGGAGGCGCCCCCTCTGGCGTGCCCGAGCGAGCAGGCGGGCCCCGCCTCCGTTCCATCCGTCTCTGCGGGGCCCGAGGAGGAGAGGGTGGCGCGGTCGCTGCCGGGCGAGGGAGAGGGCACCCCCCAGGTGGAGGTTTCCTTACCCTCTTCTCTCCCTCCCTTGTCTCAACGCCCCCCGCAAAAACGAACTGCGCCCCCTAGCCTTGCCCCTGCTGGCCAGCCTTCCACCTCCACCTCGGAGGGCTGGACGCTCGTCGCGGGAAAGCGCAGAGCCCGCCGCTCAATCTCCCCTCCGACGAGGAGGGTGGGGAAGGCCCTCCGAAAGATCCCGAGGGGGCCAGTGCTGCCGAGATCGCCCCCGACGAGCGTCAGCAGGAGGCGCCGGCCGAGGAAGCCGTGGCAGCGAGGGGACGCTGTCGTCCCCCCTGCGGAGCCCATCCATGAGGAGGCCTCGGTGGAGCTCCCGGCCCTGGTACCAACCGAGCCCCGCTGTTACCGCCGAGGTGCGTCGCCGGGCGGCCGGGCGGGAAGGCTCGGGGCCGAGGATGGAACTGAGCTCCATCTTTGAGGAGATCGAGGCCCTGGGTCTGACCCCGCTTACCCAGGGGATGACGGCCCTCCGCCAGCGGGCTCGGTCTGGGCGGCGCCGCTGTGGCGCCGCCTCCTCCCCAATCCTAACCCTATGTCCCAAGTGGCCGACCCCGCCCTCACATTCGGGCGCCTGGTACTACCCACTGGCCCGGCCGACTCGGGCGCTGGAGCTGAAGCTGCCGAACCCTGTGGGCGGCGGCTGGTGCCGAGCGGCCGGGTCCCGAGCTTGGGGCGCCTCTCCAGCAACCGAGGCGGGCGGTCATCTCCTTCCGCTGGGGGGCCCAGAGGAAGACCCCACTCAAGCCGACGCCGTGGCAACAACTCCTCTTTCCATCTGAGCCCGGCGCCGGCGCTGGCCCCTTTCTGTTTCGGGTCCTCGGTTCCCATTCGGGAGGAGCCACGCCCGGTGGCACAAACAAGGGGACCTTCCCAGACCCCGCCCCAATCTCTGGTTCCTTCCTGTCCCGATTCTTCCTCACCCTGCACGTGCCCTTGGCCCCGATCCTAACCTTTACGAACCCATTTCCAGCCCCGAGTCCTCCCGTCCGTGACCTCCCTCCTACTATCACCGCCCCTTTCCTCCCACCCCTGTCCCACCGTCCGGCCGTGAGCCCGCCTCTTCCACGCCTACCGTGCCGCCTGTCCCACCCTCACCGCCCTCCCAAACCACCATTACTGCCACACCACGGGGCCGCCTCGCTCCCGCTGACCGTGGGCGGCCCTCAGGGGTGGTATTTGTGTCCCCGGTCCCTAGCTCCCTAGGGGCTGCCTTGTTCCTCCGCCGCACCTGCCGGGCTGGGGCGGGCAGCGCGCCGCCGCTCTGGCGCCGCTGGGCTCGGACTCGGTTTGCCCGCCCGTGGCCCGCGAGGTCTTCCGGGGCCCAGACGGAGGAAACATCTAGTGTCCCCTCAGCGCTGGGGGCCGAGCTCCGCCAATTCCTCACGGATACGCGGGGCTAAAGGAAAGGTGGAGCTCGCCTTCAGCGCTGGGGGACTTTCATTCCATCTTGGGGCCACGAGGGCCCTCTTGCAGGAGGGGAGAGGGACCAAGGGGCGGGACATCGCGGCCTACCGGCGGGCCCGCAAATTTCGTGACGCTCTCCTCGGCTTCGGGTCGGGCAGCGGCCTGTTGCGCGGCCTGCGGGAGGCCGACGATCACCCTGCCCGTGAGGATCCACCCCAGCCCTCATCATGAATCACACCACCATCGCAACGTTGAACGCCCGGGGCTGTAGGGTGGGTCTCCGCAGGAGCCGGGTGCTCTCCTTCCTTCGGGAGGAGGGTACGGTGGTTTTCCTGCAGGAGACCCACACGACTCCAGCCGCCGAGGCTGGCTGGCGGCTGGAGTGGGGACGGGGTATTTTAGCCACCTCGGCACTCGCCGGCCGGGTGGCCACCCTGTTCTCCCCTACCCCACGGCCCGAGGTGCTGGGGACCGCCGAGGTTGTCCCGGCCGCTGCTGCGTCCGCCCGCTGCGGAGGGGCTGACGCTTGAACTTGGTCAACGCTCACGCCCCGAACGCTGGCCCGACCAGGTCACCTTTTACCGGCAGGCGGCCACCTTCCTCGGCACTCTGGATCCTCGCGAGTGTCTGGTCCTGGGCGGGACTTTCAACACCACCTCGATGACCGGGACCGTAGGACGCGCGAACTGCCAGGCCGCAGCAGGCGCCTCAGGAGATCGTGGACCATCACTCCTGGTGGACGCCTGGCGAGACCACCACCCGGACGACAATACCACCTTCACCTACGTCCGGGTGGAGGACGATCGGTCGAGCCACTCCCGGTTGGATCGCATTTACCTTCCCGCTTCCATCTGGCACGAGCCCACTCTCCAGCATTCGCCGCCCCGCTCACGGACCACCATTTGGTGGCCGTGAAAGCCTCCCTTAGTTCGGAGAGGCTGGGGCCGCCTACTGGCACTTCAATAATAGCTTGCTGGAGGACGGGGCTTCGTGGCATCCTTCCGGGAGTTCTGGCTGGCCTGGCGGGGCAGCGGCCCGCCTTTCTCGGCGCGCGATGGTGGGACGTGGGAAGGTGCGCGCGGCTCTTCTGCCGCGACTGCTCCCGGCGCCAGCCGGCGGAGGGATGCGCGATAGAGCAGCTGGAACGGGAGGTCTTGAAGCTTGAGGGGCGCCTGGCTGTCCGCCCGAGGATCCACTCCGCGAGGCGTGCCGGGAGAAGCGGAGGAGCTCCGGGCCCTGGAAGATCACAGGGCCCGGGCGCTTTGTTCGATCGCATCCATCTCCTTCGGGAGATGGATCATGGCTCCCGCTTCTTCTATGCCCTGGAGAAAAGGAGGGGGGCTGAAAAGCACGTCACCTGCCTTTTAGCGGAGGACGGCACCCCCCTCACGGATCCGGCGGAGATGCGTGGAAGGGCCAGGGCCTTCTACGCCAGTTTGTTCTCCCCGGATCCGACCGAAGCCGACGCCTGCAAGGTCCTCTGGACCGAGCTCCCGACGGTCAGCGCGGGCGACCGAGACCGGCTGGAGACGCCTCTCACTCTGGCCGAGTTCTCGGAAGCCCTCCGTCTCATGCCCAACAATAAAACCCCGGGCATGGACGGGCTGACCGTGGAGTTCTACCGCGTGTTCTGGGACGCCTCGGCCCAGACTCACAGTCTGGGCCGAGTCTGAGAGCGGGTCCTCCCTCTGTCGTGCAGGCGAGCGGTGCTCGCCTTTGCTACCGAGGGGGACTCCGCGACCTTCGGAATTGGCGCCCTGCTCGCTCCTCAGCACGGACTATAAGGTCGTAGCAAAAGCCATCTCGCTGCGACTGCGGTCCGTGTTGGTGGACGTGATCCATCCCGACCAGACCTACACCGCCCCGGGCCGTAGCATCTTGATAATCTGTATTTGGTCCGGGATCTCTTGGAGCTGGGGTGTAGGACGGCTTGTCGCTCGCCTCCTGTCCCTGGACCAGGAGAAGGCGTCGACAGGATGGATCACGGGTATCTCCTGGGCACCCTGCAGGCCTTCGGCCGGGCCCCGCTTTTGTGGGTTTTCTCCGGTGCTGTACGCTCGCGGAGTGTTTGGTCAGGCTCAACTGGACCCTGACCGAGCCGGTCAGCTTCGGGCGGGGTACGTCCAGGGGTGTCCGCTGTCGGGCCAGCTGTACGCTCTGGCGATCGAGCCCTTCCTCCGTCTCTCCGTAGGAGGCTGACGGGTTGGTGCTGCGGAGCCGGAGCTGCGGTTGGTCCTGTCGGCGCACGCCGATGACGTGCCTCGTGGTCCAGGACCCGGGCGACCTGGCGCGGTGGAGGCCTGCCAAGCCTACTCGGCGCCTCCTCCGCCCGGGTCAACTGGGTCAAGAGCTCTGGCCTGGTGGTCGGGACGGGTGGCGGCCGGCTCCCTCCCACCCGCTTCAGGCCATCAGGTGGAGCGGGTCCGCTGCTCTATCTGGGCGCCTATTTATCCGCCACGCATCCTTCTCCGCCGGAAAACTGGCAGGGTTTGGAGGCCAGGGTGGCTGAGCGGCTGCGGAGATGGACAGGACTGCTCCGGTGTCTCTCCCTTCGAGGGAGGGCGCTGGTGCTAAATCAGCTGGTCCTGTCCATGCTCTGGCACCGGCTCAACACCCTGTGCCCGGCCCCGGAGGTCCTGGCCAAGCTCCAGAGGACAGCCCTGGAGTTCTTTTGGCCAGGACTGCACTGGGTCTCTGCAGGGGTCCTGTCTCTCCCCCTGGAGGAGGGGGGCCAGGGCCTGGTCTGCGTGCGCAGCCAGGTCCGGACCTTCCGCCTCCAGGCCCTGCAGAGACTCCTCTTTAGTGCAGGTAGTCCGGCATGGAGCATTTTGGGGTGCGCTTCCTCCGCCGCCTCGAGGGCTCCGATACGACCGGCAGCTCTTTTTTATCCACCCGAGGGGCCTTCCGCGAGACCTCTCAGAGCTGCCGGAATTCTACCAGGAACTCCTCCGACCTGGAAGCTGTTCTCGCGACCAGGTCCGCTTTGGCCGCCGAGGAGCAGACCTCTCGCGGAGCCCCTGCTCCACAATCCAGCCGTGCAGGTGGCGGAGTCTCCCGCGTGCGCCGGAGGCTGATCCTGGCAGAAACCACCAAACTCGGAGACCTCCTGGACTACGACAGGGGGACTGGGTGGATCCTCGAGCGCCGCGCGGCATGGGGCTCTCCACCCTCTGACCCCTGCGCCTACTCCAGGAGGTGGAGGCGGCTTTGTCGCGCCCGCTCTCGACCTCCTGCAGAGAGCCCTGCGAGAGGGTACGCCCGCCCCTCCCTTCCTGCAAACCTCCGTCCCTTTATTGGGCCCTGTTCCGCGGGCCCTCCGGCCTCCCCATCCCTGGACTCCCAGCCGGCTGCAGAACCTGCAGCCGGTTTGTTTCCGAACCGCGCCTAGGGAACATCTGTACACGCCGTGCTCCACACTCTGCATTTCCCCACTCGTGTCCCGCCCCGATACACTAAGTGGCGGGACTATTTAAGATCCGTTGAGGGTGGGAGACCCCGATGGGCCAGTGTGTATTCCACCTTAGTCCCACGGCCCATCGGGGATATTAGCTGGCGGCTCCTTCACGGAGCCGTGAGCACGGGCGTGTACCTGGCGCGGTTCACCCCCATCCCGGAAGCCTGCCCCTTTTGCGGCGTGAGGGAAAACCTGGCGCACGCATACCTCGAGTGCGCCAGGTTGCAGCCCCTATTCCGGCTCCTCCAGAACCTCTTATTGAGGTTCTGGCTGCACTTTTTTTCCCAGAGAAGAGGAGAACCCTGCAAACAGTCGCGGGTGCCCTTAGTGACTACCCAAGAGTTCCCAAAGAACTCAAAGGAGAACCGGGGCTTGCCTTCAACTGTGGCAAAATTTTCATCTGGCGCCAGTGTGCACCTCTCTAATGACTTCTGGGTGCATAGCAGCCGCTGTGCTCCTTGCTCCTGCACCCCCTGAGCTCTCCCCTCTTCCAGACCAGGAAATCTAATGTCAATACACCACCCCCTCACCATCCACACTGCAAGTGCTCTTTCTACAGTGAACAGAGAGCTGCCTCATTCTGGCCTTTGTGGCCTCCAGGAAAGCACTGCCCTGGTGGCCACTCCATCCACAGTTCCTTGCTGCCTGCGCACCTGGCCTTGTGGCAGGGAAGCTGGCCAGAGAGCAGCACTCCACTGTGTGGCTCTCCTCCACAGCCACGTGCCCCTGGCCCCTGACCCCTGGCCCTCGCACCACCCCAGGGTCCCAGGACCCACCCAGGGGGAGCAAGCTTCTGCCCCCACTGCCAGGCCCAGTTGTCCTCCTGCCCAGGATCCCTGGGCTAAGTCGTGCAGATTTATGCCCGGGGCCAGCTCCTGGCTGAGTGTGTGACCCCACCCTCCATGGAACAGGTCTGGTTTAAAGAGCTCCACCAGTTCCAGGCTAGAGAGCACAGCTCTGCTGCCGGACCCACGCCTGCCCCATCACCACCGAGCTGCATGTGATCCTAGGGCTTCTTCCCACCCATCCTTTACTCTTAGACCCCCGTCATTGTCGGACAGAGGTCACCTTGGAGGGCCAGGGCCCACCGGCCCACGCTGGAGGAGGAGCAAGAGGGTGCGGTACTGTGCCCTCTCCCATCCTGCAAGGGACTTGGACTCCCCAGGCTGTGTCCATGCCTGGGAGGATCTTCAGGTGAGTGGTCTCACCCCTGTTTCCCCCACACCCCTGCCTGGGCCCACCTCCCCTGCTACTGTGTGTGTGAGTGTCGATGATGCTCTGGCTCGCCTGCCACGTCCATGCAGTGCAGCCAGTGTATTACCTGCCACATCGCAGCAGGCAGCTCCCTGAGCCGCCATCCTGCCTCCCAGTCTGCCACACATGTCCTACCTCCCAGGGGGAGGCGGGCGCCTTCTGCCTGGCACAGCCCACTGCCCTGAGACCAGGAGTGCCTCCACCTCACGGCGTGCCTGCCTCAAGGCAGCCCGCTCACCCACAGACAGCCCAGCGAGCCACACCTGTGTGGGCTCCAGGAGCCCAGGCTGCTCCCAGCCCTCTACTGCTCTTGTCCCATCCTGCAGCGCTTCCTCTGCTTGTCCCACGGGCTAGGGGCCTGGTGGAAGCTGGCCCTTGGTCCTCCATGTCACTCCCTGTGAGGCCCAAACCTGCTGTCCAGGACGTGCCTCCCTGACTCCCCCTCCTCTATATTCCCGTTGGTCGCTGCTCACAGAGGAGCGCCCGCCTCAGGGACAGTGTGCGGATGGCCTTTCCTCTCTGTGTTCCCTCGGACTGAGAGGTGAGCCACGACTGAGCCACCCGCCAGAGCGGGGGGAGGAGAGGTGCAGGAGCCTTTGCCAGCCCATCAGTGTCCTCAGGACATCCACCAGAACCTGGCGCGCGGCCCCCTGGAGTCCCACGCTGGACCCTCATGGAGCGCTGACACACCATGTTGGCATCAGCTGCGGGTGTGCCCTCCGCCTGAGGGCTGCTCCTCCCACCCTCCTGGACCCCCTGCTGCTCATTCCCCTCCGTTTCCCCTGCTACCTCTGCTCCTTCCCCAGGTGATGCATGCCCTCTCACAACTGGTGCCGTGGGTCCTCCTACCCTCCTGCCAACCGTGACCCGCTCCAGCCCCCCATCCTGTCTGCCCCCTCCCCTGTCCGCCCCTGGTCCATACCCCCAGACCCTGATGAGGTCCCGCCTGAGGGGCACCTTGAGAACTGCCCCCATCCCCTCCAGTTCAGAGCTCGCCTTCCCCTACCCACCTTTTCCCAAATATTTCATTAAAACAGAGTTCATGCCAAACAGGTGGGGTCAGGGCGAAGAGGCGAGAGGGGTGGTGGGGTGAGTGGTGGGGAAGGGATAGAATAGCAAGTCCAGAGTGCCCTGCTGTGGAGGCCCTGGGAGGAGGCGGTGGAGAGAAAGAACCTCATGGTGGGCCTCCCCACATGTGCCCCTCTCCTGATGGGCCTGGGCGGATGGCAGCTGTCCATGGCCTGCTCAAATGCAGCCCTCGTGGCCGGCCTGCCCCTCTCCACCCTGGGAGGCCCTCCTTCCATCAGGCCTCTCCTTGGGCTGGAGGCCCAATATGCCGCCACCGTCCTGGGGCAGGTTCAGCTCCCCAGCCGCCCAGCGCGGGTGAGGGGAGGCACAGGCGTACCTTCTGGTGCCTACCAGGCGCCTCCACCTGGACCCTGGCTCAGTTCAGGTGGGTATTAAACAAGTCCTGCTGCCAGGTGGCGATGGCCCTATGGCCCCATGACCATGGCATGAGCAGGTAGGCCGCGTCACCACTGGCCCTGAGATGCCGCACATCCGACTACAAAGTGCCCTGGGGTGTGCCCATCTCCGCTCTCCTGAGGGTTGAGTCTCGAAAGACTCAAGCATCAGGCCCTGCCCGACCACCGAAAAATGTCAGTAAATTGGCCCCGGTGGTCAGAGGGCCTGCAGCACAATGGAAAAGGCCCCGGTGATGTACTGGGCAGCTCGATGGGCCTTCTCAGGATGGGGATGTCCCTGCAAATAGCCCCGTTGGGGAACCCCAGGCAAATCTGGCCACGGCCTTGCCAGGTCCTGCTGACCAGCAACCCTCCACCAGGAGGGTTGTTGCCCTCACCACCTGCAGAGGAGACAAAGAAACCCTCCGAGAATGAGAGAGGGAGGCCTGAGTCCTGGGAGGTGGTTGCCTGCTCGCCAAACACCCTAGACCACGCTGAGGGTGCACCGCCAGCAGGAGGCTGTGTGAGGCGGGACGGCACAGAGCCCCTGAGGGCGGGGTGCTTCCCCCTCCTCCACCTCCCACGCCCCAGACCTCCCCCTTTCCTGAGGCTCCATGCAGCCTCTCCTGGCCCGCTGAGGGACCAGCATTGTGCCTTACCGCCAGGGAGGGCCTGAGGCTGTCTGGGGATGGTGAGCTTCCAGAGGTGATGGTGCCTGCTTCTGACCGCCAGGGGTGGTGGGCGTAGTGGGTGTTGCGTCTTCAGAGGCGGGCAAGCCAGGCCTCAGCTCCCAAAAGGTGGCCTCAGCCCTGGGAGTTTTGGAGCCACTCCTGGTCATCCCACCGCTCCAGGACCAGCCGCCTCCCACTCAGTCGGAACTGGAGCTGAGCCTCCAAAGCGCATCTCAGGGGGTGTGGCTGCGCAGTGGAGCAGCCGGCTGGTCCCGGATCTGAGAGGTCCCAGAATAAGGCGGGGTCCAGGTCTCCTTCGCAGGGGCCCAGCAGAAGGCAGCTGGCACTGCTGCAGCTGCAGGCATGGCCGTGGGGCCATTGCCTCCCACAACTCCGGCTCCATGGCGCCAAGAAAGCTGTGGTGTCAAAAGTCAGGTCCACAGCCAGCTCTGAGAGCTTTGCTGCCCAGAGGTAGGCATAGCACGCAGCATGAAGCAGAGCCGGCTGTCCTGGTGTCCGCCGCCAGGTGTGTCTCATCCTCCAGCCCAGTCCTCACAACCTGTGCCTAAATTCCTGGCTGAAGTGTCCGGTGGCCTTTTATGTGAGAGCCCACCCAATCCCGCCCCTACATTGACAACACCCTCTCCGCTGCCACATCCTTTGTCTCAATCCCAGTGGAATTCTGGCCTGTCAGGAGTTAAACTGTCTCCCTTTAAAAGCCACCACGGGGCCGCACTTCCGCTTGTCCTGGGTGGTCTCAAATCCTGAAGTCCACGTGCTTAACAGAGACAAAGGGCTGGCTGATGCCTCCGCTCACAATGGCCATGGAATCCCGCTCCCCCAGTCGGGTAAGAAACAGCTCAGGGGAATCTGATCCTCTGCTTTCAGCCTAACTTTCCAGGTTGGCTCTTTGCCCGGACCAGGGTCCCTGTTCACCGCTGTGAGACTTACACATCTCTTGGCCTCGCGGACTAACCTCTGCTTCCTCGGAATCAGATGTTAAGCCCCGTGAGAGATCTCCCAGTGCCACAGTGCTGAGATGGGGACTGCGCCATCCTGCTCAGTCCACCCCAGAGATTCCTCTGCACAGCTGTTCTGCTCTGCACATTAGCCAAAGGCCTTCCTCTGAACCCTGACAGATCAGACACACACTTGGTCACTCCCTCAACCTGGAAACATTCCTGCCCAACCACACTGACTTCACCAAGCTGGTCAGACCCAGTCACTTAGCATCAGAGGCTGTTCATCCGGCTGTTTCCACTTCATCTGGAGACAGCCTAATCCTCTGAAACCCGACTGTCCACATTGGATCTTTCTAAATCCGTTAGTGGAGTCACTCGGAGACAACTTCTGGCTGAGACGGGTTCTCCAGTGCGCCACCTGCTGCACTTTTACAGGCCGCCCCTGATCTTCCCCAACGGCCCGAGGTGCTGGGACTTCCCACTCCTTCAGGCCACAGCAGCTGCTGCCACTCTGGATTCTCTTCGCTAGAGTTCCTGGCACAGCTCACCTTTCCCACAGCCCTACAGTAGCCGCCCTGCTGAGCCATGACCACTGCATCCTGAGTTTCGTACCCCTGAATCATCCCAGGGCTGGCCCCTCAGGTGAGATTCCATCACTTCCCTTGCAGGCAGGGCAGACAGGGACTCACGAGGTACAAGATCAGAGACATTTCCTTCCACTTTGCACGCCCGACTGGTACCATGAAGGTTCCTGCCTCCCAGCTCTGGGTAAGAACCATTTACCTTTGCTACAAGCTTCCACTGAGTCAGTAGGCACCACTTAACTCCCCATGCTCTCCTTGTGCCCTGGGCTGGGGCGCACCTGATCCCCAGAGTCCTCCCAGCAACACACCGGCTGGAGGCACTGACCAGAACTGTCGCCCTGGGATCCTGACGTGACACTGACTGGACCTCAGTCATAGCATCACTCTTCCCAGCAGACACACCTGGGGCTGTTTCCCTTTCCTGGGCTTCAGCCAGTCAGAGCCAGCTCTTCGCTGCACTCCTCAGCCGTCCCAGGGCTGGAGAGGCTTCTGCAGACAAAGGACTGGAAAAGCTCGCTTCACAGGCATGCTGTCCGCCACGACGGATAACTGGAGACAGTCTCTCTCTGTCCCAGCACCCGGCTGCTCTCAGCACACACCTGGCAACTGGGACCAGCTTCTTTACAGAGCTCCCCTCCGCTCGGAGCCAGCTGCCAGTCTCACACACCATGGCTGCTCAGGAGCTCCCTCCACAAATCCTCACTCTGGCCAGGTTCAGAGTCATGTTCACCAGCCTTCAATAAGTCATCACCCTCCACAAACGGCTGTATCTGCCTCAGTTCTGGACCTCACCTCCGGCTGATCCACTGCAATCTGCTCCAGAAGGTTGTCCTGGGGTCCTCCACTTCCGCTTGATTCCAGCCTCACCTCTGGGCATCAGACAGACCTCAGAACCCTCACTCCACAGTCTCACTGCTCACTCTGCACAGACACACGGCCTCTGCACTCAGTGAAACATCTGAGAAACTCCTTGGTCACGTCGCTAGCCACAGAGACTGTTGATCACACGATCCATACACCTCCTGTTAGCCGTACAGGTATTTTGACAAAGATTTGGTCCGGGATCTCTTCTGGGGTAGGTTAAGACATCGCCTATCTGGACACACCTGCCGACATACCTCGCTGATCATATGTCACCATTTGACAACTGGCCTTCGCTTTGGGACTGTCCGACTTTAAATGTTCTGTCTCGGTGCCCCATCAAGTAGTGAAATGTCTCGGAAAGCACTGGCCAACATTTGGGCACTACTTGAGGGCCGCTGGTGTGGCTCAGGCAGCCTCCTCCAGGAGGGTGCATGGGCAGGCCAGCCAGCTTCGGGCGAGCCCTTTCACCTCCTCCTCTCCTCCCGAGGAGGTTGACCACCTCTGCGAGCCGGGTCCTGGTCCTGTCGGCCCTGCCTCCTCCTGGTCCAGGACCGCGACTTGGAGCCCCAAGCAGCCGCGCGCAGAGCCTGGCTGGGGGTCGCGGGTTGGCAGAGCTCTGGCCTGGCAGGTCGGGGGACGGAGTGGCGGGCCTCCCACCCGCTGTGGATCTATCAGGTGGAGCGGGTCCCGTGCTCTATCTCGCAGGCACGCATCCTTCTCCGCCGGAAAACTGGCGCGTTGACGCCAGCAGCTGGGGCAGCCTCGGTGGGCAGGGCTGGGTGCCTCCCTTCGCTGAGCCAGGGTGCCCATGAGGACTGTCTGGCAGCCGACTGGCACTCCGGGCGCCCCGCCCCGGGAGGTCCCGACAAGCTCCAGAGGACAGCTGGGTTCTTTGCCAGGGCTGCACTGGGTCTCTGCAGGCCTTGTCTCTCCCCTGGAGGAGGGGGCCAGGGCCTGGTGCGGCGCAGCCAGGTCCGGGACCTTCCGCCCAGGCCCTGCAGAGAGGCAGGTAGTCCGCAGGGAGCACCAAGGGCAGGTGCGCCTCCGAGGAGAGACATCCGGGGAAGTAACCGAGGAGACAAGGATAAAGGGTCTCAGGAGAGGGCCGAAGGTGTCCCAGGCCAGAAGGAGGACAGACCTCTTCTGGGAGGGGAGGGCCCTGCAGAGGGAGCCCCTGCTCCAAGTCCAGGCGTGCAGGTGGCGGAGTTCTCTTCGGTGGAGAGCTGATCCTGGCAGAAACTACCAAGGTGGAGACCTCCTGGACTGGGGACTGGGATGGTCCTGTGTGGGGCTTCCACTGGCCGCATGGGGCTTTCCAGAACCTCTGCGCACTCCGGGAGGTGAAGGCGGCTGCCGCCCCGACTTCCCGCAGAGAGCCCCAAGGAGGGCAGGGGCAGCCTCCTTCCTGCAAACACTAGGAAGGTACAGGTGCCAGGGATTGTCTGCATGGCAGACCCCATCCTTGGACCAGGACCTCAGCCGGCTGCAAAAATTGCAGCCGGTCTGCTTTCAACCGCGCCTAGGAACATCTGTACACGCCGTGCTCACACTTGCATTTCACCATGTCCCGCCCCGACACCAAGGGTGAGGCCAGGTCCCACGAGGGTCTGAGGGCAGGTGAAGGGCAGGAGCCACGGACAGCCAGGACATAGTTGGGTGGGCCGTGAGCACGGGCGTGTACCTGGCGCGGTTCAGATCCCGAAGCCTGCCCTTTCTGGGGGCGTGAGGGAAAAGGGGACGATACCTGGAGTGCGCCAGTGGCAGCCTTATTCTGAACCTCCAGAACCTCAATGAGGTTCTGGCTGCACTTCCCTCACCTTTTATCTATGCTCTGAGCAAAATCGCAGAGCCTGACCTCTCAACCTCCTCCTGGCCTTGGCTAAAGTCGCCATTTATAACACCAGGAGGAGGATGCTGACGAGGGGTCCTGTGGAGGCCTTCCTCCTATTGGTGACGATCCGGCAGAGTTCTAGGTCACCCTTTACTTCTGGTCATGTGTCCATCTTGACCCCGGGAGTACTACCTCCAGGGGTGGGACTTGTGGCAAGGGGCATGGGTAATGTGTGTCTAATTTTGGTTCAGAAAATATGGTCACCCTAGCCATGCCATAATCACACCCCAGACCCACACGGTTATGCACTGAATTCCTAGGAGGATACAGTTTCTGCTGTTCTTCCATTCTCTTGATCTGGAGTTTCATCCTGGCAATTCTCTCCTTAGCTTCTCTTCGCTTCATTTGTATTAAGAACTCCATCTCTTTCTCAGAGATTTGCCTTCCTTAAAGGCATTCTCCCACAAAGACGACAGTGGTTAGTGAGGAGGAGGGCTGCCCTCCAGTGCTCCTGCTCCCTCGAGGTTACTTCCCCCTGGACTCACAGGGACATGCTCCTGTCTCCCCTCCTCGGGGTGTGAGTCTTCCCCAGAGGTGGACATCTTGCCCTGATCTGAGGCTGCTTTCACCTCGGGGTGTCGTTTAGGAATCATAGAATACTAGGACTGGAAGGGACCTCGAGAGGTCATCGAGTCCAGTCCCCTGCCCTCATGGCAGGACCAAGTACTGACTAGACCATCCCTGATAGACATTTATCTAACCTACTCTTAAATATCTCCAGAGATGGAGATTCCACAACCTCCTGGGCAATTTATTCCAGTGTTTGACCACCCTGACAGTTAGGAACTTTTTCCTAATGTCCAACCTAAACCTCCCTTGCTGCAGTTTAAGCCCATTGCTTCTTGTTCTATCCTCAGAGGCCAAGATGAACAAGTTTTCTCCTCCTCCTTATGACAGCTCCTTTTAGATACCTGAGGCTATCATGTCCCCGCTCAGTCTTCTCTTTTCTAAACTAAACAAGCCCAATTCTTTCAGTCTTCTAGGTGATTTTTAACTTGTTCTTGTTTTATTTTATCTTCTAAACCTCCCCCCTTCCCACTAGCATTCACTATGTTAGGCATTCCTTCAGACTTCTCGGTGAAGACCAAACAAAGAAGTCATTAAGCATCTCTGCCATTTCCAAGTTTCCTGTTACTGTTTCTCCCTCCTCACTGAGCAGTGGGCCTACCCTGTCCTTGGGCTTCCTCTTGCTTTGAATGTATTTATAAAAAGTCTTCTTGTTTCCTTTATTCCTGTAGCTAGTTTGAGCTCATTTTGTGCCTTTGCCTTTCTAATCTTGCCCCTGCATTCCTGTGTTGTTTGCCTATATTCATCCTTTGTAATTTGTCCTAGTTTCCATTTTTATATGACTCTTTTTATTTTTAGATCATGCAAGATCTCGGTGGTTAAGCCAAGGCGGTCTTTGCCATATTTTCTATCTTTCCTACGCAGCGGAATAGCTTGCTTTTGGGCCCTTAATAATGTCCCTTTGAAAACTGCCAACTCTCCTCAGTTGTTTTTCCTCAGTCTTGATTCCCATGGGACTACCTATCAGCTCTCTGAGCTTACCAAAATCCGCCTTCCTGAAATCCATTGTCTCTATTTTGCTGTTCTCCTTCTACCCTTCCTTAGAATTGTGAACTCTATGATTTCATGATCACTTTCACCCAAGCTGCCTTCCACTTTCAAATTCTCAACCAGTTCCTCCCTATTTGTTAGGATCAAATCTAGAACAGCTTCTCCCTGGTAGCTTTTTCAACCTTCTGAAATAAAAAGTTGTCTCCAATGCAGTCCAAGAACTTATTGATAGTCTGTGCCCTGCTGTGTTATTTTCCCAGCATATATCTGGATAGTTGAAGTCCCCATCACCACCAAATCTTGGGCTTTGGATGATTTTGTTAGTTGTTTAAAAAAAGCCTCATCCACCTCTTCTACCTGGGTAGGTGGCCTGTAGTAGACTCCTAGCATGACATCACCCTTGTTTTTTACCCCTTTTAGCCTAACCCAGAGACTCACATGCCTGTCTCCTATGTCCATCTCCACCTCTGTCCAAGTGTGTACATTTTTAATATATAAGGCAACACCTCCTCCCTTTTTTCCCTGTCTATCCTTCCTGAGCAAGCTGTACCTTCCATCCCAACATTCCAATCATGTGTATTATCCCACCAAGTTTCTGTGATGCCAACAATGTCATAGTTGTATTTATTTATTAGTTCTTCCTGCTTATTTCCCATACTTCTCGCATTTGTATATAGGGATCTAAGATACTGATTTGATCTTGCCTCCCAGTTTTGCCCTGACCCTCCTTTCTCTCTGCCATTATAGCCCACACTCCCTTCCATTTCCGACCCATCTCCCAGTTCTCCATGTTCTCCACTTACCTGTGGGCTTTGCTCACCTGTCCCCGTCGAACCTAGGAAGGGTTGGTTGCTCTTGGGCTACTCTGCCCTACCCCAAAAGTATGCACTGGGCTCCTTCCCTGCCCTATCCTAGCCTAGCTATCCAGTTGCCCCCAAAAGCTAGAAAAAAAAAACCCAAACACTGTTTGGTTTGGACTCTCTGGGTGTGCAGATTTAACCTTCTGTGTGCCTTTCCCCAAGGCAGCAGCAGAAAAAAAGAAAGGAAAAAAACCCCCAAAACTTCCAAACAGCAAAACAGAGAAGAAAAAAAGTGTCATTTTAAAATCCTGAGGTCTGTGTTCCGGGTTCAAAATGATCCCACTGCTCTGCCACCATGTCAGGGCTTTTCCCACTCTGGCACTCCAAGTGCAGAAGGTGGGGGCTGGCAAGAGCACTTCAAAGCCTTGCCTCTACAGGCACTGGTTACAAAAACCTTCCCCCCAGAATCATAATACACAGATTTTGGGGAATCGCTGCCACCATCAAGTGCTTTTTTATCCCTAAAAACCAGGGGTGAACACTTGAACCCAACCCCAGGGGTACCCCAAGCTCTTTTGCCCCAAAGTGATTTTTATTACAAAACACAAGATAAACTTGAGAAAGAATACTTGGTTGCTAAATGTTACAGAGCAACTGAGGAAACTGAATTAAAACCGGAAAAAAAACCTCTGGCACAGTGTTAGATGGTAAAGGGGGAAGGGAGGCATAGAATCACACAGAACAGTTCAAACCAAATCACAAAATAAAGAAAGCTTATCCTGAACGCGACTGGACTCACATTTCCCTGGTCCTCACTTCTAATTTTCTCTTTGTTCAGTTGGCTCCCACGCCCTGAATTTGGGGAGGGGGGGATAGTCCTGCCTGGGTTTAAATCATTCTGTGTGTCAACTCCCGGTCTAACTCTCCCACACAAAGAAAGCAGGCAGGGGACCTATATCCAATTCAAATTCCAAGCCTCTATCTCGATTGGTTCTCCTGGCCCCCTGGCCAACACCTTTGCTAGGTACCTGAGTCAACCCCTTAGTCACCGAGTGTTGGTCAGCTCTCCTCCTGTTCGTGAAAAAGGCTAATAACTACTTGCCAGTACTGCTGGCCATATAGGAGTATGGACTGCCCCTTCCTGATTTACTCCTGCAGCCAGAGGTATGAGTATTCAAATTTGCACTGCTAATTAACTGAATGCAAACAAATGTATGCAGATTATACTAAGAAATGGGGCACTGACTTTAGTACCATTTCCTAGGAAAAGAAGGTTATGACCCATATCTGTCTGTACTGCATAGTGTAGGCACAACAGGTGTGATATACCAGTATTCTAACAAGTCTACTGCTAAACTGCATTAGTTCTTGGGTTTTATGCTGTTTTCAATGGATTTTTGTGTTACAAAATTTGGATAATCTAACTTGGGTTTCAAGTGTAAATGCGGTGTTCCACACGTCAAATGGGGGCTAATGTTTAATGGGACATTGCTAGGTCAAATTTGTGAAAAATAAGCTTCTACACAACCAATAAAACACTTTACATGAATCTCTTTTCAGCTGAGTGGAAGTGTTTTCAACAGATACTCCCTTGTAGTGTGTTAGCTACCCAAATAGTCAGAATTGTTATGCTACTGAAGAACCAGAAAGAGCAAATGATTTGATATTGACTTCAACCAAAACAAAACCCACCACAGTTGTCTGTTTTCATTGTCCAACCTGGAATACTAAAAAGTAACCTGTTAGCATAAATCATGACAAGGAAATGTAATTGTAAATTATTTCAGATTCAATTATAATACATGTTTGTAACAGTGGTAACAGAGGTAAACTAGTTTTTAAAATACAGCTTTTAACCTGACCGTGTCTTCTTAATCTTTGGCATGCTGCATGTTCAAAGTGCTGTACAACCATTACTTAAGCCTTTAAAATGGTGATTTGCAATAATAATAGTAAATGGATACATATGAAGTCTGTTTAGGATTCACATTTATAAATTTCCACACCAACAAGTTTTTATTCAAACACTAGCATTAAATGAAGAAGAGAATTTTTTTCTTCCAATTCTCCACAAACAGAAAAAGCTAGCAGCTGATGAAGACTGTCCTAAAATGTGTGCTTACAAGTTGGTGACTATCAAATTTAAATGGTGGGGACTACAGAACAAAGTAGAAAACTTTATCCAAAAGGTAAGAGTTGCTTATTAAATACTCTGTGGCATAGGTTTAAAAAAAAAATAGAAGTGAAAAGTTGTGAATTTTTTCTTCTGTTAAAATGTTATTGAAGACATTGGTCCATTCGCTTCTTCAGCATATCAAACCATTGACGTCTAAGGTCCCAAACCTGCAACCACTTATGTTGTCTTGTCACGGCTCAATCCCCCAACCTGACACTATGAGTGCAGAGATGGGGGGCCGGCTAACTGAATAAACTCTGTAAAACCTGTCTCTGTGATTTCCCAGAGACAAACTTATTCAATCTCAGTCTGTCTGAGATTCGAAAAAAACCCAAGACTGGTTTCTCGCTGCCACCACCCAAGTGATTCCAAGGAAATATAAAAATAAACCCTTTTCCAGGGAAGAGATCGCTTGGGAAATCCCGTCCCTAAGGTAAAGCTCTCCCCCCTGCCCCAACCTCTGTTTTGCTTGGAGTTGAGAAAAACAGAGGGGATCCACAGACAACAATGGACTCTGCCCTTGTAACTAGGCAGAGTCCTAAGGACACAACAATCAACCAATACCAGTTAATTAGAATAAAAATAAAACTCTTTTATTATCAAAACAGAACTACTGTTGCAAGCATAGTAAATTGACTAGGTGGTAAATAGCCATGAAGTGACATAGACTCAGGGAAAGTCCCTGGGCTGTAATCCTTAGTTACAAAAGAGAAAAACAATTAGCCAGCTCAGACATGATTTCCAAACCCCCAAACAAGGAAAACAATAAACCCTAACGGACTAGCTAAACTTTTCCCTACTTACACATTTCAAGAAGTCCGTTCTTGGAGAGAGAAGCGTCTCCCATCTCCCTCAATACCTGGGAAAAACTGCTCTGATCTCAAACAAACAAGAGAGAGAGAAAAACCCCTCTCTTCCGGTTTGAAATTCCTACCTGCATTTTTATTGGCTGATTGCCCGACGCACCCACCCACTCCCCGGCCAACACCTTTGCTAGGTACCTGAGTTAACCCCTTAGTCACCGGGTGCTGGTCAGCATTCCTTCTGATCATGACAATTGTCTTGACTGCTGTGAGTAGGCCCATTGACTTCAGCAGAAGTATTCATGATAGTAAAGTTAAGCACATATGTATTTGCAGGTTTGGGGCCTAAATGCATATGTGAACACTTAGGAGTGTCCTTTGCTTCCATTATTCTCTCTAGTTCAAAAAAACATTTATTTTATATAAAACATGAGTGCTTTGGTGCTTTTGCAGCAGTGTGTGACCCAGAAGTCTTGTGAATGTCTTATTTTTGGTTGCCACTAAGTCATGTTTTTTGTAGCATTAAATTGAGGGATTACAAAGCAAAACTTAACATCTACCAATGACATAGTTTAAAGATGCACTACTAGTTTTGTCAGAGTTTACACTCTTTATTACCTGAAGCTGTTCGGAGTGAATTCTGGGCAAGCAGCATGCATTGAGATCCTAGTACTAATCAATGGCTCTCTTGCCTGTAGGCAGTAGCTCAGGGTTGAGCAATAATTTTTGATGGGGAGCCACTCTAAGAATTTGTGTCACGTATCAGAGGGGTAGCTGTGTTAGTCTGGATCTGCAAAAGTGACAAGGAGTCCTGTGGCACCTTATAGACTAACAGATTTATTGGAGCATAAGCTTTCGTGGGCAAAGACCCACTTTGTCAGATGCATGTAGTGGAAATTTCCAGAGGCAGGTATAAATATGCAGGCCAGAATAAGGCTAGAGATAATGAGGTTAACTCAGTCAGGGAGAGTGAGGCCCACTTCTAGCAGCTGATGTGGAGGTGTGAACACCAAGAGAGGAGAAACTGCTTTTGTACTTGGCTAGCCATTCACAGTCTTTGTTTAATCCTAAACTGATGGTGTCAAATTTGCAGATGAACTGTAGCTCAGCAGTTTCTCTTTGGAGTCTGGTCTTGAAGTTTTTTGCTGCAGGATGGCTACCTTTAGATCTGCTACTGTGTGTCCAGGGAGATTGAAGTGTTCTCCTACAGGTTCTTGTATATTGCCATTCCTAATATCTGATTTGTGTCCATTGATTCTTTTACGTATTTATACCTGCCTCTGGAAATTTCCACTACATGCATCTGACGAAGTGGGTCTTTGCCCATGAAAGCTTATGCTCCAACACTTCGGTTAGTCTATAAGGTGCCACAGGACTCCTTGTCACTTTCTCTAAGAATTTGGTAAGTAGTTAAGGGCTGCACTCTTCCATGATATTAATGGAGGAGCTGCGGGGTCTAGGAAGGAGGTTGGGTGCAGAAGGGAGCTTGGGGTAAGAGATTGGGATGCAGGAGGCAATGTGGGGTTTGGGTGAAGGAGGTGGTTGTATCCTGGGGCACGGGACTGGAGTGCAGGGGTTTGGGATGTGACCTAGGGCAGGAGGGGATTGTGATCTGGGGCAGGGGATTGGGGTGCTGGATATGGGTGCAGGAGGGGGCAGAGGGCTTGGGTTATGTGGAGTAGGGGAGCAGGAAGGGGGGCAGAGAGTCAGGGAAGGGCGGGAGGGGCTGGGATGCCAGAGGCAGGCTCTGGCCAGGAGACTTACCTGGGTGACTCCTGGCCAGCAGCCCAGCACGTTTGCCAGCCAGCCTACCTGGATGCCTGCCCTACTCCCACACAGGCTGCAGGGCCGTGTGCATGTGTGAATAACTACGAGCTGGAGGGGAGGGGGCGTAGTGCTTAGTGGCTGCCTGTTATTCAAACAGGCAGCTCTCATTAGCTGGATTCTGGCCAGAAACTGGTCAATGGGATTGTGCTGGGGGCGTGGGGCAGCGCCTGAAGCCCACCCGATGCTCACAGTGGTGAAAGTGAAACGGCCCAGCAGCCTTTTTTCTCAGCGGAATGCAGGGGGCGAGGCAAGCAGGGAGCCTGCCTGGGGCTCCCCACTGCGTCCACAAGCCTGATCCAGTGGCTTGGCGGGCTGGATCCAGTCCGTGGGCCGTATTTTGCCCAGGCCTGCTGTAGTTGCTTATTTCATTTTAAGTTTTCTAAAATAGTGTAAACATACTAGGGGTATGACCAGCATGTTCACATCCGCTATTGATCTCACTGATTGATGTGAACAATTTAGGAATTCCAAATTCAGTGGATGAGAGTGTGTGTCCATCATTGTGCTCTCTCCTGTGAAGAAACACACAATGGCAGGTCCTGTGTAAGAATTTGCTGTGCTGTGTAAATAGAGTGAAGCTTGAATGACACAGAATAATGAACATACAGGCAGAGTGTTGCACCTTTGTCAGCTATTCTGTACCATGGGAAAATGTGCTAGACTGGTGGGTTATCCAAAACTGGATGTTTGGTAACTCTTTGCTAGGGTGTTGACTTATAAAGTATCAAAGTGGAGCTAGTTGCTAGTTTCTGTGCACTGGAGGTGTTGGTTCTGACTGACAATACACCTGTGGCTAGCTGTCTTTAAAGCTTCATGCACTGTAATAAGTACTATGGCAAGAAGACTGGAGAAAGCAACAGAGACTTGGAGTGAGACAAGGAAGATGTAGTAGCCCATGATACCAGTGGCACATAGTAAGGACCAAACGATGCTGGGACCAGGCTTGCTTTAGGCTTCTACTTGAGTTGTTTGCTGTCCCAGGAAGAGGAGCTGCACATATCACAGATTTCTAACCAAAAAATACAAGAGGATAAACCAAATTGATTCCATGGTACGTGGCCTCACCACTTACATTCTAATGTACAAAAGAAACCTTATTGAAGGCACAGAAAGAAACCATCCCGACGCATAGCAAGAGAGGCAAACATGGTAGGAGACCGGATTGGCTTACGGGGGAAATCCTTGGTGAACTTAAGCACAAAAAGGAAGCTTACAAAAAGTGGAAACTTGACAAATGACCAGGGAGGGGTTTAAATGTATAGCTCGAGAATGCCGGGGGGTTATCAGGAAGGCGAAAGCGCAAATGGAATTGCGACTGGCTAAGGATGTGAAGGATAACAAGAAAGGTTTCTACAGGCATGTTAACAAGAAGAAGGTGATCAGAGAGGGTGTGCGGCCCCTACTGGATGAAGGAGGTAACCTACTGACAGATGATGTGGGGAAAGCTGAAGTACTCAATGCTTTCTTTGCTCTGTATTCACGGACAAGGTCGGCTCCTGGACTTCTGTGCTAAGTGACTCAAGATGGGATGAAGATGGACAGCCCGTGGTGGGTAAAGAACAGGTTAGGAACTATTTAGAAAAGCTAAACGTATACAAATCCATGGGTCCGACTTAATGCATCCGAGGGTACTGAGGAGTTGGCAAATGTCATTGAGGAGCCTTTGGCCATTATCTTTGAAAAGTCGTGGAGATCGAGAAATCCCGGATGATTGGAAAGGCAAATGTAGTGCCCATCTTCAAAAAAGGGAAGAAGGACGATCCAGGGAACTATAGGCCGTCAGTCTTACCTCGGTTCCTGAAAATCATGGAAGGGATCCTTAAGGAATCCATTTTGAGGCACTTGGAAGAGAGGAAAGTGATTAGGAATAGTCAGCATGGATTCACAAAGGGCAAGTCGTGCCTGACCAATCTGATTAGCTTCTATGATGAGGTAACTGGCTCTGTGGACGTGGGAAAGTCAGTGGATGTGATATACCTTGACTTTAGCAAGGCTTTTGATACGGTCTCCACAATATTCTTGCCAGCAAGTTAAGGGAATGTGGATTGGATAAATGGACAGTAAGATGGATAGAAAGATGGCTAGAAGGCCGGCCCAGCGGGTAGTGATCAACGGCTCGATGTCAGGATGGCGGTCGGTTTCTAGCGGAGTGCCCCAAGGTTCGGTTCTAGGACCGGTTTTGTTCAATATCTTTATTAATGACCTGGATGAGGGGATGGATTGCACCTCAGCAAGTTTGCAGATGACACTAAGCTAGGGGAGAGGTAGATACGCTTGAGGGCAGAGATAGGGTCCAGAGTGACTTAGACAAATTGGAGGATTGGGCCACAAGAAATCTGATGAGGTTCAACAAGGACAAGTGCAGAGTCCTGCACTTGGGATGGAAGAATCCCAAGCATTGTTACAAGGCTGGGGACCAACCAGCTAAGTAGTAGTTCTGCAGAAAAGGACCTGGGGGTTACAGGATGAGAAGCTGGATATGAGTCAACAGTGTGCCTTTGTAGCCAAGAAGGCTAATGGCATATTAGGTTGCATTAAGAGGAGCATTGCCAGCAGATCCAGAGATGTCATTATTCCCTTTATTCGGCTCTGGTGAGGCCACATCTGGAGTATTGTGTCCAGTTCTGGGCCCCCACTACAAAAAGGATGTGGACGCATTGGAGAGGGTCCAGCGGAGGGCAACCAAAATGATTAGGGGCTGGAGCATATGACTTATGAGGAGAGGCTGAGGAGTTGGGTCTGTTTAGTCTGCAGAAGCAAGAGTGAGGGGGATTTGATAGCAGCCTTCAACTTCCTGAAGGGAGGTTCCAAAGAGGATGGAGAGAGGCTGTTCTCAGTAGTGACAGATGGCAGAACAAGGAGCAATGGTCTCAAGTTGTGGTGGGAGAGGTCCAGGTTGGATATTAGGAAAACTATTTCACTAGGAGGGTAGTGAAGCACTGGAATGGGTTACCTAGGAAGTAGTGGAGTCTCCATCCCTAGAGGTGTTTAAGTCTCGGCTCGACAAAGCCCTGGCTGGGTTGATTTAGTTGGGATTGGTCCTGCCTAGAGCAGGGGGCTGGACTTGATGACCTTCTGAGGTCTCTTCCAGCTCTGTGGTTCTATGATTCCATGAGAGCGGCCAGACTGGGTCAGACCAAAGGTCCATCCAGCCCAGTATCCTGTCTGCCAACAGTGGCCAATGCCAGATGCCCCAGAGGGAGGGAACACAACAAGTAATCCTCACGTGATCTCTCCCCTGTCACCCACCTCCAGACAAACAGAGGTCAGGGACACCGTTCCTGCCCAATAGCCATTGATGGACCTGACCTCCATGAATCTATCTAGCTCTTTTTTGAACCCTGTTAAAGTTTTAGCCTTCACCACATCCTCTGGCAAGGAGTTCCACAGGTTGACCGTGCGCTGAGTGAAGAAAAACTTCCTTTTCTTTGTTTTAAACCTGCTGCCTATTAATTTCATTTGGTGACCCCTAGTTCTTGTATTGTGGGAATAAGTAAATAACTTTTCCTTATTCACTTTTTCCATACCAACGTACTGTGTACTTTGCATCACTAACTCCAGTCAGTCCACTGTCCTTCACAGAGAGTTAGTCTGACTCTTATTTTCATTTATTGGCAATAGCCATAATCTTGCTTTAGATAATGAGCATAGTTTCTTGAGAATGAAGCATCCCAAAGGAAAATAATGGAAAAAATCCCATTAGTAGTTACTTTTTACATGGCACCACGTGTGCATAGTAAGGATGTTAAGAAGCGGATAATTGACTAATCATGTACTCGATACAATTTGTATCGAGTATAAGATTAGTTGATAAGCTGCAGCTCTGCAGTTTAAATGTAATAGGAGGCGGGCAGGCAGCCCAGCTCCTACTAGATTTAAAAAGCAGAGCTGCAGCGGTCTGAGACCCGGTGTGAGCTGGGACTACTGAGTCCCGGCTCGTGCCGTGTCTCCCTCGTCTCCCTCTGCGGCTATGCCTTTTAAATGTAGTAAGAGCCACCAGGCTCTTACTACATTTAAAATGCAGAGCTGCAGCACGGGTGGCTCCTGGAGCCGGCACAAGCCAGGACTGCAGTCCTGGTTCATGCTGGCTCCAGGACCGCTGTGGCTCTGCTTCCCCTGCCCCCCCCCCCCGCACACCATGAAGATGATCCTGGGGGGAATTGGCTTTTAAGCCAACTACCTCCAGCATCGGCTCCTGCATCCCCCAGAGGCAGCAAGGGGGGGTGGGGAAGCAAGCAGTTGTAGTGACTCGACTACTCGAGTAGTCGCTTACATCCCTAGTGCATAGCAGCTACAGATAACACTGAGGCAGGGTCACTGCTCTGAGGAGCTTACTGTGTGAGTTATGTACCAAAGTAATCCAGAGTCTGGGTGGGTATGAGTGAGGTGACAAAACTTTCCGCATGTGAGCTTGGGGTTGCAACCTTCAGTAGTTCACACCTAGTTTTTGTGCAAATGTGCCACCTACTGAATTCCCAGTACCATTTTCTTTATCACCTCATTTTACCACAGATGTTCTTATTACCAAGCTTGTACAGCAGCTGTGTTTTTGGGTTTTTTTAAGTGGATTCTGTCCCTTGTGTAGCTCGTGCATAAGTGTTCTAGTTCCTTTGTGGTATATTTATTCTTTCTACAGAGTCAGTGGAGTAAATGTATTTTGGAAAATGAGTCCACAACCTTTTCAAGTATCAAAATTGCCAAACTTCTTACTTAAAACAAATAGTTATTGCTAAGTAATTTCATTTTCCTTGTGGAGAGCCAGAAAATAGATGTGAAATCTTTAATTCAAACCCAGGAGTCTTGGAAAGCTGGATAGTAGCATTGTGAAATAAAGTGTGAGAGACTTTATAGCTGCAACAGCCTTTAAAATTTAACACAATTCTCCTTAAGATATTTATTGATAAATCATGGGCACATTTTCTAATGCTGCTTTGCCTCCTTAAAGCAAGAAAAGAGGATATTTACCAACTTCCATCGTCAGCTGTTTTGTTGGATTGACAAGTGGATTGATCTGACCATGGAAGACATCAGAAGAATGGAGGATGAAACCCAAAGAGAGCTGGAAGCGGTAAGAATGCTTTACAAGGGCTGCTTTTAAATTTACACTCTGGGATAGTTGGGGCTATAAAAGAAGGCTATGTAATTTGCTTTTCTCCATCCCGCCAACTCCGTGTGCTTTGGGATAACGGTGATAAAAAAATGCTACACTCTTCTTCACTGGATCTCTTTTGACAGACCCACTCTCTTGGAGCTTCTGCATACGGTGCTGCAAAGAGCCAGGAGTTGTTGAAATGTAAATGTTCCATGTTTTGGATGCTGGCACTGAGCATCCCTTCATGTTTTCCAAACATGTCTGGCAGTGAGTTTGTCACATGAGGACAGTTGGACTTGTCATGATGAGTGTGATAGACGTAGAGAAACCCAGCCCTGAAAAAAATCTCTCCTCAGAAAATTAACAAGCACTGGGTGTTGCCTCCCTCTGTGTCTTGGAGGCTGTCATGATCATGAGGGTTAGCCAGCAGCCTGGGGACTAAGGGGTTAACTGTACCTAACTCAGGTAGAGTTCGCCAATAGGAATGTAGGTAGGAATCTCAAACTGGGACAAGGGAATTTTTGGGTTTTTCCCTCCTTTGTCTCTGGGGCAGTTTCTCTCCAGCTATTGAAGGGGACAGGATGTCTCCCTCTAAGAAAATACTCTTCACAGTCTGTAAGTAGGGTAAATTTTAGATAAATCCGTTAGGTTTTATTGTTTATGGTTTGGAAAAGAGGATCTAGTGTCTGTGCATTTAAAAATGGGTTTTGCTCTTCTTTGTAACTAAGCTCCTGGCCCATGGTAAACTTCTCCCCTCCATGAGTATATTACTTTGTTACTGTTCCATCTAGTCATGCTCGCAACAGGAATATTGTAGTGATAATAAAAGTTCTTTCTCTTTTATTTTTATTAACCTGGTAGTGGTTAATTTTTGTGTCCTGGTTTGTACTTTAGGGGTGAGATTTCCCAAGTAGTCTCTCCCTGGTTGCTTTATCAATATTTGGGTGGTGATGCAGCAGAGATTTTATCCCCAAAATCTAGGTTGTTAAGATTTTGGGGGGAAGTTTTATACCAAAGACTGGTAGATAAGGTTTTGGGGTACTTTTTCAGGCCCCCACTTCTGCATTTATCGTGCCATAGTGGGGAAGGAGCCATGACAGAGGCTGTGAATGCTTCTAGTCTGACCTCATCCTTCAAGTAGTTTTCTCCCTCCTTTCTGATTCTGAGGTACACAAGCTAGGAAAGGACCTTTCTGCTGCAAAGTCATTCTTCAGGTCATCTGAAGAAGTGGGCTGTGCCCACGAAAACTCATGATACCATCTATGTCTATGGCTACGTCTACACTGCAGGCTTCTTGCGCAAGAACGGCCGTGCGTTCTTGTGCAAGTAAATTTACAGTACAGCGTCAGAACAGAGGGTTTCTTGCGCAAGAGATCTGATGCTCCATACGAGGAAGAAGCCTTCTTGCACAAGAGCTCTGATGCTCCATACAAGGAAGAAGCCTTCTTGCGCAAGAGGGCAGTGTGGACAGGCAGCAGGGAGTTTTTGCACAAGAATTGGCCTCCCAGGAAAAAACGCAGGTGGCCACTTGGACGCTCCGTACCCGCACTCACAGCTCGTTCCTTCCTGCTTGCCGGACCCCCGCCCCCCCTTAAAGGCCCAGGCACCCTGCAGATGCCGCATGGCAGCAGCAGCATAGCTGGCAGCTTTCCACCACACGGCTCTGCCTGCTGCACCCAGGAGCCCCAGATGTCCACTCCAGAGCCACCCCATGAGCCTGCACCCCCCTCCCAGCAGCCACCCCAGGGCTCCCAGCAGGCCTGGAGGGGCAACGAGCGGCGCGCCCCATGCTGGTCCGGGGCTGAGGTGGAGGCCCTCCTGGACCTTTGGGTTCAGGAGGAAGCCCTCCATGACCCCCGGTCCCAGTGATGCAACGCTGACATCTTAGGTCACATGGCCCGGGCACTGGCAGACCAGGGACATCTGGCCTGGACCCTTGAACAGGTCCGGGCCAAGGTCAAGGAGCTGCGCCTGGGCTATGTCAGGGCCACTGAGGGCAGGGGGGCAGGAGCCGACACCTGCCCCCACTACGACCACTTGCACGCCATCCTGGGGGAGACGGCGGTCCAAGGGCCGTCTCCCATGATCGACACCGGACTGTGCACCCCGGTGGTCAGGCTGCCTGACCTGGAGGAGGAGGGCGACCTGACGACCGCATAGGAGGACGAGGGAGAGGACCGCACCAGCACCATCACCCTCCACCTGGACCCAGTGCCTAGCAGCCGGGACATCTCCCGGGCCTTGTCTGAGGCCGGTTATGGATCCTCCGGTGAGTGTTATGGTTCTCACTCGCAAGGGCGGGGGAGGCGGGTGCCCGGGGGGGGAGTGTCACTCAGGCAGTTCGAGCTGTACGCTGTGCAGCATTACGCAGCACGTGCAACCTTGTGCAGCCTGACTGTGTGGCACGTGGACATGGCAGGCAGATCCAGGGCACACCTGGGACCCTGCTGCTCACACACATCCTGCCCGGGGAAGGGAGGGGGGATGGTGGCTGGAAGCAGCCAAGCCCCAAGGGTGCAGTCCACACCCCACACATCCAGAAGGGTGCCGCACACAGACAGCACTCAGCCATGCCTGCCCGTGTGACACAGCAGCTGCTCCTGGGAAAAGCGCAGCGAGCCACCCCTGTTAGCGCGGCCCCCACGGAGACCGCAGGCTGCTCCCAACCCCTCTGCTGCCCCCGAGGGAAGCCCCTCACTGCAGCCACACACTTCCCTGGGCTACTTGTCCAAGGGCTGGGGGAAGGGGGAGCGGGGAAGCAGCCAGCCCAGGCCTCTGGCCCAATGAGTCTTGCTGCAGGGACGGTACACCCCCACTAGCCCTGGCTCCAATCCATGGAGGATCACTTCACTCCCAGGATTTTGAGCTAGTCCTTACGTGAACACACATATGGGGGACTGATTGGGCCCAAGCCACAGTGTGTGGTGTAACGTGAGGCTCAGGGAGGAGGGTTTACAGGATGGTGTACTCCAGCTATGTGAGGGAGGGACTGCACCAGCCCCTGGGTGACAGGGATTCCCCCACCCCCCTGTCCCCCCCCAGCCTGGAGTCTTCTCTTCCCCCAGGCAGGGACTGCAGCCCCCCCCGAGGGCCTTACCTGCATCAAGATGGCACCCACTGTGGACCTGCCCACCCCGAACTGGTGCGCCACTGAGCGGTAGCTGTCCGGGGTGGCCAGTTTCCACAGGGCAATGGCGACCCTCTTGTTGACAGGGATGGCGGGCCACAGCTGGGTGTCGCATCTGAGGAGCACAGGGGCGAGCCAGCCGCACAGCTCCAGGAACGTCTGCTTCCGCATCCGAAAAGTTCTGGAGCCACTGATGGTCGTCCCATTGCTCCAGGACCAGCCGGTTCCACCAGTCGGAACTGGTGTCCAGTCTCCAGTATCTCCTATCCACGGTGGGGTAGGGATGCCACAGTGAAGCCGCCGCATCCAGGGAGAGGGACTCCAGAGTGAGCTCGGCGTCGAGCTCGTGCAGGAGTAGCGAGGCAGCATGGAGCAGCAGCTGCAAGCACTCCAAAATGGCCGTGTGGGGCCAGAGCAGGCACAGGGCCATCCCCGTCTCCATGGCACAGCAAGGAGAAGTGACAAGTCCCCAAAGGCACTAGGGCACAAGCTGTGGTGTCCAAAGAGGCCCAGGGCAGCCACAACAGGCACTGCTACAGCTTTCAGTCCCTACCAGAGGTCCCAAAGCACGCAGCAGCAAAGAAACGGCTGTCCAGGGAGATCCCTTTAAGCACGTGTCTCGGAGGGGCTCCGGCCCCTGCCCTTGCCCCCAGAAGGTACTGATGCCCTTTTGCCCTGTCCGAAGTGGTTCCTGGGGGCGGGGGGGGGAGGTCTTTGCGCAAGAGCGTCCCGCCAGTGTGGTCGCTCTCTTGCGCAAGAACTCTTGCACAAAACAGTTCTTGCGCAAGAAGCCTGCAGTGTAGACGTAGCCTAAATGTTTTGTTAGTCTATAAAGTGCTACCAGACCAGTTTTTGTTTTTTAAGTTTATTCTTCAGGGTGTGAGTCTCTCGCTGTGAGTGTTTCTAAGTTCTCAGCCTCAGATTTTTTTAGCAACTCCCAAACCTCACTTTGAGCTTTGTAAGGTGCTTGCTTGACTTCCTTAATGCCCAGCACTCATTTGGCTTGTGTTCTTCCTGCTAGCGCTCTGGTTCTGCTCAAATATGCAGAGTAATGAGGTGTGAGACTTCACTGCATTTGGGCTGTCAGAGATCCTGAAACAGTCTGGGTTTCTCACCACAGACCGAATATTGATATTAGTAGTTCTCCAATATAATCTGTGGCTCGGGTCAAGCAGACTGATTTGGTATTGATACCAACACTACGGCTGTGTCTAGACTCCGAGGTTTACAGGATCTTTCAAAAAAGGGTTTTATTTTTGAAAGATCCCCGTGTAAACTGCCATTTTTCTATCGAAAAGCCCCGTGTCGAAAAAAACTGCGGCCGCCATTATGCGAATGAAGCGCAGGAAATTTAAATCCCGGCTTCATTTGCAATTTCGAAGTGTCTAATTTACATCCCTTTTTCAAGAAAAGGGATGTAGTCTAGACACACCCTTCCTCTGACTCCTCCATCCCCGTGTTACCCTGGAAATGTGTGGCTAGATCAGCCTTGTGCACTGCTGTTTGCATTGTGTGGGAATGTTTTTCAGGGGAGGAATAGAGATGCTTCTGCTCATCCCTGTGACCTTGAGCCCACCAAACTCTCATTACCTGGGAGTTGGGACATGCTGTACTCTGGAGGCTGGAGGAATCTGTATTTTAGCACAGGAGTCCCTGAGAATGGCCTTGATTAGCAGGAAAAGTCCAGATAACCTTCACTCTACTCACCCTTACAAAACACTTGATTCTTGGACCATTGGATGGGCACACAGTCTTGTATGTCATGCCATACTTGTCATGCCAAGTACAGTACGTAACCACTGATACCACGAAATGTGTACGGTCTGTGTCAAAATACCTTCTCTGTTTTTTGAATAAACTACAGATCATTGGTTTCACAGTGGCCAGTTCCATCGCCCCAATTGACCGAAGGTTTGCTAGACTTCTTTCAGATCACACAATTTGGTATTGCCTCGATTACCTTTGCTAGTTAAGTGCCTGCTATATTCCTGAGCAGTCTTAGAGGCCTGGCCTTCCTTGAACAGCACTAGTATAATACAAGGTGACTGGAATTTCCTACTCAGACTTGTAGATGGCAACAAACCCAACCACCTTCAGAATGAAGTATGGAGGGAGTATCAGCCAAGGCCAGAGGCAGTTTCCAATGGCCACTGTATGCTCAACAATGGCTCTCTGCAATAAGCTTTTATCCAAGCAAAATACCATAATCAAGATGGCTCAGAAGCATTATGCATAGCTGCTCAGACAATGTTCAACTATATATTTGCAAGATGAGAGAGGCAAAATACCCCATTTACTGACCCTGTAGAGGGAGTGTGTGGAAGAAATGTGTTCAGTCTATTTTTCCCTTGGCTTAAAAATTAGAAAATATGGGAAGACCTGGAGTAAATAAACTGCTTTATTAACACAGCTGAGTGCAAAATGTCCTTCCTCTTCAAGTAAGCTGAAGAAAGGGGCTGCTTTGGCAGACCCCCAAAACACTTTTTTGAATAAGATGGCTATCTCCCTCTGTTTATGACGCCTCCTGCCTAGATGCCAATATGAAAGTGGTTAGGGTCTAGTACAGGCGTTGGCAACCTACAGCACGCATGCCATCAGTGGCACGCAAGGCGATTTTTTGTTCACATGTGGGCGGGAGCTCAGTCCCCCCTTCCCCTGCACAGCAGGGAGTCTACACTGCCTCTTAAGCCTCACAGCTGCTGGTGCAGGCAGGGAGTTCAGCTGATTGGTGGGGGGGCATTGTCAAGTAGCTGCTAAATTAGCTGCTACCTGCTTGAGCAGCAAGATAAGGTGGTGTTAATGCAGGGGTGGGCAAAAGCCTCTCACCGGGCCAGATCCGGACCGCCTTGGGCTTTGATCTGGCCCACGAGACAATTATACGCCTCGCCACCTAATTGCAGGGAGGGAGAGAGAGAGGGGAGCTCAGCCACTCCACACCCAGTGCCCCTGGAGAGGAGGCAGCGCTGGGGCTCAGGCTCCTCAACAGGGCCGCCCCGGAGACATCGCTACTGTGGCCACGCGGTCTGGGGCCGGCCCCAGAGGCTAGAGATGCTGCTGCCATGGTGCCTCCGGGACTGGCCCCAGGCTGCCTGGCCATGGTAGTGGTGCCTCCGGGGCCGGCCCCGGGCCATGGCGCCTCTGGAGCAGCCCTGGGCCGCGTGGTTGCGGCACCTCCCAGGCAACCCCAAGCTGCGTGGTTGCAGTGCCTCCGGGGCAGCTCCAAACCACGGCGCCTCTGGAGTGGCCCAGGGCCGTATGGCTGCGGCACCTCCAGGGCGGCCCCAAAACACGTGGGCACAGTAGCGGCACTTCTGGGGCTGTCCCCAGGCCACGGTGCCTCCGGAGCAGCCTGGGGCCGCATGCCTTCAGGGCATGCTCCAAGCCACATAGCCGCGGCAGTGGCGCCTCCGGGGCCAGTCCCAAGTGCCTCCTGTGGCCGCGGTGCCTTGGATCTGGCCACGTGTCTGCGGAAGAGGCGCCTCCAGGGCGGCCTGTGGCCGCAGTGCCTCAGGGCCAGCCCTGGATCGCATGGCCGCAGCAGTGGGGTCTCCGGGACTGTGTGGACCCGGAAGCGGGGCCTCCCTCCTGGGCGGCCGGGACAGCGTGGCTGCAGTCGTTACTGCAAGAGAGCATGAAGCCAGGTAAGGTTCCCCCTTGTGCCCAGACCCCCCCACCCAATCCCTTCACTTCCCTTCCCCCCGCAAGACCCGCCATCCTCAGCTAGCTCCGACACCCTCCCTTGTTCTTGTACCCACTCTCCTTGCCACGCATTGCACCCACCCTTGTTCCTGCTACTTCCACCTGGCCAGAAACCCTACTCCCAGCCTGCTTCTGCACCCCAGCTACCTCCCAGATCCTGCACCCTATCCCTATCCTACTTGCTGGGAGCCCTGTCTCGCACATTGTACCCCTCATTTTTGTCCCTATCACAGAGCCTAAGGAGGTCCGTAAAATCCACTAACTCCAGCACCCCAGAAAAGTAAATCTGGTCTATGGGAAGTCCTGAACCTCAGTTTCTCCCTCCCCTTCCCCTCACCCCGTGAGGTTGTGGCACTAGAGGAGTGAGGTGTCTCAGTTGGGCCACATCAGTGAGCGTTGGGGGATTTTGGAGGAGTTTTTTTGCTTCTCACTTGTGTGGTCCCCAACTGATTTTTTGTGGATCAGTGACCCCCCGACCCAAAAAGGGTTCCCCAACCCTCCCATAAATAAAGAATACATTAAACCCTTTTGTGTTGGACATAATATTTTCATAGAATCATAGACTCATAGAGCTGGAAGAGACCTCAGGAGGTCATCAAGTCCAGCCCCCTGTCCAAGGCAGGACCAATCCCAACTAAATCAACCCAGCCAGGGCTTTGTCAAGCCGAGACTTAAAAACCTCTAGGGATGGAGACTCCACTACTTCCCTAGGTAACCCATTCCAGTGCTTCACCACCCTCCTAGTGAAATAGTTTTTCCTAGTATCCAACCTAGACCTCCCCCACTGTAACTTGAGACCATTGCTCCTTGTTCTGCCATCCATCACTACTGTGAACAGCCTTTCTCCAGCCTCTTTGGAACCTCCCTTCAGGAAGTTGAAGGCTGCTCTCAAATCCCCCCTCACTCTTCTCTTCTGCAGACTAAAACCCAAATTCCTCAGTCTCTCCTCATAGGTCAGGTGCTCCAGCCCCGTAATCATTTTGGTTGCCCACCGCTGGACCCTCTCCAATGCGTCCACATCCTTTCTATAGTGGGGGGCCCAGAACTGGAGACAGTACTCCAGATGTGGCTTCACCAGAGCCGAATAAAGGGGAATAATCACTTCTCTAGATCTGCTGGCAATGCTCCTCCTAATGCAACCTAATATGCCATTAGCCCTCTTGGCTACAAGGGCACACTGTTGACTCATAGCCAGCTTCTCATCCACTGTAATCCCCAGGTCCTTTTCTGCAGAACTGCAACTTAGCCATTCAGTCCCCAGTCTGTAACAATGCTTGGGATTCTTCCGTTCCAAGTGCAGGACTCTGCACTTGTCCTTGTTGAACCTCATCAGATTTCTTGTGGCCCAATCCTCTAATCTGTCCAGGTCACTCTGGACCCTATCCCTGCCCTCCAGCGTATCTACCTCTCCCCCTAGCTTAGTGTCATCTGCAAACTTGCTGAGGGTGCAATCCATCCCCTCATCCAGGTAATTAATAAAGATGTTGAACAAAACCGGTCCAAGAACAGATCCTTGGGGCACTCCACTAGAAACCGACCGCCAACCTGACATCGAGCCGTTGATCACTACCCGTTGGGCCTGACAGTCTAGCCATCTTTCTATCCATCTTACAGTCCATTTATCCAATCCATATTCCCTTAACTTGCTGGCAAGAATATTGTGGGAGACCGTATCAAAAGCTTAGCGAAAGTCAAGGTATATCACATCCACTGACTTTCCCATATCCACAGAGCCAGTTACCTCATCATAGACGCTAATCAGATTGGTCAGGCACGACTTGCCCTTCGTGAATCCATGTTGACTATTCCTGATCACTTTCCCCTCTTCCAAGTGCTTCAAAATGGATTCCTTAAGGATCCCCTCCATGGTTTTTCCGGGGACTGAGGTAAGGCTCACAGGTCTGTAGTTCCCTGGATTGTCCTTCTTCCCTTTTTTAAAGATGGGCACTACATTTGCCTTTTTCCAATCATCCAGGATCTCTCCCAATCTCCACAAGTTTTCAAAGATAACGGCCAAAGGCTCCTCAATGAGATTTGCCAACTCCCTCAGAACCCTGGGATGGATTAAATCCAGGCCCATGGATTTGTATATGTCTAGCTTTTCTAAAAAGTTCCTAACTTGTTCTTTCCCCACCAAGTGCTGTCCACCTCCTTCCCATACTGCCTTGCCTAGTGCATTAGTCTGGGAGCTGACCTTGTCCGTGAAGACAGAGGTAAAGAAAGCATTGAGTACTTCAGCTTTCCCCACATCATCTGTCACTAGGTTACCGCCCTCATCCAGTAAGGGCCCCACACCCTCTCTGATCACCTCTTATTGCTAACATGCCTGTAGAAACCTTTCTTGTTATCCTTCACATCCCTTGCTAGCTGCAATTCCAATTGCGCTTTTGCCTTCCTGATAACTCCCCTGCATTCTCGAGCAATATATTTATACTCCTCCCTAGTCATCTGTCCAAGTGTCCACTTCTTGTAAGCTTCCTTTTTGTGTTTAAGCTCACCAAGGATTTCCCCAGTAAGCCAATCTGGTCGCCTACCATATTTGCTTTTCTTGCTGCGCATTGGGATGGTTTCTTCCTGTGCCTTTAATAAGGCTTCTTTAAAATACTGCCAGCTCTCCTGGACTCCTTTCCCCTTCATGTAAGCATCCCAGGGAATCCTGCCCATCAGTTCTCTGAGGGAGTCAAAGTCTGCTGTTCTGAAGTCCAGGGTGTGTATTTTGCTACTCTCCTTCCTTCCTTCCTTCCTTTGGTCAGGATCCTGAAATCTGCCATCTCATTATCACTGCTTCCCAGGTTGTCACCCACCTCTACTTCCCCTACTAGTTTCTCCCTGTTCGTGAGCAGCAGGTCAAGTTGCGCACAGCCCCTGGTCGGTTCCTTCAGCACTTGTACCAAGAAGTTATCCCCAACATTCTCCAAAAACTTCCTGGATTGCCTGTGTACTGCTGTATTGGTCTCCCAACAGATGTCAGGGTGATTAAAGCCCCCATGAGAACCAGGGCCTGTGATCTGGAAGCTTCTCTCCGTTGTCCAAAGAAAGCCTCATCTACCTCATCCACCTGATCCGGTGGTCTATAGCAGACACCAACCACAACATCACCCCTGTTGCTTCCAACTCTAAACTTAACCCATAGACTCTTTTCTCCCTCTATATACTGGAGCTCCGAGCAATCATAGTGCTCTCTTACATACAATGCAACTCCTCCTCCTTTTCTCCCCCGCCTGTTCTTCCTGAACTGTTTATACCCTTCCATGACAGTGCTCCAGTCATGCAGGGGCGGCCCTAGACTAGCTGCCAGCAATTGGCGCCTAAATGAACCATGCAATGGCGCCCCAACCCCAAGGGCAGTTCTAGGCTCAGGTTTTGGTAAACTGAAACATTTTGCCCCTATTTTCCATTTAATGTTTTTAAGCATATTTATTTAAACAGGCATAATTATTCGGTTTTATCCGTCCGTCCAACCAATGTTTCTGAGATCAGATTAAAGTAGAACCACGAAATTTACAGAATATATTTGTACACGACAGCTAGACGATATTTCAGTCCGATTTCAAATAAAAATGCATTAAAAATGTTAATTATAATTTTTATTATTACAAATCCAAAATAGTCCATTACGCTATCCTGCTTTAACTGCCATTACCACCACATCTAATATAGAAAGAGCTAAGAAGACTCTTCAATGAACTTTAACCTGTACTTACAAAATACTCTGAATAAAAAACACTCTGTGCTCTTAAAACATAACTTTTCTTGCTTTACGTTTTGAAAACTCAGTCACTAGTTCTTTTAGATCCAGTTTTCCAGCTATTTCATGTTCTATTGACATTGTGGCATGGCCAACAAGTCTCTCTTGCACCATTGTTGAACGCAGATATGTTTTTATTAATTTTAAGTTGGAGAAGCTACGTCCCCCACTAGCTACGGAAACTGGCAAAGTTAAAAGAATCCGTAGAGCTATAAAAATGTTTGGAAAACTGTCTGGCTGTGTCTACACTGGGCCACTTATTCCGGAAAAGCAGCCGCTTTTCCGGAATAAGCTGTGAGCTGTCTACACTGGCCTTGAATTTCGGAAAAGCACTGGCGATCTACTGTAAGAAATCAGCTGCTTTTCCGGAAAACTATCTGCTCCTGCTCGGGCAAAAGTCCTTTTTCTGGAAAACTGTTCGGAAAAGGGCCAGTGTAGACAGCCCAGCAGTCTTTTCCGCAAAAAAGCCCGATCGCGAAAATGACGATCGGGCTTTTTCGAGCAGCGTCTACATTGGCCACTTGACGCTTTTCGGAAAAGGGCTTTTCGGGAAAAAGCATCCTGCCAATGTAGGCGCTCTTTCGAAATACTTATAGCGGAAAACTGTTCCGTTTTAAGCATTTCCGGAAAATCATGCCAGTGTAGACACAGCCTCTGAGTTTATTTTCACAAACAAACTTCAGTACTTCTTCAGGAGGGAAATGTTTCTTAAGTCGTCTCGAAAAAGCCTGAAGCTCACTACATAAATCTGTAGCATCAATGTCTTTTGAATTTTCATGAGACAATGCCGACTCCAGTGTTATACAAAATTCTCTTATCTGTTTTGCTGTTTTATTTTGCAAATTGTGGATATCATCTAGAAAACCAAATACTGACTCTAGCTGCTGCATCTGTTGAAATCTTTCATCAACTGCGTGAATAGCAGTATCAAGGACTGCAAAGTAGAAATTCACCTTGAACCTTTGTTTTGTATTCTGAATGGGTGTGTCTCGTCCTTCATACAAAAACTGCTGTTTCTTTTGCCGAATGCGAATTGGGTTTGGTTCAAATTCGGTCGGAAAGTCTATTCCTTCAGCAAGCTCGAGAGAATCTATTAGTGTTCTTTCAAACCCTTCATCACTTCTGAATTCCTCCAGAATATTTTTAGTTTGCTGCAGTTTTTGAATAGCAGAGTGTATGTCCAAGTTCTTTTCCTGAAGCTGCTTACTAGTGAGGTTAATCAGGAAAAGGATATTATACCACAAAATGAGTGAAGTCACAAATTTGAACTTGGAAAGGCCATTTGCAAGAGCTTCTGCATCTGAACATGCTGACATGCCAGATGATCCAGGAAAGGTAGTATCATCAGAAATTTCAATTAGGGCATCATACATGTTGCCAAGTTCATAGCGAAGAGGCTTCAAAGCATCAATGCGACACCACTTGTCTGACTAAGTGGTTTCACAGTTAGAGAATTCACATGGCAAATCAGAATCTCCCAACAGCGTGTTGAGCCTGAGAAAAACACATAAACACGTTGCACCAGGTCAAAGAAACTGCTTGCCTCCAAACAGCATCTAGCAGCATCATTGACAACCAAATTCAAAGAATGTGCACTGCAAAGGCGAAAAAGGCCCTAGGATTGATTTCCAGGATTCTCCTTTGCACACCATTGTCTTTGCCCTTCATATTACTACCATTATCATAGCCTTGGCCACGTACGTTATCAATAGATAATGATAGTGCTTCAAGTTCTTGTAGAATAGTTTGTCATAAATGCTCCAGTCGTCTCCTTCAGTGGTACGAAACCTCAAAAATGTTCCTTTATGAGCACTTCAACATTATCTTCATCTGCAGACTTTTCCATATCCACAAAACAAATAATCATCGTCATTTGTTCAACATTACTCACATCTGCTGTACAGTCCAGTATTATTGAAAAGTATTTAGCAGAATGGACAGCTTCTAAAATTTTCTTTCTAATGGCATTTGCTAGGATTTGAATAAGTTAATTCTGCATATTTTTTCCTAAGTAATGAACCTGTGTTTCATGATCAGTTATTTTACATAGATGCTCCTTCATGACTGGATCAAACAAAGCTAGGTATTCAACAAATTTTAAAAAGTTTCCATTACCTGGAGTGTATAATTTTTCATTTCTACTGCGGCCGCGGAATGCTATATTTTGCTCACCAAAAACTCTCACTAAAGCAATCAGATGCTCTAATATTTGTCGCCAATATTCTTCTTTTCCCTTGATCACACCTAAATTTTCTTCATCGACAGTTTTTCCTTTTTTCAATAGTAATTCAAGTTCTTTCCAATTTTGAGAAAATTGAAAATGTTCTTTACTTCTTTCATGTGAAGAGAGAATTGATGATATGTTTTTCCAGTCCTTCGAACCATTTTCAGTAAGTGATGTGCCAATTGCTTGATTTCTAAACAACTTGCAGCAAAAGCAAAACACAGAGTCCTTCGACACTGAATATTGTAACCAGTTTCGATGAATTTCTTCCCCATTAATGAGTTTCCTCTTGTAATACTGAGCAGAGAATTTTCTTTTATTTCCATCCTTAGGGAAGGGAAATTCAATAACTTGTTCAGGTCCATGTTCCACAAGATTTTGCCACACACTGTCATCACATCTTGGCCATGAAGCTGGGTCCCCATAGTTTAACTTGTTTGTAACTTCCTCATCCTTTATTCCTTCTACTTCATTTACTTCGATTTCTGCATTTATCTCTGAAGGATAATAAATTTTCTCCACTTTCATATCAGTCTGATGCTGTGAGCTGCCTTCATCTAGAAGTAGGTTTCCATTATCTTGAGTTTCCAAACCGCTTTTTTGTAGATGTGAGGTACCCTCATCTCGAAGTAATATTCCTTCATCTTGTTGTTCCAAACTGCTTACATGCGGATGTGAGCTAACCTCTCCAAGTAAAATTCCTTCATCTGGATGCTGTGAACTGCTTCCCTCTTTATTTGGATTAAAGAAAAGATATTTTAGGAAGGATCCCTGCTGTTTTGCTTCGTCCTTTTCCTTCTCAGCCTTTCGCTTACGATACACAGCTCCTGAGGGGTTTCTTTTTCCTCCTTCTGCCATGGGGCAATCTTGATGATAGAGCACCCGATGAAAAAAACACACAGGAAAAACCCCTGGCTGGGGACAGGGGGGTTGGGGATGGAGTTCTGTGGCTGGGGAGAGGGGGGCTGGGGATGGAGTTGGGGGGCTGGGAGAGGGGAGTGGGAACAGGGTGCCAGTGTGGGGGGGAGAGTCCCCTCCATCCCCCTCCTCCCAGGATTCCCCCAGAGAGCCGGCGCCTGCCTCCTCCGGGGCTGACCCCCCTCCCGCGGCAGGGGAAACCGGCACGTGACTCCTCCGAGGCCGACCCCCCCTTCCGCGGCAGGGGAAGCCGGCGCCTGCCTCCTGGGGCTGACCCCTGCGGCGCGAGGCTGCTCGCTCCTCAGGCATTACCGGAAGGGGAAGGGGAAGTGGCAGGGAAGTGGGCGCCCCATTTAACTTGGTGCCCTAGGCGGCTGCCGAGTTTGCCTATAGGCACGGGCCACCCCTGCAGTCATGCGAGTCATCCCACCAAGTCTCCGTTATTCCAATCAAATCATAGTTCTTTGACTGGGCCTGGGCTTCTAATTCTTCCTGTTTGTTTCTCAGTCTTCTTGCATTTGTGTACAAACACCTTAGATAGCCAGTTGATCGCCCTGCCTTCTCCATCTGAATCAGGGGTCCTCCCTTGTTGCCTGGTCCTCCTTGTGTTTCTTCCCAGTATCTGACTTACTCACTTACCTCAGGGCTTTGGTCACCGTCCCCCAACAAACCTAGTTTAAAGCCCTCCTCACTAGGTTTGCAAGCCTGCCCATGAAGATGCTCTTTCCTCTCTTGGTTAGGTGGATCCCATCTCTTCCTAACAATCCTTGTGCCCGGAACAGAGTCCCATGGTTGAAGAAACCAAAGTCCTCTCTCCACCTGCACAGCCATGCATTTACTTCCTCAATTTGATGATCCCTACCTCGACCTTTTTCTTCAACAGGGAGGATGGACGAGAACACCACTTGCGCTTCAAATTCCTTGATCCTTCTTCCCAGCGCTACATAATCTGCTGTGACCTGCTCAAGGTCATTCTTGGCTGTATCGTTAGTTCCCACATGGAGAAGCAGGAAGGGGTAGTGATCCGAAGGTTTGATCAGTTTTGGAAGACTCTCGGTCACATCCTGAATGCGAGCTCCTTTTAAGGAGTAAGGGTTATTTCGAAAGAAGGGGTTTTTTTTCGAAATAACTGCGTCTAAACAGCGTTTTTTCTTTCGAAATAGGGTATTTCGAAAAAGCGCCTGGATGCGATTATGCAAATGAAGCATGGGAAGTTCAAATCCGTGCTTCATTTGCAGTTTCGCTCACCTGCATTTGCATTCCTCTCTCAAAAAAGGAATGCAGTGTAGACATACCATATCACTGTCCTGATTCGGTGATCAGTAATCTATCCCTTCTGCTATATTATTATTATTGGAGCATGGAATTACTATCCATAGAGATTCTATGGAACAGTTTGGCTCATTTAAGATTTTTACTTCATTTGATTCTACATTTTCTTTATAGTGCCACTCCCCCACCAGCACGACCTGTTCTGCCCTTCCGATATATTTTGTATCCTGGTATGACTGTGTCACATTGATTGTCCTCATTTCGCTAAGTTTCTGTGATGCCTGTTATATCAATAGCCGCCTTTAAAACTAGGCACTCTAGTTCACCCATTTTATTATGTAGACTTCTAGTGTTTGTGTTAGACTCTTTTTCATTTGATTGTGTCTCATCTGATCTGATAAAAGACTTTGAAGTTTGAGTTAGTGAAAAGGCATGACATTTTTACACAAGAGGAGCCATTTTGACAATGTTGACAGTTTGGGATGAGAGTTTTGTTTTAGAAAAGAGTCCTTTCCTGCTCCTTGAGGCTACATCTATACTGCACCTCTCTTGCGCAAAAGCCTATGCAAATGAAGCACATATTAGCATATTGCCACACTTCATTTGCATAATGAATTAGGGGCCATTTTTGCGCAAAAAGGAGCCGTCTACACAGCTCCTTTTTGCACAGAAGCCTCTTGTGCAAAAACGGCCCCTAATTAATTATGCAAATGAAGTGCAGCAATATGCTAATCCGCGTTTCATTTGCATAGGCTTTTGCGCAAGAGAGGTGCAGTATAGACGTAGCCTAAAAGGAAAAAAACTTTAAAAATTTTAATCAGCTCAGTGTTGCACTCAGACACTTGGGTGGTTCTTTAGCTCTCCTTAGTGCTACCAGGAGGTGTGTGCGCTCCACACCTTACAGCAGCGAGTTTTTAACTGCAGTGCAGACCTACCCTCAGCGCACTAGCTCAGCTAAAGGTAGTGTGTGTATGTCTCCTTGAGCTGTAACTTACACCTCCAGCTGTAGTGTAGATGTACCCTTGGGAGCTTACCTGAGCTCACTCAAGAAAACTGTGATGGAGCCAAGAATTAAGCCTGTGTATCCCAAAGTAAGAAAGAAAAAGAGTCTTTTAACAGATTTTTTTTTGGTGTGTTGCATATATCTAAAATGCTGATCTTAATGATTTTTTTTAAAATCCTGTGTTACTAAAACAGTAAGATCTGCATCTTAATTTATTAATTAAGCTGCTGTAAGTAGGACTATTATTGACTTTAAAAAGTATCGATGGCATGCAGACCCCTAAATAGAAGTGAATAAGTTAAATCGCAGCACACGCCACTTCTGAAAGGTTGTTGACGCCGGGTCTAGTATGATCTAGTATGGGCCAGACATCATCCAGTTTCTCTGGGAAAGAGGGAAATATGGTATGAGGTATGCACATCCCAGGTATGTGTAAGACAAGCCTGAGACCATGGAAACCTTCCCCTTTGTGTGTCTGCATGCACTGTAGGTGCTTGTCTTTGGGGAGGGGTGAGTAACTGCTTTGACTTTTTGTAAAAGTGATCTCAAAGATCAAATGTTTCACATAAAGCGAATGTGCTTCCTGATCTTTTACTTCCAGAAGTACATGCTAGCTTGTGAATATTTTCCTCTAACTGGGAATAAAAGGACATGGGCTAAAGCGAAATGACCAGTAACTTTTCTGTTTGTGTTCACTGCCATGTAACCACTTATACTTTGTCATTCTACTTGCAACTACTTTAATTACTAACATATTTGTTGTATATTCGCTCTTATCTGCCATACTGAAGTTGTGTAGTTTTCTTGATTTCAAGCTATAACTGTTAACCTCATCTTTGTTTTAAGGATTGTGCCTGTCCTGGAAGCTGGCTTCTACTTCCCCTTTCATTCTTTGCAGGATAAAGCAGATAGTTGTGTGTCAAGATTTCGTGCATTGAAAGCTCCTCATGATAACTTATTAAATCTCTTATTTGAAATGTGTTCTCTGGTGACTGTTTAAAATGTGGTCTTGTAGCTGGAATATCTTATTGTGAGCCATGTAGAAAGGCTTGGGTCCTGCTATTTGAAATACTTTTTATGGCTTTTTCTTTACTAATATAAGAGGTATCAGCAAGGCACCTACAAAACATACCCCCATCCCAAAAATCTTCTTGGAATGTATCATAGTGAGGGAGAATGCATTGGGTCACCCACAGTACAAGTTGAACATTCCTTTTAATTTTATCCCAAAGGAATCCCAAAGGAATTTCTGCTCCCCACATGCCACATTTAAATAGCCATTTGCTGAAATATTATGATAAATGGTAACTTTTGCTAAATCTCCAATAGTTGAAGGTTGACTCTTACTGTTATGGGCCTGGACCACTAGCAAGAAAGGGACTCAGTGCTTGGATGCTCAGCATGATAGCAATGTCCTTGCACTTCCAGCCCTGAGCACTATGCAGCTTCTTTGGTGATACAGTCCTGGAGCTCAATGAGTGCTGCAGTTTTATGTTATTACTAAGAAACAATTTCAGGAAACAGTCCAGTGGCTATTTGGTTCGCAGTTTTGTGTTCTCTTGTGCTACTTTCTTTAAAATCTTTTCTCTTTTTCATTTTTGTTGCTTTTCTTTACTTCATTAGATTCTCTGCTCCTTTATGTTGCGGGGTGGGGGTTTCCTCCAATTCTTTGTCTGGATCTGTTTTCATTGTCAGTCTTTGTTTCCTTTACTATCCATTGTTTGCTGTTTCCTGAATGCCTCTTCTCATCCCTGTTCAGTGGGCTTCTAGCCTCACCTCACATGCTGTTAGCAATTTTTCTGCACTTTCCTCTATTTTCTCTTACATATGATCACTCTCCTTGTGTGGTCTGACTCCATGGACACCCAGAGCAGTTCTGCCAGACTAAACCCTCTCCATCAGTTGACTGCTGCACAGTATGTATCCTAAAAAGAGCAGAAGAATGAAACAACTTGAAACTGCACAGTCTGTGTTCCCTCTCAGGCCTGAGCAGCAGTGGAAGTGCTGTATGCTCCAAGCAGTTTAGTTCAGGCCTCAGATGGCCGTTAGGAACTGAGGGGCTGCCTCTCCTTATGGCAGCGGTACCTTACTAGTCTCACTTCATTGTCCTACAGAGTGCCCCTTACTCCTAGCCGCCTCAAATCTTCAGCTGGATCTGTGACTGTCTCTGAGTCATTTAGTTCTCTCCCTAATAACCTTGTGACAGGTTCTTTATTGTATAGCTTACGGTTTTATTTTATATTTAGATGCGTAAGAAGGGTTCCATTCGAGGCACAGTGGCTGCTGACGTCTAGAGGAATGCTCTGTAGGTTCAGAGACAAAATTAAGCTGTGTAAGTGAATTCCTGGGAGGGAAAAGGATGAATCCTTTCTGGTCATGGGAGTTACTGTTGGAACAAAAATTCTTCTTCGAGTGATGTCTCCGTGGGTGCTCTACTGTTGGTGTCGGGCTCGTCCTGGCGCCATGAATTGGAGACTTTTACAGCAGTGTCCATTTGAGCTGTGCATGCGTGAGAGGCGCACGGTGTTCCCACTTTTGACGTTAGCACGCGCAGCCCGACTCCTCTCAGTTACTTCTTTGCCGCCCTCAGCTACGGACGGAGCTCCAACCTCTCTCCTCCTCATGTCACTTCTGTGAAGAAAAAGAAAGAAATTTAGATAGATGTTGTAGACTTACTTGTTCCTGTTTGTTTTTCTTTTGTTAAACAGTTAATAGTTTTAAAAAAAACAGTTCTTTTACTTCAACTTGTATATAGTTAGAATAACAGTTTACTGCCATGGCAAACTACAAACCACAAAAAAAAAAAAAAAATCTTCTAAATAAGAGTCACAGCAGCAAGCAACGCAGTCTGCCACCGGACAACATGCTGGCCTCTCTGGGCTTAAAAAGGTGTGAGAAATGCTGGGACTCCATGCCAGCCTCTGATAGCCACAGCGAATGCATACGTTGTCTGGGAGAGACGCATGTTTCACAAAAATGCGTTCATTGACAGCGAGAGCTCGCAAGGATACAGAGCCCAGAATACGTATGCTGTCCATAGATAAAGCCCTAGACCCCCCATCTGCATAACAGGGGCAATAAGGGCTCGGACACAACCTCCCCTCAGGGGAACCTCTCAAGCCCTTCACTGGTGAAAGCGCGTTCAAAAACAAAGCCCTCACCAGCCCACTCCCATCACAAATGAGTAAGGGAGATGAACCGGGCACCTCGGGCACTGAAAAATCTCGAGTCTCTTCACTAAAGAGGCTCGAAAATGCGCTCTAAATAGTCTGTGAAACCGGCTCCCCAGCCATCTAAAAGGGCACCTACCAAGGGCCCTGAATCAACACAGGCATCACCAGCGCCTGCGGCACCACCGGCGCTATCCCTGGCACCCTGTGAGCCCCCAGTGTGGCTTTCACCTCTGCTGCCAAGAAATGACAGTGCAAACTCCAACTGCCCTCTCATGGTGCAGACCAACCCCAGATCTCCCAGGGTTCCAACGGCACCGATGCCTCCACCACCAGCACCGGTGGACTCCACACCGTGGCATAAACCAGCAACACGCCACCGTTCCCTAACGCACAAAACACATGCTCCACCAATGACTGAAAGAACAGCGAGAACCAGATCCCCAGGCAAATCCTCAACACAGCACCGTTCTCGCTCCCCTCATCAAGGGAGGCTCTCCACCCTCGCCATGCTCACCTACGTTATCGCACTTCAGTCGGGGGGATACAAGGAGTGTGTTCTCCTCACAACACTCATCCACAGAGACAGCACATGCATCATACGGGGCACACAGGCTACAACACTACCAATACCCCCCGTGGCACCCCGACTGGCAGTACTACCCTCAACATCATAGCCGATGGTCCCCCTATAGTTATTGGGCACCACAACACAGCTCCACTGCCCCTCCCATACCTGTGCAGAGATCACTGTCTTATACACGCTCTGATCCATCACACTCTCCATCAGAGGGCACAGACCTCGAGGAAGGACAGATTGCGGATGATCCGACCACCCAACAATCAGAGATGCCACCAAACGATAACTCGTCTTCTGTACCTGATGAAACAGTTATCCCAGAGGATCCCTCACCTAGTGATGACCTAAAACAATTTCAAGATTTATTCAGAAGGGTGGCCGCCAGTCAGGAGGTTGTGCTATCAGAAGTGCAGGAAAAGCAGCACAAGCTTTTAAAGAACCTCCAGCCCTCTACAAAAAACAAAATTGTGCTGCCTCTAGACGAGGCAATACTCGAAGCAGCAGGCAAACACCAGCCACCGCCCCCCAACCAACAAAAGATAATAAGGTGATAGGGAACAGCCAGCATGGATTTGTAAAGAACAAATCATGTCAAACCAATCTGATAGCTTTCTTTGATAGGATAACGAGCCTTGTGGATAAGGGAGAAGCAGTGGACATGGTATACCTAGACATTAGTAAGGCATTTGATACAGTCTTGCATCATATTCTTATCAATTAACTACGCAAATACAACTTAGATGGGGCTACTATAAGGTGGGTGCATAACTGGCTGGATAACCGTACTCAGAGAGTAGTTATTAACGGTTCACAATCCTGCTGGAAAGGTATAACAAGTGGGGTTCCATGAGAGGTCTGTTTTAGGGACCGGCTCTGTTCAATATCTTCATCAACGATTTAGATATTGGCATAGAAAATGCGCTTATTAAGTTTGCAGATGATACCAAGCTGGGAGGGGTTACAACTGCTTTGGAGGATAGGGTCATAATTCAAAATGATCTGGACAAACTGGAGAAATGGTCTGAGGTAAAGAGGATGAAGTTTAATAAGGACAAATGCAAAGTGCTCCACTGTCCCTGACGGCATGGTACCTATCTGGTTCTCGGAAGCAGCGCAACAGTCTTCGCAACAAGTAAGAATTGTACTACTACATAGCAGAAGACAAACTACACACGTAATACAAATGTGTAGTTTGTACAAATGGCAACGGTTCACACAGTGTTGCACCCAAAAAGGAGTCCAATCATCTACGGCTCCGCTCCATTTGGTCCTGGAATAAATCATGCACCTGAAACAATAAAATTGATCTCTTTCTTTGCTCCGAGTTCACCTGGCCGCGATTACGGCCTTTCACCCCCCAATAGATGGATTCTCCATATTTGCCCACCCCATCTCTAAGAGGTTTTGAAAGGGCCTAGAGAACCTTCACCCACCACATACACCCGTACCTCCCACGTGGGATTTAGAACTGGTCCTCCACTCGCTCACAAAACCACCCTTCCGAGCCAATGGCAACTTCATCACTTAGGGTATGTCTACACTACAGAGTTAATTTGAAATAACAGCAGTTATTTCGAATTAACTGTAATAGCTGTCTACACATACAAACCGCTATTTCGAAATAAATCGAAATAGCGGGCCATATTCGAATTAGGTAAACCTCATTCTATGAGGAATAACGCCTAATTCGAAATAGCTAATTCAAAATAAGTGCTGTGTAGACACTTAATTTGAAATAGGGGGCCTCCAGCCCTTCCCAGGGAGCCCTGGTGGCCACTCTGGGCACAACCAGGAAAACTTACTCTCCTCTCCCCAGCCCGGAGCCATTAAAGGGGTAGACCCTGGCCACAGTGCCTGTGCCAGCTCCAAGCCTGCCAGCCCAGAGCCAGCAGTGGCCACCGGGGCCCCTGACCCAGTGGCCCCAAAACATGAGCCAGCAAGCCACTGGAAGCCAGCCCTCCACCGCTCCCCAGGAGCCTGACAGGGGCTGGAGAAGGCGGGCACCTTCCTGGTCCAGGGTGGAGATCAGGGACCTTATTCAGGTTTGGGGGGGATGCCCCCAACATCCATGATCTCTGCACTAGATGGAGGAACGCGGCCGTCTATGGCAGGATAGCTGCCAGCCTGGCCAAGGCCACATGCGAACCCAGGAGCAGGTTTGCATGAAAATCAAGTTGGTCCGGCGAGACCCCCAACCCTGAGCCTGAGCTTCCCCTCCCCTTCTTCCCTTGCTTCCCCCTTCCAGCTCCCTCCTCCCAGGTTTCCCCTCCCCTCCACCCTCTTTCTTCCCCTCTCACCTCCTTTTCCCAGTCTCCCCAGAGGTTCATCCCAGTTTTGTTCAATAAACCCAGTTTCTATTTTTGAACATACGTGTCTTTTGTTTGACATCAGGAAGGGGGCTAGGGAGAGGTAAGTGGAAGGATGTGAGGAGGAGGAATGGGGGCATGAGCCCCGGTGGGGAGGACCGGGGAGGCTCTGAGGGCTCCTCGGGGTGGGCGGCTCTCCTCAGGGCCTCCTGGATCCTGACAGCCCCCCGATGGACACCCCAGATGGCAGCCTGCAGCAAGTGCAGCCGGGCTGATAGCAGCGACCCCACAAGACCCCACAGAGGAGCAGCTCTGGCTCCATGTGGCCGAGTGCTGTGGTGTCCCAAGTGCAGGCACTCAGGGCACTCCAAGACAGGACCGCTTTGCTGTCCCTCATTGAGGTAGACAAGCAAGCGGGGAACCCTGAGAACTGTCTGTCCGGGGTGGGGGTAGGGTCCCTTTAAGCACGCAGCTCAGTTAGCCTCAGGCAGCAGCCCCACACTAAGTCTAACCTGATGCCCTGACTGGTTCGGCCAGCCTTAACCGGTTCAGGGTCCACTCAGTGTGGACGTGCTATTTTGAAATAGCAAAACGCTAATTCGAAATAGTTTTTGTGTATAGATGCGTTATTTCGAATTAGCTTATTTTGAATTAACTATTTCGAATTAAGTTAACTCGAATTAACACTGTAGTGTAGACGTACCCTTACCTTTCTCACCATGAAAGCGCTGTTCCTGGTGGCAATCATGTCTGCAAGGAGAGTTAGTGAACTCGCAGCCCTCACGGTCTCGCCTCCTGTCAAGGCTATTCCCCACTCTGGCACAATGAATGCAGAAGTGGGGGCCCGCAAAATCCCCCCAAAACCTGATCTCTACAGGCTTTGGTACAAACTTCCCCCAAAATCCTAACACTCGGACTTTGGGAAATAAAAGAAACCCGCTGCCACCACCCAAGTATCACAATAAAAAAAACCAGGGAAGAGGTCACTTGGGAAACCTCCTCCCTAAAAACCTCAGAGGTGCCTGATCATTGCAGGGAGGAATAGCTCAGTGGGTTGCACGTTGGTGTGCTGAACTTGGCGTTGTGAGTTCAATCTTTGAAGGGTCCATTTAGAGATCTGGGACAAATCTGTCAGGGATGGTACGTGGTCCTGCTGTGAGGACAGCAGACTGGACTCAATGACCTCTCAAGGTCCCTTCCAGTTCTATGAGATGGTATATCTCCATATATTATATTATTACCTCAAGCTCTTTTCCCCAAAGAGCTTGAAAAAGAAAAGAGAAAACAGCAAGCTGCAGTCTGTGGTAGCTGCCCCCTAATCAGAGGCATGCAGATCCCACAAACAGATTTTCCAGGACACAGAAATGAACCAATACCAGGTTAATTAAAAAAAGAAAGAACTTTTATTATTAAAACAATACCCCAGTTACAAGCATAGTTGGAATGGCTAGATGGTAAGAGCCACCAATTAATATACTCGTGGGGGATCCCCCCCCCCATGGGCCAAAACTTAGTTGCCAAAGAGAGGAAAAAACATTTCTAACAGCACAGACATCAGATCCAAATTCCCAAACCAGAAAACAATAAAACCTGACGGCTTTATCAAGACTGTACCCTACTTACCTATTATGAAGAGTCTTTTTCTTGGAGAGAGACATGTCTTCTGTCTCCCTCAGTATCTAGAGAGCAAACTGGCCAGAGACAAAGGAGGGAAAACCCCAAAATTCCTTTGTCTCTGTTTGAAATCCCTACCTGCATTTCTATTGGCTGACTGCTACCTGGCTAGGTACAGGGGACGTAGTTAACCCCTTAGTCCCCAGGCTGCTGGCCATCCCTCATGATCATGACACGCCCCCCAAATCACAGATGGTGCTGGACAGCTTCTGGCCACACTGCCTGTGATTTCTTCTTGGAGGTCTGTGATAAAACAGTAAATAAGTACACGCACACTTTACTAGACTATGGAATACATGAAAATTAAACAAATTTCTCTGGGGGCACCTGGCATTGGCCACTGTCAGCAGACAGGATACTGGGCTGGATGGACCTTTGGTCTGACCCAGTATGGCCATTCTTATGTTCTTATGACATCCTCAATGCGGAGGTGCCATCTCGTGTGGCCTTGCCCTTGAATAAGATGATGGACAAAATCACCAAGGCCCTCTGGCAGACGCCAGCATCTATACCACCTATGGACAAGAGGGCAGAACGGTGGTACTTTGTCCCCCAGACGGGCCATGAGCACCTGTTCTCACATCCGCCTCTGGGCTCGATAGCGGTACAGACTGCTAACCACCACGAGCGTCATGGCCAACCCGCCCCTACCCCCAAGAACAGGGAGGCCAGGCAGTCAGACCGGTTGGGTCGCAAGGCCTACGCCTCAGGGGGGTCTCCTAATCAGGATTGCTAACCAGCAGGTCCTCCTGAGCAGGTATGCCTTCAACTCGTGGGCAGCTATAGACAAATTTAGTGAGTCGCTTCCCCAAGACTCAAGGCAGGAGTTTAGGGCCTTGTCTGTGGAGGGTGAGGTAGTGTCCCGAGCAGCACGCCAGGCAGCCTTGGACTCCGCGGATGTGGCAGCCCGTGCTATGGCAACGGGCCTGGTTCTGCGCAGGTACGCATGGCTACAGGTATCTGGCATTTCACCAGAAGTCCAGAACACGATTCAAGACCTGCCCTTCGAGGGCAGGGGCTTATTTTCGGAGCGTACGAATACTAGCCTCCAGAGGCTAAAGGATTCTAGGGCAACCCTCAGGTTCCCTAGGCATCCACACCCCTGCCCCACAGAGGCGCTCCCTTCCTAGGGCACCATCCCACCCTTTCCAGCAGGGGAACAGGTCAGATTTCTCCAGGCACAGGGGCCGTAATAATAACAATAGAAGTGGCAGATGTCCCTCCCACTCGTCTTCCGACTGGGGGAGCGGACCCCTCCAGCAAACCCCAGGGCCCCAGGCCAAATCTTTGAAGGTGCAAGCGAGGACAGCACACCAGTCTCAGACCAGAGGCCTTTTACTGATCGCCTTTTCCCCTTTCATCGTGCCTGTTCACACATCACGATGGACCGCTGGGTCCTGGGCATTGTGAAGTGGGGTTATTTCATCCCCTTCCTTTCCCGCCCCTGCTCCTATCCCCCTTCCCCATCCCTCTTCAGGGACCCCTCTCACGAGCATCTTCTCAGGGTGGAGGTGCAGAAGCTTCTCGACCTGGGGGTGGTAGAGGAGGTCCCCCAGGACCTCAGGGGAAAGAGTGTCTACTCCCGGTACTTCCTGGTCCCAAAGGCCAAGGGCGGCTTCCGTCCCATTCTGGACCTGAGGATCTAAATACTTTCATGGTAAAGTCAAAGTTCAAAATGGTAATGTTGGCCTCCATCATTCCTTCCCTAGCCATGGGAGACTGGTACGCTGCCCTCAATCTCAAAGATGCCTACTTCCACATTTCTATCGCACCCCCGCACAGGCGATTCCTCCGTTTTATGGTGGGTCACGACCATTATCAGTTTACGGCCCTTCCCTTTGGCCTTTCTACGGCCCCCAGGGTTTTTACAAAGTATACGGTGGTAGTGGCCACCTTCCTGAGAAAGCAGCGGGTCCAGGTTTATCCATACCTGGACGATTGGCTTATAAGAGGCTCTTCCCCATCCCAGGTAATCGACCACATATCCCTTGTCAGGGAGACTTTTTTCAGGCTGGGCCTTTGTGACATAGTGGGGGTGCTGTCTGCTCTGTAACCCGGTGTCCCCCTGCGCTGTGATGGGAGATTCTCACTGACTCGCCCAAATATGTATTAACCCAGACACCTAGGCTCAGCCTCCCAGGGAGAGAGACAAAGGGAGGAAGGTGGAGACCAACACCTGGCTGGGGGGCAGGGCCTGGGAGGGAGGCAGTTGCTGTCTGGGAAGCATGGAGAGAAGAGTCTAAGCGGGAGGCCTAGGGGTGATGGGCCCTAACCCTAGAGTCTGAGGCATCCTGGCCCTGGCCCCTGTGGCCACATCACATCACATATGTGCTGTGCTGTATCCTGAAGGAACAATATACCCCTCTCTATTCTACGACTGGCGGAGTCTGTTCTTGCTGCTACAGGGCTGCAGGTTTTGGGGGAACCCCGACTGCTCCGTCACAGCCTTATCCTAAACGAGGCCAAATCCACCCTGGTCCCCACTCAAACAATAGAGTTTGTGGGGGCTCTCCTGGATGTGACAAGGGCCAGAGCCTCCCTGCCCATGTGGTGCTTCATGACTTTAAAGGAGGCCATCCTGCGGCTCCAGTCGTTCCCCACCACGATGGCCTGCTGTTGCATGAGGCTGCTGCTTCACCCAGTGGTTGCTTGCCTTCCTGGGGCTCAGAATGGGTTGGCGGATCGCCTCAGCAGGTCCTTCGAGGGGCACAAGTGGTCCCTCAGGGTGGACGTAGCCCTGTCTATTTTCCACAGATGGGGGTTTCCCCACCTGGACCTGTTTGTGACCCACAGCAACAGGAAGTGTCCCTGCTTTTGCTCTTTTTTTAACCACAGCCCTTGGCCTCAGGGCCTGCTGTATGCCTTCCCCCCCGCCCCCCTGCTGATCCACAAGGTGATTCTCAGGGTCAGGGAATTTCAGGCCTCCGTAATCCTGATAGCCCTGGCATAGCCTCATCATCATTGGTTCCTGGCCCTTCTCACGCTCTCAGTAGAGCGGCCTCTATCCCTCCTGCTGTTCCCGGACCTAATCTCTTAGGAGTTAGGCAGGCTGCAGCATCCGAACCTCCGCTTTCTGCACCTCACGGCATGGAAGCTCCATGGCTAATGGCCATGGAGAGGCAGTGTTCGGAACAGGTCCAGGCAGTCCTCTTGGGAAGCCATAAGCCTTCCACTAGGTCCTCTCACCTGGCAAAGTAGAAACGCTTCGTTCTCTGGTCAGAAGGCAAGGTGTTCTCTTCTATGTGCCAGCTAGTTTGGATTATCTCCTGGGACTTAGGCTCCAGGGGCTGGCCCCTTCCTCAGTACGAGTGCACCTAGCTTTCATTCAGGCTTGGGTGCACCTAGCTTTCATTCAGGCCTTTCATTCAGGCTTGGGTGGCAGGGCCGTTTTCTCAGATCCCATGGTGCATCGCTTTCTGAAGGGGTTGAATAGGGTCTACCCCCAGATGTGCGAGCCCTTGCCCTCTTGGGACCTCAACCTGGTCCTCACAAGGCTCATGGGGCCCCCCTTTGACGTGTTGGCAACATGCTCCCTTCTGCACCTTTCCTGGAAAGTGTCCTTCCTGGTGGCCATTACTTTGGCCTGGCGAGTGTAGAAACTGAGGGCCCTATCGGTGGACCCCCTGTATACGGTCTTTTTTAAAGATAAGGTAAGGCTGCATCCCCACCCTGCCTTTTTGCCCAAGGTGGTCTCTTACGTCCATGTTCACCAGGACATTTTCCTTCCTGTTTTTTACCCTAAGCCCCACAACTCTGGGACACAACAGGCTCTGCACACTCTTGATGTGAGGCGTGCTTTAGCTTTTTATTTAGAGAGGACCAGGCCCTTTCGTAAGTCCCTGCAGTTTGTGTCCATAGCAGATAGGATGAAGGGTCAGCCTGTGTCAACCCAGCGTATCTCGTCCTGGATCACAGCTTGTATCAGAGTGTGCTATGAGCTGGCGAAGGTTCCGTCTCTGCCTATTACGGCCCATTCCAAGAGGGCCCAGACGTCTTCCACAGCATTCTCAGGGTGGCTACCTGGTCATCGGTGCACACCTTTGCAAACCACTATGACATTGCACAGCACGCCAGGGAGGACACGGCAGTGGGCAGGGCTGTGTTGCAGTCCATCTCTCGGTAGGCTCTGACCCCGCCTCCTGGGTTTTAGCTTTGGAGTCACCTAAGTGGAGTGGACATGAGCAAGCACTCAAAGAAGAAAAAACGGTTACTTACTTCTTAACTGTTGTTCTTCGAGATGTGTTGCTCATGTCCATTCCACATGCCACCCACCTCCCCTGCGTTGGAGTGTTCTGGTAAGAAGGAACTGAGGGGATGGAGGGCCAGCAGGGGTATATATGCAACGCTATGGCAGCGCTGCTCCAGGGGGCTCCCCTGCTGGCCCAATGGGTAGTGGTAAAGGAAAACTCTCCGACAATCTGTGCACGCGGCGCGCACACACCTAAGTGGAATGGACATGAGCAACACATCTCGAAGAACAACAGTTATGGAGGTAAGTAACCGTTTTTTCTTCCCAGCGCACATCAAAACTGATAACATCCTGCATTACTACCTGCTACTCACTCCAGAATAGAGCATTACCGACGACTCCCAAAGCTCATTCCACCAGAGCGATGGCAACGTCAAACTGCCTTCCTCAGCGGAGTCCCACTCCATGAAATACGTTGAGCAGCCACATGGTTGTCTAATCACACATTCATGAAACACTATGCAATTCCACCATGCTCGACAATGGACACCACAATAGCTACTGCGGTTCTCTCCACGGCCTGCAACAACTAGCCAAAGCCCACCTATTATCTAACTGTGCACTGCTACACAGTCACCAACAGTGGAGCATCCATGGGGACATCACTCGAAGAAGAAAGAGAAGTTACTCTCTCTGTACAGTGACAATGGTTCTTCGAGATGTGTGTCCCCGTGGGTGATCCACTACCCACCCTCCTCCCCGCTGCTTCGGGCATTAACAACTTGCCATGAGGGCTTCAAAGAAGAAACAGAGAGGAGTTGGGCTGCGTGCGCTAACTTCAAAGGCAGGAACACCGTGCGCAGCCTGACTGGACACTGCTGTAAAAGTCTCGCATCCATGGCACCGGGACAAGCCCAACACCACAGTGGATCACCCACAGGGACACATATATTGAAGAACCATTGTTACTGCACATAGCGAGTAACTTCTCTTTCTAAAACGATGTAGCCAGATGCCTTTCATGAGACTGAACTCTTCCCCCCTCTGCTTTGACAAAATCAACAGTAGAACAGCACCCCAATGTCTGGGATTCATTTGAGACCTTCAGCATGCATTTGACATCTTGATGGGCTCTGGGCACATGCTCAGTTCAGTCAACGGGATGCTTTAGTTGAATTGCAAAGCAAGCTGTCACATCACACTTTGTGCTTGTCTGGTGCAAAAGCCCAAAGTGCAGGCTCTACAGTTTGTCTCCTGACCTGTGCTAGATGCTAAAGCCTGCAAGGGCTTCCTGGACAAAGTGACATTTTGCTGCTCTGACCCTCTTTGTAGCTAAAGAAAACATAGCTGCATTTAAAAAACAACCCTACAATTTAAAATGGGTATGCGGAGGGGACACCAATATGTTTCCCAGTTGAAGAAAAAAAATCCTTAAAATGCCAGGGGCTAATTTCTTCAGTGGTCCAAACCTTGTATATTCATACCCCAGTACCTTAACATTGATATTTCCTAGTTTGATCATTTTCTCACATTGTTTTAATGGTGGATTCTGTATCTGCAGCTAACTTCAAATCTCAGAGATCCAACCTATGGGTGTGCTTTGTACTTGTGATTTCTTTCTGCTGTTTGATGTCTCAGTTGCTGTTCCAGTCACAAGACTGGTATCTAATCTAAGAGATTCCCTAGAGAATTTAAAGTGATACAGGATCATCCAATTCAATGCTGGTGAAGGTTTGACTGCGCTAACTTCTTTTCTTAAAGAATTAGTAAAATCTGAATTTTGAGAGTTTAATTTTGCTTGAGTAGCTGTTAGCACTTACTGTATCTTGTTTTTTCTACAGTTACGTAATCAAGGCCAAGTGAGAGGAACCAGTGCTGCCAATGATGAATGATGACCTGTCATTTGCAGTGTTGATAAACAGTTGTGTGTGTGGATGCATCATTATCTGTATACAATTATATATATATACACGCATACTGAGTGGCTGTTACAGTTTCTCCACTATACTCATCTTCAGCAAAGATGCAAAGGAAACTGCTTTCATTATAAATACCTAAAGCAAATACAAATTGACTGAGTAGTGTCATTTTAAAGGCTAAATTGACTGCAGAATTATGCTAACTGATATGATTCCCAAATATCAATACTAGACCATTTTATCCCCCTCTTGAATCACTCTGCTATAATATACCTATGTCTCATTATAAGCAAACAAATTCCGATAAATAAATTTTCAGTTTTGTGTTTTCCCTATGTGATTTTTGGAATAGGAACTCTGAATGTATTTATAGCTATTTATTTCTGGATTGTCGTCTAACAGTCAAATCAGAAGATTTTTTTCTATTAGTGAGAATTGGAAGACTTGCTGTTGACGGAGGAGTATAACAATGCCCCAACTTTTACCCATCTTGCTGAAAGAAATCACTTGTTTTATTGGAGTTTTGTAGATTGAAATTCAAATGATTTCTTCATTAAAAATTGGCAAAATAAAGGAAAAATGGCTTTTGATTTATAACAGTTTGAACTGAACAGTTTTCCAGGAGGCTTTCACACAGGCTACGTCTAGACTGGTGCGCTTTTGCGCTAGAGCTATGCAAATGAGGCTCAGCGTTGGAATATCGCCGAGCCTCATTTGCATAATGAACCGCCATTTTCGCGGAAGAGCTTGCGCAAGACAGGGCTGTCTACACTGCCCTTCTTGCAAGAAAAACCCTTTGTGCAAAGCCGTTATGCCTGAAAATAATCGGCATAACGGCTTTGCACAAAGGGTTTTCTTTGCAAGAAGGGGCAGTGTAGACAGCCCGTCTTGCGCAAGAGCCTCTTCCACGAAAAATGGCGGTTCATTAGGTATGCAAATGAGGCTCGGCGATATTCCAACGCTGAGCCTCATTTGCATAGCTCTGGTGCAAAAGCGCGCCAGTCTAGACATAGCCACAGAGTAACTGACAATACTGGTGTTGAGCCGTTAAAGTATATTTGAGGATGTTGTAGTTTAATTGGATGTGTAGCACTTCCCTACAGTAAATTATTTTTTCAACGTTTCAGTTTGGAAACTATGCAAATTGTCTCAATTTCACATAGATTGTGCAATAGGGTATAACGGTGACTTTTAGCTCTTTCATGTTGAAAATTCATTATTAAAAAAATGTTCTCTTTCAGATATGATGAAAGTTTAAATTGTAGCATCTGACTTGTTTTGCTGATTTATTAGAAGTAGATATAAAAGTAAAGATGGTATAATAAAGGCCTTTTGTAAATGGTTCTCAGATAGGAAGTTGACTCTCTCTCTGTCTCTCTCCATACTGTCGCTCTGTCTCCTGTGTCTCAAAATGCTTGTTAAATCAGGAACAACTTACTTTAGGACAGTGTTTCTTAAACGGTGTTCTGTGGTACACCCGGTGTGCCGCGAGGCAGTTGAAGGTGTGCCGCGGAGAACAGAATTCAAAATGGACACCCCCCTTTTTTTTTTCTCAATAACTTTCCCCCCCGACCTTTTTTTTCTTCCTCAACAAAAAATCCTTGGTGTTCCTCATAAAACAAAAAATTATTGTTTGGTGTTCCTCGGTCTTAAAAAGTTTAAGAAACATTGCTGGAGGCTGCCTGGCACCATCTGCTGCAGGCCAGCCCCCTGGCCCTCCCCCTGCCCCCCCGGGGGCCGTGGGGGAGCAGCAGCAGCACCCGTACACCAGCGTGCCCCCGCCGCATCTGGCGTCTGGACACCAGCAGCGACTGGTGGGACCGCATCATCCTGGAGCACTGGGGAGACCAACAGTGGACCCAGAACTTCAGGATGAAGAAGGACACCTTCCTCGAGCTCTGCGAGTGGCTCGCCCCTGCTCTGCAGCGACGGGACACTCGCATGAGGCCCGCCATTCCCCTCCACAAGCGGGTGGCCATCGCCCTCTGGAAGCTCTCCACGCCGGACAGCTACCGATCCGTGGGGAGCCAGTTCGGCGTGGGGAGATCCACCGTCGGAGCAGTGCTCATGCAGGTACGGCAATCACCGGCCACTGGGCCAGGAGTGGGGGGCTGCAAGGAGGAGATGGGCTGCCCCAGGGAAAATGGGGGGGAGGTGGTGTAAGTGCCCTCCCTGGGAGGGTTCGGTCTGTCCCAGCCACGCTACAGACCGCCCGCGGTGGCCAGGATTGCAGCGAGGCTTGCTCCTGGGAGTGGGGCGCGGGGCAGTGGCGGGGAACGAACACTCCCAGCCACCCAAGCACCCCAGTGACCCTAGGTTTTTTGTGTCTCTCTGCAGGTGGTCAAGGCCATCAACAGGGTGCTGCTCCGCAGAGTCGTCCACCTCACCGACCTGGACGCAGTCATCGAGGGGTTCAGCGCCCTGGGCTTCCCCAACTGCGGGGGGGCAATCAATGGGACACACATCCCCATCCATGCCCCGGAACACCAGGCCTCCCTCTACATTAACCGCAAGGGGTACTTCTCGGTGATCCTGCAGGCCGTGCCTGACCACCGGGGCCAGTTCATGGACATCAATGTGGGCTGGTCCGGCAAGGCACACAACGCGCAGGTGTACCGCAACCCCTCCGTGTGCCAGAGGCTGCATGCCGGGACTTTCTTCCCTGACCGCCACATCAGGGTCGAGGACGTGGACATGCCAGTGTGCCTGGTGGGGGATGCGGCCTACCCCCTGCAGCCCTGGCTCCTGAAGCCCTACACGGGACACCTGAACCCCTCCTGGCACGCCTTCAATGGCAGGCTCAGCAGGGCCCGCATTATGGTCGAGGGTGCCTTCGGCCGGCTGAAGGCCCAGTTTAGATGCCTCCTCACCCGCCTCGACCTATCCAAGCACAATATTCTGCACATGGTGGCAGCGTGTTGTGTGCTCCACAATTTATGTGAGAGGAAGTGGGACACTTTCCTGCCAGCCTGGATGGCAGAGGCTGACCACCTGGCTGGCCAGTACGCACAGCCCCGCACGGCTGCCATCTGGGAGACCCTTTGGGGGGCTGTCTGCATCCGGGAAGCCCTGCGGGAGAGCTTCCAGGCGGAGGAGGAGTGAAGTCCCCCTGGTGTGCCCCACTGGGGCCTTGTGCCTTACATTCCACCCCCACCTCCTTCCCCTTTCCCCCCTTCCTGATGTAAACTAAAAACACCCGTGTTGCCACGAAAAACTCTTTATTTAACATAACTGGGGTGGGGGGAGGGGGGGAATGAGGGCGGGAGAGGGGAGAGGGAAACCTGGGAGGAGGAGCTGGAAGGGGAGGCAAGGGAGGAAGGGGAGGAAGCTCAGGGTTGGGGGTCTTGCCGGCCCTCATGTCTCGCAGCACTGCAGGTGCGGGGCCTCGGTATCCCCAGGGGGGAGTGGGTATGGAGGGTGGGGCAGGAGGGACGAGGGGGGTGGAAGAAGCGGGAGGGGGAGCAGGGGTGGGAGGAGGAGCGATAGCTGAGGCGGCCGCAGGGGCTGGAGCAGCAGGAGGCAGCAATCTCTGCACCAGGGTCTGCAGGTGCTCGCGGAGGGCACAGCCTTGCTCCCGCAGCTCCCGCAAGCTCTCCTGCTGCAGCTGCAGGTCTTCTTGCACCCAGTGCTCCTGGCTGTGGACCTGCCTTCCCACTAACCCCAGGTGCTGCCGCTGGTACTCCTCCTGGTTGCGAGTGCACCTGCTGGCCCGGGTGCGGGTGGATGTTCCAGGTGGGGTACTGCACGCTGCACTCGCAGGTGCTGCGGCTGTGGTGAAACAAGAGAAGTGGTCAGTTCTCCCTGGGGACACAGTGGGTGAAACCCAGCCCCCCTCTGCAAGGCGGGGACGGCAGGTGTCCGCACCATCACGTCCTGCTATCCCCGGGGGTGTGAGCTGGCCCAGGACTGCACCCCAGCCCCTGTGCTGTCTATAGTGTGGTGTGTGCGGGGGGAGGGGAGATGTGCCCTGCCTCTGTGTAGAGGGGGCATCTGGAGGGAGGTCAGTGTGCAGTGTCTCTCCCCGGGGTCAGGAGCCTGTCATGTGCCTTCACGTTTAGATGCATGTGGGGAACAGGCCAGGGCCCCTGCATGGCACCCAGCTGGGGCCACATGTCCCAGCTGGCACGGCAGATGCACAGGTTGCTGCCTGCTCCGTGGTCGGCAAGGCCCACGCGTATGGTCCCTGGGCTCCCTCTCCCCCCTGGCCCCGCATAAGGCGACCGTGATGGCACTCACATGTGGAGGCCTCCCCGGCCTCGGATGAGACCACTGACGGGCTCTCTGGGACGGCTCGGGGGTCCTGGGTGCAGGGCACGCTCCCTGCAGACTCCTGGCCGTTGTCCTCCTCCTCTTTCCCTGTGTCAGGGGCCGGGTCCTCTGCCCCGGGGTCAATGACCACCGGGGGACATGGACCATCGGACCCCCCAGGATGCAGTCCAGGGCCTCATACTGTGGGCAGGTGTCCGGGTCAGCCCCTGGTTGGGAGCCCCTGGCATAGGCCTGCCGCAGCTCCTTTATTTTTGTCCGCACCTGCTCCTGGCTGCGCATGTGGCCTCTGGTGGCCAGGCTGGCAGCCATGCGGCTGTAGATGGCCGCATTTCTGCGCCTAGTGCGGAGATCATGGGCATTGGAGACCTCCCCGCAAACCTCAATGAGGTCCACGATCTCCACACTAGACCAGGCAGGCGCCCACCTTTTGCGGCCCCTGGCAGGCTCCTGGGAGCTGCCAGCCTGGTCCTGGGGAGTGGTGGAGGGCTGGGTGGCAGTGGGTTGCTGGCTTATGCTGTGCCAGGTGCACGGTCTGCTGGCTGTCTGCTGGCAGGCTTCCAACTGGCACAGGCATTGTGGCCAGAATCTGCCCCTTTAATGGCTCCGGGGCTGGGGGAGAGGAGAGTAAGTTTTCCTGGTTGTGCCCAGAGTGGCCACCAGGTCTCCCTGGGAAGGGCTGGAGGCCCCCTATTTCGAATTAGGTGTCTACACAGAACTTAATTCGAAATAGCTATTTCGAATTTGGTGTTACTCCTCGTAGAATGAGGTTTACCAAATTCGAATTAAGTGCTCCGCTATTTCAAATTAATTTCGAAATGGCAGTTTGCATGTATAGATGCTATTAAAGTTAATTCGAAATAACAGCTGTTATTTCGAATTAACTTTGCAGTGTAGACATACCCTTGGGAATAATTGCTTATTTAATTAGCTGATAGTGGGAGTGATTCTTCTTCCTTTACAGTCAGTGGGAAAACTCACTGACTTTAAGTGAAGCAGATCAGGTTTGGAATATCACCAGCCCACTTAGTCCATTCTGTCTTCAATGACTGTCAGGCACTGTAGTGACAGCAGACAAGTGGACATGGATTTTTTTTAGGGCTGTCAAGCTATTAAAAAATTTAATCACGATTAATCGCGTGTGCTGCCCCTTTGAAATGCTGCGGCAGCGTTTCAAAGGGGCAGCGCTGAGGAGGCCCGGGATCAGATGGAGTCCCCAGCTGACCCTGGCTCGGTGCAGCGCTGCCCCTTGGAAAGGCCGCCCCAGCGTTTCCAAGGGGCAGCACCGCGGGAGCCCGGGGTCAGCTGGAGTCCCCAGCTGACCCCAGGCTCCGTGCAGCGCTGCCCCTTCGAAACGCCATGGCGGTGCTTCAAAGGGGCAGCGCAGCATTAATGCCTGCAATTAACACATTAATCCTGTGCTGGGTTAATCGCAAGCGTTAACGCACATCAATTGACAGCCCTAATTTTTTTGTCCATCTGTACTATATTGTTGTTTGCCTCACTCCTCTATGCTACAAAGGTCAGTCTTTGCTTTGTCTTTCCCCGGCTTTCATTTTCCCCAATGAAAATGGACATCTATTCTCTGCACCAGCAGAAGATTGGTTTTGTAAAAACGTTAAAACCATGTTTATATAACTTGCTACATGGAGGGTCTTTGCAAATTTGTGAAACTAAGGGCTCAGTTCTCTTTTTCAGTGCAGGAGTGTAACTCCCACTCTCACAAGTGGGAGCCAGAATATGTTCCAAGGAAGGAAAGGAACCCCCTATCATTTCCATGTTTTTTAGGCTAGCTATGAACATTTGAGGGAACTTTGTAGTGAATGTAAGGCTATGTCTACACTACAGAGTTTTTCTGGGATACCAGAGTATCCCAGAAAAACTCTGCCACCTCCAGGGAACGCCTCCGCTTTTTTGGATCAGTTTCCGAAAAAGCGGGTGCACTCTTTCGGAAGCCCTGTACTCCTCATTTTATGAGGAAGAAGGGCTCTTCCGAAAGAGGAGGTTTTTCCCACATTTGGCCCCATGTAAACAGGCCAAATGTCGGAAAAGCCTCTTCTGAAAAAAGAATCGGAAAAAAGGTATGCAAATTGTGTGTCTTTTTCCGAAAAATAACTGCAGTGTAGACATAGCCTGAATGTTTAGTTTACTTTGGCAGTCTCTGATGTGAACTTCAGTAAAACAATCAATTAAATTTAATTAAATAAATTTGATCATAAAATATCTTTTGTGTTGTGTCTTGGGTATCATTAGGGTTACTTCGGGGCTTTCTCATCTTGCCATCATTTTCATTTTCTCCATCTGTGGGAACTCTCCATATGAGGAGATGATTAAAAGTCTCATGCTCTTCAGTCACTAAGCTAAGTAAGAAAAAAAAAATCAAACACTGGAAAGCTTTGAAATATTTGGAATCCAAACTGAGTAATATAAATATTTAGGTGAAATCTTATTGATGGTTGTGGAGCATACTGGACAACTGTGTTGCTGCAGTGCTGTATTTTTTTTGTTTTCTGTTGATAACTGATCCTTTTTTATATAGAGAGAGAGCTGTTCAACTTAGGAATTATGTGTCTGGAAACAGTGGTACTGGCTACAACAGAAAATGAGCAATGTGTTTGAATAATGATCAGTGTTTGCTCCACCTCCCCAAGCAACCCCAGTAACCCCTCAATGTAACTAGAACAGTTTGTTCACTGACGTGGACAGGGCCAAAATTTCTTCTGCCTCGGTACAGAAAGCATGGTGAGTTGCCTCCTAAAAATTGTTTCCTGCAAGTTCCTTGTCACAATTCTGTGTGTTGTGTGAGGATGTGAGGGTGCTATGTGTTTGTGCAGCTGCAAAGGAAGACCGCTTCCGTGCCCCAATGAGCTTATACTTCTGTTGCATTTTGGTTTAAAGTGTATTTTAATTGGCAATAGTTGGCAGGCTCCCAGAGCCATGACAGCAGGAGGGGCCCCTCAAGAAGGATTTAAAGGAAAAAGGATAGTGACTTCACCAAGTTCAGGAAACGCATCCCACGTTTGAAGAGTGTTGTGGAAACAATGAACAGAGAGGTAGTTAGCGGAGTGAGTCTGTAGAGAGAAACAGCAATCGCCTATCAGACTGTCTAATCATATCTACACAGGGCTGGGGGAAGCAGCCCCACTCCCACAGCATCCATGGTGATGACTCCCATCTTCATGGAGGCCTGGGTTGGTTTGGTTCGCCTAACACTCTCCCAAGGCTCATTCCCATGCTAGTCCTGATAGGGCATGTCTACACAAGGATTAAAAACCTGCCAGTGGCCTGGGTTAGCAGACTCAAGCTCACAGGGCTTAGGCTCTGGGCCCGAAAAATGGCTGTGTAGACATTTGGGCTTGGGCTGCAAGGCTGGAGGGCCCCACAGCTTGGACTCTAGCCTGAGCCCAAACACCTGCATAGTGATTCAGCAACCATGAGTCAGCTGACCCAAGCCAGCTGCAGCCTTGCCATGGGTCTGTTACCCCTGTGTGGACATCCTTAAAGGCCATGTAAAGCATGCAGTACAAGGTTGCCAGTTCATGACAAGGGCAGTGCATTGTATTTCCTCATCTTCTGACCTGTGGCCACTAGCAGTGTTCTAGCGAAATCCGTGCTAATGCCTCATGCCAAAAATATTGTGGAAGCAAGAAAGCATAACCACTCTGGTCCTGATAATAGCAGTGTGCCTGGGTGAGCTGCTAATTCACATGGACTTTGAGGCAAGGATAGCCATGAGAATATTCCCAGGGATGGTTCAGCACCTGTTGTGGGGTCAGTAATGTTGTGGGGTGAGATACCATCTGACAGACCATGACTGCATTTGTTTATGTAACATCTTGCCTAGTATTCTAAGGCTATGTCTACATTGCACTCTCTTGCACAAGAACATATGCAAATGAGGCATGGCGATGAATATCGCCGCACCTCATTTGCATACTTAATGAGCTGCCATTTTGCACAAGGGGCTTTCGCGCAAGAAGGAGCTGTCTGCACTGCTCCTTCTTGCGCAAAACCCCCCTCTTGCGCAAGAGCCATTCTGCCGCTTATTTTCAGGCAGAACGGCTCCTGCGCAAGAGGGGGGTTTTGCGCAAAGATGGCTCATTAAGTATGCAAATGAGGCACGGCGATATTCATCGCCGTGCCTCATTTGCATATGTTTTTGCACAAGAGAGTGCAATGTAGACATAGCCTTAGTGTGTGCATAAGACTGAAGTAGTACAGACTATTGAGCTCACTCCTCCTTGTCCTGCTCTGGCAGAAGCCTCAGTAAGTAACCCTTAGACCATGCCATGAAGGGCAGAACGGGGCTCTGCTAGCTCCACAGGGAAGGCAAATTCTAGTGCTAATGGCCTTGCCCTGTGAATTCTGTGTCCCTATTATTTAACTCTAGAACTGTTGGATTGGGCATTTTGGTGAGTCTCTGCTGCTGCAAAATTCTGGGGCGGAAGGTGTCTCGGGTAAACTGAACCCAAACTGGGCAAGTCTTGTATAGATTAGTCTGCAGTTTCAGCTTGCAGCGGGTAAGTAACATCCAGCACATCCTTTGGCCTAGTGGTTGTTAAATTTACCCTGTGGGTGATGCCATTCAACAAGTAGGGTTGCCAGATGGTTTCAACAAAAATACCGGACACACTTGACATTGCATCACAATCTACATTACATCTTATTTAGAAAATACCGGACATTCATATTTTCTCATTTCTATTTTCTCAATTTGTTTCCCAAACAGAAAGCTCAAATACTGGACTGTCCAGTTCAAAACCAGACACCTGGCAACCCTATCAACAAGGCTAGCTGGAGACAGAGTTACCTCCCAGCAAAGCCTCACATAGTAGATATACAAATGTTGGAAGTGATGATGGGTAACACTGCATTGGAGAGTTGGACACAATCTTCTAAATACTGGTGGGAACAGGTGTTCAGGCCATGAAGAGCAGTCATGCCCAGAAACTCTGCAAGATGGGTGAACCTCTGTGAGCAGGATATGCGATTTAAAGGGGCAGATATTGCCCCGGTACCCTCTCAATACTTCGTGCTGCCTGCCATGGGCATCTCAGCCTTGCCTGGACTGAGCATCAATCATCTTGCTTTCATCCAAGCCCCAGTCTCCACCTGGTCAGTGTCCAATCAAAGAATCCCTTGCAGTCAGGAATATTCAACTTTGCTTCAAGATGAAGGCAGCTTCGCAAGGCTGTTCCCACTAGAGCATGTCCATGAGTTTGGGACTTTGTGGACAACATAGTAGAGGAAAGTCTTCAGCTTCAACCAAGCTCAGACTCCCAATATTCTGAGCCACAATGTGTTGGACTCTGAGCACATTTTAAACTGCACTGTGTATGCATACAATAGGTATGTGAACAAGGAGCCAGTTAACTGGTTACCCAGTAAGCATCACCCTTACCGGGTGATGCTTACCGAGTACCAGTTAACCAGTGCCCAGTGGCAGCCACCCGCCTGTGGCCTGCTGTGGGCGGAGGGCTGCCCCAGCAGGGCTGGGAGCCAGCGACAGCCCCAGGGCTGGGAGCCTCCTGCTGCTGCTGGTGGTGTTACCCGGGTTTTTTTCAACCCAAACCTCTCGGTAACTTTTACTCTCTGTGAGATGGTGTCAGGAAATAATTCAGGGGAGACACGGTTGTCCGACAGATAGATGGATGGTACAAACAGGACAACACAAGAGTGCTTTCACTTAAAGCTAAACTTTACTTTGTCTCAAGCACTTACACACGTCCGCAACAGGTTAGTAAAACACCCCCACCCTCGATAATTACCAAAGTTGAGTGTAGCCCTCGAGTGACACCGAGCAGGCTTCCGATGGACAGTCTTCTGTCTGCCAGTGGGGACAAAGATGCGTCCAGAAGTGAAGAGTCCTCAAGGAGTCCTCGAGGCGTCCCTCCAAGTGTTCCCAAAATTGTCCCCCCTAACTCAAACTTTCCTTCCCTATTTATCCATTAATATTACAATAATATGTCACTCAAAAACTTGTTAGGCAAGCACTTTTTAAAGGTTAGGCAAGAGGTTTTCTTCTGATCATCACTTTCACCAGATGCGTTTTTTTCCTTTTCAGAGACTCCATGCTCGGGGGCTCTGATAGATATATGTCTTAGGGCATTTAGAAAAACTTCCTGTTTTTCTTACTGTATAGCTCAGCGATTTCACTAGAGATTTGGGCCTCAGGAAGGACGCGGGGTCAAGCTGCCCTCTCTGTGGCACCCAAACTCTCCTTCTTCCCCCTCCCTGACTTGGTCATGCTGTCTAGGCCTATTTTGGGCCTGTTAGCTTGGTTGCTAAAGTTCAAGCAGTAAGCAATAGTGGTTCAGGCACATTACTGGATTTGCCGAAATCTCCCCGTACAGTGGCAGGGCTGGGATCCCACTTAGTTGGTTAACCAGTTGAACATTCGGTTAACCTAATGTTTAACCTGTTAACTGATTGGGATTTTACATCCCTAGATACAAAGACACCCTGTGAGGAAGTCATAGGGGTGTCTGAGTCAAGATGCTAGTGGTGTTTTACTAGGCCGGGATGATGATGCTGTCTTGAATTTTAGTTGGTAGTGCCAGTGGCAAAATGTGTATCTCATTACATCAGCTGCCTAGATGAGGCAAAAGTTGGATTTTAGTCTGTTAGAACCCCACATTTTGAGGGATAAAAAGCCTAGAAAAAGTGTTTGTACAAATAAGAGTAAGTAAAATGAGTTCTAGTAGGGTCAGGTGACAGTGGCTGAATTGCAGAGATCAGTGAAAACTCACTCTAAAGGTTTTGATGTGTGGGGACAGTGAGAACACATGTGGCCTCCCTGCTCTTCAGTGCATTCTGACACTGCCTGCAAATCAGTTAGAAGCAGAGCTGCTCTGGGCAGCAAGCTGGGGCAGGATTCAGAAGGGGAACTGGAAGAGTGGCTTAGTGTTTGTTGATGTATTTGTTGAACAAAAGCTTTGCCTGAGGGCATCCCATTGCAAGCCAGCCCCCTGCCTTCCCATACCGACCGCAGAGCCTCAGCTTTCTGGCTGCAGAGCAGTTCTGGTAACTAATTTCTCAAAAGATGGTGTCAGTTGTCTTAATGCAAGTTCTTCTCCACTAATAGAGGTGTGACTGGCAGTTTATGCTTGTCTAGGAGGCACACCACACTAACCGTGTTCTTTATGTTGATTTTGATTATTTCCACTGTTCGGAAATAACCCAAGGAAAAGGAACCCAATGCCCATGTGTAGGGCTGTGAGTGACATCCTGGCACAAGGGAATTGCAGCAGAAACTTTACAGGAGGAGGATTTTGTTCAGTCAGTAAGGGTATGTCTACACAGCAAAGTTATTTCGAAATAACTATCCTAGCGTCTACACGGTAAAACCGCTATTTCGAAATAAATGCGAAATAGCGGAGCACTTATTTCGAATTTGGTGAACCTCATTCTACGAGGAATAACGCCAAATTCGAAATAGCTATTTCGACATAAGTGCTGCATAGACACTTGTTTCGAAATAGGGGGCCTCCAGCCTTCCCAGGGAGCCCTGGTGGCCACTTCGGCCTCAACCTAGAAGACTCCTCTCCCTCCCCTCTCCCTGGAGCAATTAAAGGGGTAGACTGGCCACAGTGCCTGTGCCAGCTCCAAGCCTGCCAGCCCAGAGCCAGCAGTCACTACCCCTGACCCAGCGGCCCCTAAACATGAGCCAGCAAGCCACTGACACCCAGCCCTCCACCGCTCCCCAGGAGCAGTCTGCCAGCTCCCAGGAGCCTGCCAGGGCCTGAGATCATGGACCTTATTCAGGTTTGTGGGGGATGCCCCCAACGTCCATGATCTCCGCACTAGACGGCCACATGCGAACCCAGGAGCAGGTTTGCATGAAAATCAAGTTGGTCCGGCGAGACCCCCAACCCTGAGCCCTGAGCTTCCCCTCCCCCTTCTTCCCTTGCTTCCCTTCCAGCTCCCTCCTCCCAGGTTTCCCCCTCCCCTCTCCCACCCTCTCTTCTCCCCTCTCCCACCTCCTTTCCCCAGTCTCACCAGAGTTTCATTCTCCCTCCCCCAGTTTTGTTAAATAAAGACAGTTTGTGTTCATGAAAATACATGTATTTTATTTGACATAAGGAAGTGGGGTTAGGGAGGGGTAAGTGGAAGGACGTGAGGGAGGAATGAGGCACAAGCCCCCCGTGGGGCAGACCAGGGAGGCTCTCAGTGCTCCTCAGGGTGAAAGCTCTCCCACAGGGCCTCCTGGATCCTGACAGCCCCCCGATGGACCTCCCGGACGGCAGCCTGCAGAAAGTGCAGCCAGGCTCGCAGCAACGCATCCAAGAGAAGCACCAGAGTGCCCAGGGGCAGCTCCAGCTCCATGAGCGCTGTGGTGTCCCGAGTGAGGGCAACCAGAGCACGCAGAGACAAAATGCTTTGCTGTCCCTCATCGAGGCAGACAAGCAAGCAGGGAAACCTGAGAACTGGCTGGCCAGGGGGGTCCCTTTAAGCACAGACCTCAGATAGCCTCAGGCAGCAGCCCCACACAGTAAGTCCTGACCTGGTGCCCTGCTGGAACTGGTTCCGGCCAGCCTTAAATGCAATTCAGAGTCCAGTCAGTGTAGACGCGTTATTTCAAAATAACACTGTAGTGTAGACATACCCTTAGTTGGTAAGATCCAGAGAGGCTTGGAAGCCATGGCTACTGACCATGCAAGGTGTCTTTTGAGGTGCAGTCCCTCAAATACCAAATAATTGACTCATTCCTATTTCTCCCTTCTGCTTGCTTTCTCTCTAGTCACTTTTCCCAGTATTACTTTATGGTGCCATTGTGCACCCTGCGTTCGTACCACACCTTGGTCTAGTTTGCTGCTGAAATTGTATCCTACATAGTCCCATTGCTGCTATTACCAGTGCTTCTAATAATGGTAGGGGTAATGTTGGTAAACTCACCGGCTTTGTCACCAGATCATGTCAACCTTATCTGAGCTGGATTGGACTACATCACAAATAAAATGTACCCTTTCTCCATGAGCGCCACGAGAGCTGCAGATTGGCCATAGCCTGGAGAAAGATTAGTGCTGGTGTAGCCAGAACAGCAGTTGCCCTTGCCTCAGTTTACCTGCATATTGGGCAGGGGCTGTGTTTGTGGCGAAGATGAGGGTAGATGTGGTTCATAAGAAATTCAGCATGTTTTCAAAACACAGCATTGTTTCAGTGAGGTGGACAGAAACAAACAGTGTTTGCCTGTAAAATGGGAAGTGACTTTCAGCGTGAGCACAAACAGTGTACTGACAAGGAAATCAAAGGGGGACTGGCTAGACGTCAGAGGCTGCTCATGTCGCCCAGCCCCAGCAAACTAAGGGTATGTCTACACTACAGCATTAATTAGAGTTTAGTTAATTCAAATTAAGCTAATTTGAAATAACGCATCTACACACAAAAACTATTTCGAAATAGCGTTTTGCTATTTCAAAATAGCGCGTCCACACTGAGTGGACCCTGAACCAAAGTTAAGGCTGGCCAGAACCAGTGCCGGCAGGGCATCAGGTTAGGACTTAGTGTGTGGGGCTGCTGCCTGAGGCTAACTGAGCTCCATGCTTAAAGGGACCCTACCCCCACCCTGGACAGACAGTTCTCAGGGTTCCCCGCTTGCTTTTCTACCTCGATGAGGGACAGCAAAGCAGTCCTGTCTTGGAGTGCCCTGAGTGCCCGAACTTGGGACACCACAGCACTCAGCCACACGGAGCCAGAGCTGCCCCTGGGCACGCCGGTGCGTCTCGTGGGGTCGTTGCCATCAGCCCGGCTGCACTTGCTGCAGGCTGCCATCCAGGGGGCCCATCGGGGGGCTGTCAGGATCCAGGAGGCCCTGAGGGAGAGCGTCCACCCCGAGGAGCCCTCAGAGCCTCCTTGGTCCACCCCACCGGGGGCTCATGCTGCATTCCTCCCTCATGTCCTTCCACTTACCCCTCTCTAGCCCCCCTTCCTGATGTCAAACAAAAGACACATATGTTCAAAAATAGAAACTGGGTTTATTGAACAAAACTGGGGATGAACCTCTGGGAGACTGGGAAAGGAGGTGGAGAGGGGAAGAGAGAGGGTGGGAGAGGAGGGGAAATGTGGGAGGAGGGAGCTGGAAGGGGAAGAAGGGGAGGGGAAACTCAGGGCCCAGGGTTGGGGGGGTCTCACTGGACCAACTTGATTTTCATACAAACCTGCTCCTGGGTTCGCATGTGGCCTTTGGTGGCCAGGCTGGCAGCTATCCTGCCATAGACGGCCGCATTCCTCCATCCAGTGCAGAGATCATGGACGTTGGGGGCATCCCCCTGTAGCCAGACATGAACCCCATCTTGTCGTCCCCCCCCCCCCCCCAGAGAGCAAGAGAAAGGCAGTCAGCCTTTGATACCCTGGGAACGCAGGTGTGCTGCCTGTCCCTGACTCTACCATAAAGAGAAACCAGACAGTAAATGGGCTAGCTGGCGACCGGGGCCTCCCGCCACCCTGATGGCTAGTACCAGTAATTGGCACGCCTGCACTGTCCCAGGAGAGGAATCTTCGCCCATCACATACTAGAAGTGCCCATTGTCTGCATTTTCCCAGGTGTGAATTATGCTTTGCACCCTTCGTAGGAAACTTGGCATTCAAAGCCATTTTTCCTAATTGGCCACTGAGACCAGGAAGAAGCCTCGTGACCCAAGGGATATAAGGGGTTTAGTAGCCCACCCCATTTGAGCTCCAATCATCTACCTGCTGGCAGGTATTGATTGTCTCCGAGGTCTGTGGGACGCCCAACCTCGCCCTACTTCTTCCCGAGGGATTGAGAGAAAGACGCTGGCCACGCCAAGTCTGGAACGCAGGGGTGAGAATATATACCTGCTAGGTGTCTATTTTGCATGCATTTAATAAGAGCTCAGAGAACCAAAAGGGTTTCATGGTACCTGTAAGTGACTACTTAGTTTAATTTCTGTCCTGTCCTTTGTAGTGGCTGTGTTATCTGTAACACAGCAGTAGCATTTAACAGCTAAGTTTACCCTGTAATAATAAAATAGTAACTGTTTAAGCTGTGACCTGACTCCTTCAGTTGCTGTAACAGAACCAAGCACAATTTAAAAGAACTCCAGCCGGTCATAAGGGACAGATACAGGGAAAGCTTGAGAATCCGTTGGGGCATCTCTCAGCCTACCCAGGCTGCCCGCTGCGAAGGGATTGTGTATCCTAGCAGTAAAAATCTGAGGTGTATAAGCTTTCCCTGTAAACCTTTTGGGGTGCCCGTCAACCTCCTCCAGGTTGCCCGCTGCTAAGGGACCCCGGTCCTCGCAGTTGAAGTCTCGGGTGTATAATACACACACACCACTCACTGCCCTGACCATCGGCTGACACCCCCCCCCAAACCTGAATAAGGTCCCTGATCTCCACCCTGGACCAGGAAGGTGCCTGCCTTCTCCAGCCCCTGTCAGGCTCCTGGGAGCTGGCAGACTGTTCCTGGGGAGTGGTGGAGGGCTGGCTGCCAGTGGCTTGCTGGCTCATGTTTTGGGGCCACTGGGTCAGGGGCCCGGTGGCCACTGCTGGCTCTGGGCTGGCAGGCTTGGAGCTGGCACAGGCACACTGGCCAGGGTCTACCCCTTTAATGGCTCCGGGGCTGGGGGAGAGGAGAGTAAGCTTTCCTGGTTGTGCCCAGAGTGGCCACCAGGGCTCCCTGGGAAGGGCTGGAGGCCCCCTCTTTCGAATTAAGTGTCTACACAGTACTTATTTCGAATTAGCTATTTCGAATTTGGCATTATTCCTCGTAGCATGAGGTTTACCTAATTTGAAATAAGTGCTCCACTATTTCAAATTTATTTCGAAATAGTGGTTTAGCTGTGTAGACGCTAGTAAAGTTAATTCAAAATAACGTCTGTTATTTCGAATTAACTTTGATGTATAGACATACCCTAAGTGTTTTCATAGCCCAGCTGAAGCAAGAAAAGTTTAGATGCTGGCTGATTTTATGCTGCTTGCAGCAGTTTGGCTGTCATCAGCAATGAAGTTTATCTGGCTTGAACTTGCAAAATACAGTGCAAGCTGCATGTAAAGGAAACCATCCTTCCTCCATCAGATGGGGGCACGTGCTTGCAGCTAAGGCACTATTCCAAAGCCCAGAGGGCTGCTTAACATTCCCCTGGTGCTGCGGGTGATGGGTTTGGAAAGCATGGCCTGTGTTCTCTGCCTGAGAATTCTGTGCCTTGAGATGCAAAATGTGAGGCCACTGAGGGCTGTGAGGCACCTCACTCACCTGCCTTTAGCAGGAGGGATCTTTGTCTGTGCCTGCCCAGGGTCAGCTCCTCATGCTATAATCACAGACAGGACAAGCATTCAGACTCCAGCCCTCTGCAGATTAGCAACAGAGACAGGTGCATCCTGGAGGTGAATGCCTGGCTGCGAGGATGGTGTCGCCAGGAGGGCTTTGGCTTCCTCGACCACGGGATGCTAGTCCAGGAAGGACTGCTGGGCAGAGATGGCGTTCACCTTTCGAGGAGGGGGAAGACCCTATTTGGACACAGACTGGCTAACCTAGTGAGGAGGGCTTTAAACTAGGTTCGACGGGACAGGTAAGCAAAGCCCACAGGTAAGTGGAGAACATGGAGACCTGGGAGATGGGTCAGAAATGGGAGGGCGCATGGGCTATAATGGCAGAGAGAAAGGAGGGTCAGGGCAAAACTGGGAGGCAAGGTCAAATCAGTATCTTAGATGCCTATATACAAATGCGAGAAGTATGGGAAATAAGCAGGAAGAACTGGAAGTGCTAATAAATAAGTACAATTATGACATTGTTGGCATCACAGAAACTTGGTGGGATAATACACACAATTGGAATGTTTGTATGGAAGGGTACAGCTTGCTCAGGAAGGATAGACAGGGAAAAAAGGGAGGAGGTGTTGCCTTATATATTAAAAATGAACACACTTGGAGTGAGGTGGAGATGGACATAGGAGAAGGAAGTGTTGAGAGTCTCTGGGTTAGGCTAAAAGGGGTTAAAAACAAGGGTGATGTCATGCTAGGAGTCTACTACAGGCCACCTACCCAGGTGGAAGAAGTGGATGAGGCTTTTTTTAAACAACTAACGATATCATCCAAAGCCCAAGATTTGGTGGTGAGGGGGGACTTCAACTATCCAGATATATGTTGGGAAAATAACACAGCGGGGCACAGACTATCCAATAAGTTCTTGGACTGCATTGGAGACAACTTTTTATTTCAGAAGGTTGAAAAAGCTGCCAGGGGGGAAGCTGTTCTAGATTTGAGCCTAACAAATAGGGAGGAACTGGTTGAGAATTTGAAAGTGGAAGGCAGCTTGGGTGAAAGTGATCATGAAATCATAGAGTTCACAATTCTAAGGAAGGGTAGAAGGAGAACAGCAAAATAGAGACAATGGATTTCGGGAAGGCGGATTTTGGTAAGCTCAGAGAGCTGATAGGTAAGGTCCCATGGGAATCAAGACTGAGGGGAAAAACAACTGAGGAGAGTTGGCAGTTTTTCAAAGGGACATTGTTAAGGGCCCAAAAGCAAGCTATTCCGCTGCGTCGGAAAGATAGAAAATATGGCAAAAGACCACCTTGGCTTAACCACGAGATCTTGCATGATCTAAAAATAAAAAAGGAGTCATATAAAAAATGGAAAGTAGGACAAATTACAAAGGATGAATATAGGCAAACAACACAGGAATGCAGGGGCAAGATTAGAAAGGCAAAGGCACAAAATGAGCTCAAACTAGCTACGGAATAAAGGGAAACAAGAAGACTTTTATAAATACATTAGAAGCAAGAGGAAGACCAAGGAGAGGGTAGGCCCACTGGTCAGTGAGGAGGGAGAAACAGTAACAGGAAACTTGGAAATGGCAGAGATGCTTAATGACTTCTTTGTTTCGGTCTTCACCGAGAAGTCTGAAGGAATGCCTAACATAGTGAATGCTAGTGGGAAGGGGGAGGTTTAGAAGATAAAATAAAAAGAACAAGTTAAAAATCACCTAGAAAAGTTAGATGCCTGCAAGTCACCAGGGCCTGATGAAATGCATCCTAGAATACTCAAGGAGCTGATAGAGGAGGTATCTGAGCCTCTAGCTATCATCTTTGGAAAATCATGGGAGACAGGAGAGATTCCAGAAGACTGGAAAAGGGCAAATATAGTGCCCATTTATAAAAAGGGAAATAAGAACAACCCAGGAAACTACAGACCAGTTAGTTTAACTTCTGTGCCAGGGAAGATAATGGAGCAAGTAATTAAGGAAATCATCTGTAAACACTTGGAAGGTGACAAGGTGATAGGGAACAGCCAGCATGGATTTGTAAAGAACAAATCATGTCAAACCAATCTGATAGCTTTCTTTGATAGGATAACGAGTCTTGTGGATAAGGGAGAAGCAGTGGATGTGGTATACCTAGACTTTAGTAAGGCGTTTGATACGGTCTCGCATGATATTCTTATCAATAAACTAGGCAAATACAACTTAGATGGGGCTACTAGGTGGGTGCATAACTGGCTGGATAACCGTACTCAGAGAGTAGTTATTAATGGTTCACAATCCTGCTGGAAAGGTATAACAAGTGGGGTTGAGGGTCTGTTTTGGGACTCAGTTCAATATCTTCATCAAAGATTTAGATATTGGCATAGAAAGTACGCTTATTAAGTTTGCAGATGATACCAAGCTGGGAGGGGTTGCAACTGCTCTGGAGGATAGGGTGGAGAACTTGGAGAGGGCCCTGAGAAGAGCAACGAGAATGATTAAAGGTCTAGAGAACATGACCTATGAAGGAAGGCTGAAAGAATTGGGTTTGTTTAGTTTAGAAAAGCAAAGACTGAGGGGGACATGATGGCGTTTCAGGTATCTAAAAGGGTGTCATGAGGAGGGAGAAAACTTGTTCATCTTGGCCTCTGAGGATAGAACAAGAAGCAATGGGCTTAAACTGCAGCAGGAGGTTTAGGTTGGACATTAGGAAAAATTCCTAACTGTCCAGGGTAGTTAAACACTGGAATAAATTGCCCAGGGTGGTTGTGGAATCCCCATCTCTGGAGATATTTAAGAGTAGGTTAGATAAATGTCTATCAGGGATGGTCTAGACAGTATTTGGTCCTGCCATCAGGGCAGGGGGCTGGACTCGATGACCTCTCGAGGTCCCTTCCAGTCCTAGTATTCTATGACTCTATGATTCTATGAACAGGCACACGCTGACCCTGCAGCCCTTTGAATATGTACCCGTAGTGTCCTGCGGTGAAGCCACGGGGCATTCGCACAATTGCTCCCACACCTTACTAGTTACCCCAGGGACCACAGCTCTGCTTAGCACACAGCACTTAGATTTGTTTATAGAGAAAGCAAGTGCACTTTGGTAACAAAGAACAGATTCAAATAATAGCAATGGAATTACTGGAAAGCAAGGGCTACATAGAAAAGAAAAATCATAACACTCCTAGTGGAGCCTGAACTTAACACATAGGGCATTGAGTAAGAGCAAAACCTCCCCCAAACCCTTCCAGTGTGTTACAGCCAGGGTTGTCTGTGACATGAAGCTAGCCCACTGTTGGCTCATTTCCTAAGTGAAGATGCCAGGGTGTCCCTTTGCAACCCCCGATATATCCAGTCAAGCTTTTCTGATCTTTCTTTATACCCTCTAACTGGGTATTCCTTCCTGTAAAATTTTGCCATCTTTTGTTCATTTCTTAATCTTGATTAGTGGGTGGCTTAGTGGGCAGCTAGGACCCCATTGTGAAGTATACAATACTCAATTTTGATATAACTTGACGGATAGTGTGTCCTGCCTGACTGAAAGGAACATGCTAATTACCTGGCCACCAGCTTTAACTGAGACCTTAGCATTTCCAGCGTTGTGCTGACCAGTGAGTTAGACTCTCAATAGAGACTGCACAGGCCACTCTGAGGTATGTCTACACTGCATTCCTCTTTCGAGAGAGGAATGCAAATGCAGAGGAACGAAATTGCAAATGAAGTGCTGGAAATTCAAATCTCCTCTTCATTTGCAATTTCATTCCTCTGCATTTGCATTCCTCTCTTGAAAGAGGAATGCAGTGTAGCCATACCCTTAATGAATTATTATGCACGTAACTCACTTAGAGGATCCATGTACAACTCTATGCACCACCCGTGCCCTCTGCCATTGGCATCAGGAAGTGGCTGGGGGTCTCATTCAGGTGTACAGTCCTGAGATTAATTATTGGAATGAAGGTAGCAGCTCACACTGCCTATGTCTAGACTGCAAGCCTCTTTCGAAAGATACTTTCAAAAAAGGAAGCCACTTTTTCGAAAGAGAGCACCCAGGCAGTCTGGATGCTCTCTTCTACAGTGTGCATTACATGCACCTTTTTCGAAAGAGCACTTTGAAAAAGGCATTATTCCTCAGAAACAAGGTTTTCCACGATCGACAAAACTGCCGTGTTCTTTCGATTTACTTTCAAACGGCAGCAGTCAGAAAAGTTTTTTGGCCACATTTTTTCAGAAAAACCCTGTAGTCTAGACATATCCACTGTGTATCTCTAGAGCCGCATCTCTAAGTAATATTTCTCTTCCTTGCATGTCTGAGGGTATGTCTACACAACAGCCGTTAGGTTGAATTAACTTTAATAGCAGCTATACATGGAAACCGCTATTTCGAATTTAATTCAAAATAGCGGAGCACTTAATTCGAACTAGGTAAACCTCATTCTACGAGGAGTAACGCCTAGTTCGAATTAAGTAGTTCGAATTAAGGGCTGTGTAGCCACTTAATTTGAACTAGCTGGAGGCTAGCCCTTCCCAGGTTGCCCTGGTGGCCACTCTGGGCCAAACCAGGAAAACTCTTCTGCCCCCCTCCCAGCCCCAGAGCCCTTAAAGGGGCATGGTCTGCCCACGGTGCCTGTGCCAGTTGCAAGCCTGCCAGCATCCAGCCAGCAGACCCTGCACCTGGCACAGGATGAGCCAGCCACCCGCTGCCACCCAGCCCTCCACCTCTTCCCAGGACCAGGCTGGCGGCTCCCAGGAGCCTGCCTGGGGCCGCAAAAGACGGGCGCCCACCTGGTCTAGTGCGGAGATCGTGGACCTCATCGAGGTTTGGGGGGAGGCCTCCAACGTCCACGATCTCTGCACTAGGCACAGGAACGTGGCCGTCTACAGCCGCATGGCTGCCAGCCTGGCCACCAGAGGCCACATGTGGACCCAGGAGCAGGTCCGCTACAAAATTAAGGACCTGCGGCAGGCCTACTCCAGGGCCTCCCAACCAGGGGCTGACCCAGAGGCCTGCCTCACTTTGAGGCCCTGGACCGCATCCTGGGGTTCACGCAGTCCATGCCCGTGGTGGTCCCCGGGCAGAAACGGAGGAAGAGGAGGACGCCGAGAGCCAGGAGCCGCAGGAGCCTGCAGCGAGCCTGCCCAGGACCCAGGACCCCCGAGTCATCCCACAGAGCACATCTGCTGTGTCGTCTGAGGCCGGGGAGGGCTCCACATGTGAGTGCCATCATGGTCCCCTTATGTGTATGGGGCGCTGGGGGGCGGGGAGAGGGAGCCCAGGGACCGTGTGCCTGGGCTTTGCCCACCATGGAGCAGCAGCTCCACACCCAGGAGCACTGGGTCCGCGAGGACCTGCGGCTGCAGCAGCGGAGCTTGGAGGAGCTGGAGGAGCAGGGCCGTGCCCTCCGAGGTCACCTCCAGACCCTGGTGGACAGGTTCCTGCCTCCTCCTGCTCCAGCCCCTGCGGCCGCCCCAGCCTCACTCCTCCTCCCACCCCTGCTCCTCCCGCTTCCTCCGCCCCCGTCCCTCCTGCCCCACCCTCCACACCCACTCCCCGACGCCCCGCACCCGCAGTGCTGCGAGACGGGAGAGCCAGCAAGACCCCGAACCCTGAGCTTTCCTTCCCTTCCTCCCCTTCCTCCCCTTCCAGCTCCCTCCTCCCAGGTTTCCTCCTCTCCCACTCTCATTCCTCCCTCCCCACCCCAGTTTATGTAAAATAAAAGAGATTTTTGTTGTCAAAACAGGTGTCTTTATTTGACATTAGGAAGGGGGGTTAGGGAAGGGAAAGGGGAAGGAGGGGAGGGTGGAAGAAGGCCCCAGTGGGGCATGCAGGGAGAGTTCAGTCCTCCTCCACCTGGAAGCTCTCCCACAGGGCTTCCCGGATCTGGACGGCCCCCTGCTGGGCCTCCCGGATGGCGGTGGTGCGGGGCTGCGCGTACTGGCCAGCCAAGTGTTCCGCCTCAGCCATCCAGGCTGGCAGGAAAGCCTTCCCCTTCCGCTCACATAAATTGTGCAGCACACAACATGCTGCCACCATGGGAGGGATATTGTGCTCGGCGAGGTCGAGGCAGGTGAGGAGGCATCGAATCGGGCTTTCAGGCGTCCGAAGGCCCTCCACCACAATGCGGGCCCTGGTGAGCCTGGCATTGAAGGCCTGACAGGAGGGGTTGAGGTGTCCCATGTAGGGCTTCATTAGCCAGGGCTGTAGCGGGTAGGCTGCATCCCCCACCAGGCAGATGGGCATGTCCACGTCCCCGACCCTGATGTGGCGGTCGGGGAAGAAGGTCCCGGCGTGCAGCCTCTGGCACATGGAGGAGTTCCAGAACACCCTGGCATCGTGTGCCTTGCCGGACCAGCCCACATTAATGTCCGTGAACTGGCCCTGGTGGTCGGACACGGCCTGCAGGAGGATGGAGAAGTACCCCTTGCGGTTGATATACTGGGAGGCCTGGTGTTCTGGGGCACGGATGGGGATGTGCGTCCCGTCGATGGCCCCCCCGCAGTTGGGGAAGCCAAGGGCGCCGAACCCCCGGATGACGGCGTCCGGGTCGGCGAGGCGGACCACCCTGCGGAGCAGCACCCGGTTGAGGGCCTTGACCACCTACAGAGAGGCACACCAAACCGCGAATCACTGGGGCGGCCGGGTGGCTGGGAGTGTTCGTTCCCTGGCACTGCCGTGTGCCTCACTCCCAGAAGCAACCCCCGCTGTGATCCTGGCCGCTGCGGGCGGCATGTAATATGGCCAGGAGAGCCCGAACCCTCCAGTGCAGGGCACTTTCGCCTCCTCCATTTTCCTGGGAGGCCCATCCTCCTTGCAGCCCTCCCCGGCCCAGTGGCCAGTGAGTGCCGCATCTGCATGAGCACTGCTCCGACGGTGGATTTCCCCATGCCGAACTGGTTCCCCGACGGATCGGTAGCTGTCCGGCATGGAGAGCTTCCACAGGGCGATGGCCACACGCTTCTGGAGGGGGATGGTGGGCCTCAGGGGAGTGTCCCGTTGCTGCAGAGCAGGGGCGAGCCACTCGCAGAGCTCCAGGAAGGTGTTCTTCTTCATCCTGAAGTTCTGGGTCCACTGTTGGTCTCCCCAGCGCTCCAGGACGATGCGGTCCCACCAGTCGCTGCTGGTGTCCAGACGCCAGATGCGGCGGGGCATGCTGGTGTCCAGGCGCTGCTGCGGCTCCTCCACGGCCCCCAGGGAGGCCAGGGGGAGGGGCAGGGGGCTGACGTGCACCAGATGGTGCCAGGCAGCCTCCAGCCATTGCTGGCAGGCTTCCAGCAGCAAGTCCAAAAACTGGAGCAGCATGCCCAGGGCGAGCTCTGGCTCCATGGTGCCAACTGCGGTGGCGTCCCCAATGGGAACCACCGACACAGGCAGGTGGAGAGGAAAACGCTTTGCTGTCCCTCGGCGAGGTAGGCAAGCAAGCGAAAAAGCTGAGAACCGGCTGTCCAGGGGGTCCCTTTAAGCACGAGCCTCAGATAGCCTCAGACAGCAGCCACACAAAGCAACTACTGACCTGATGCCCTGCCGGAACCGGTTTCAGCTGCCCTTAAATGCGACCCAGCATCCAATCAGTGTGGATGCGCTAGTTTGAATTAGCAAACCACTAATTCAAATTAGTTTTTGGGTCTAGATGCGTTAGTTCGAATTAGCTTATTTCAAATTAACTAATTCGAAATATGTTAGTTCGAATTAGCGCTGTAGTGTAGACATACCCTGAGAGGCTTATCCAGCAAAGACTTGCATAAAAATAAACTTGCATGCATGGGTAGTTCCAGTAAAGAAAATGGGACACTTGCATGCATGGGCATTTGTAGGGGTGGGTCCATGATGTGTGAATAGCCTTTACTGACTGAAATGTTTTCTATGTAAGTGTCTCTGGTAATACAGAACTTTGCAGTTGTGTGGGTGTTTGGCTTCGTGTGGGTGTTCTCTGTGTGCTGTACTAACTCTGCCCAGAGACCATATACAGCTGGCTCTGACTGAACTGTTCAATAAATCCATTAATTTGGTTTTCAGCAAAGGCACTTGGTCAGGTGCACAAACATACATGTGTCTGGCGCAATGGGCTAGCTCACTTCATGGTGGGACCTAGTGAAAGACTCGCCCTCTGAGACTTCATTTTACACATTAATAGAAACAGGTTACGTATTGCCCCCAATATGCTTAGTTACTGCCTCCTGATGTGGGTTGTCATTAGGGTTGTGTATGTCATTACCATGTGCATGTTCATTTGATCAAAACCTCTTCATCCAGCCCAATGTCATGCTGACCTTTAGGAGGGAACAGTGTATTCGCATTGGCTGTGTCTACATTGGCACCCTTTTTCGGAAAAGGGATGCTAATGAGACCAGTCGCAATTGCAAATCCGCGGGGGATTTAAATATCCCCCGCGGCATTTCATGAACATAGCTGCCGCTTTTTTCCGGCTCGGGGTTTTGCCGAGAAAAGCGCCAGTCAGACGCGATCTTGCGGAAAATAAGCCCTTTCCGCAAGATCTCTTATTCCTACTTTCAAGTAGGCATAAGAGATCTTGCGGAAAAGGGTTTATTTTCGCAAGATCCTCGTCTAGACTGGCGCTTTTGCCGGCAAAGCCCTGAGCCGAAAAAGCGGCAGCATGTAAATACAAATACCGCGGGGATATTTAAATCCCCCGATTTGCAATTGCGACTGGTCTCATTAGCATCCCTTTTCCGAAAAAGGGTGCCAATGTAGACACAGCCAGAATGTTTGGGGAAAGGTGTTTGTACCGTACTTGGTGTGGGAGGTTCTGTTACCATCTTTCTGGTAAGTGTTTGTATGTTCTTGTGCCTAGCACTGCTTAGGCGTATGCATCTGCAATGTGAGCCCTGCCTTTTGTTCACAACTTAACTTTGCTTTATAGCAGCAAATCTTTGACCACTATTGCAGTTAAAGCCTCAGGCTTCTAATACAAGAGCTTATGTTTCGGGTTCTCTTCCTGCTACAGTGGGTTCCTCTTGCAGCACCAGTGTGAATCTTATTCCTTACAGAGAGATTGATGCAGAATGTGTGTTACAAATTGTAACTCCTGTGGTTCATTTTGGTAAATGTAAAATAGGATATATATTTTTTTTTTACTACACCCTGCCTGCTTAGTTTCCAGATGGCAACCCTACATGAAGTAACAGGAATGCAACATAGTTTTGTTTTTATGAATATGTAAACTTAATATTTATTCACTGCAGTAGACTGCTGTGAATGATATTTTAGCAGCAACCTTTTAAGTGCATTACTTAGCTGTACAAATGTATATTTCTAAAAGGAATGGCAAAGAATTTTTTTAAGTTACATGTTCCCCTATTTCTTCTGCTTTAACATCAAGACCCTGAAAAGCTTTTCAGAAAAGTTTGGGGGTTTTTTTCCCAACCTTAGATTTTTTTTTTAATTAATAAAAAGTGTCGAGTCCCCTCTGGTTTGGCTGGGGTAGCCCCTGGCAGGTACTTGGTCTTGTAAAACCTGCACTATGGTGGGGAACATGGATACAGATTTCCCAGGATTATTAACATTAGTTTAGCTTCTTCAGGAGGAGCCACACTGGGACCCATAGTACACAGTGTCTGGGCCTGTGTGCCACATACTCAAGTCAGTAGTAGCCACCTTAGCAGGTTTTGCAGCACCAGGGATGGGGCTCTTGATTTTTGTGATGTCACCATTTCGCCAATCACCAGGGTCAGAAAACTTCTCTCATAATAACATGTATAGTTCATCCTGGCAACACTACGTCTGAGCACTTTTAAGTGTCTAAGTAGAAACAGCACCCATCTCTCCTCCCTCTTAATCCTGTGGGAGCAGCTGCTTACCTAGTTTACAAGATAGCTTTTCCCTTTGTTTCTTCATATACACATCTGAAGTGACCACAAGAGGTTTGCATTCTGTTCCGAAGGGCAGAGGGGGAATCCCAGTCTCCTGAGGGAATGAGCCCCATGCTCAAGTGATCTGCAGAGCATGTGCTGGGGTCCCGCAGAGCACTGCCAGGTCATGGGGGCTTGGCTTCATCCAAAACCCCTCTTTTTTCCAGCTGCTAAACTGCACTGAAATTGAAAGTGTCAATACTTTCCCAGTGTTACTTTTCCATCGCAGCAACTGCTGTAGGTGCCATGGGGACATATACAACAGCCACCAGGAGTAAGAGTCCCAAAAAGGGGGCATGCAGGTACCTGCTGTAGGGGCATTCACTGGAGGTGGGGGTGGAGGGGCAGTGTTAGTCCCAGTCACGGTGGCAGGGCAGTAGGCACAAGCCCTGGCTGTGACAGCCATCAATTAGTGCCTCCCTGTGAGGACCCCCCCCCCCCCATCCCAGGGCTGGGAGTTGGGCTGGTTGGGTAGGAGCTGGGGGCTGCTGCTGCAGGGGATGAACCAATTAGCTGTGGAAGCAGGGAAGGGACCAATCAGAAAGTGGACTAATTGGGGCTCTGAGCTACAGTTTCTTCTTCGAGTGATGTCACCATGGGTGCTCCACTGTTGGTGTCGGGCTCATCCCGTGCCGCAGATCGGAGACTTTCTAGCAGTATCTAGTCGGAACGTACATGCATGAGGGGGCACGTGCCATTCACGCCTTTGGCGTTTGCGCATGCGGCCCAACTCCCCTCAGTTCCTTCGTTGCTGCCCTCAGTCGCAGATGGAACTCAATCCCTCTCCCCCTCTTCGGTTGTCTGTAGATAGGAATTGAAGTATAGTTAGTTTTAACAGTTGTTTCTTTATTATAGTTAGTAGTAGTAGTTCGTTTGTTTTTTTTAAACCGGTCTCTTCATAGTTGCTGTAAGTAGTTAAGGCACAGCTCCTGAAGGACAGCATGCCGCCAGCTTCTGGGGCTGCAGCCCTCAGGCCTCTACTTCGTTTAAAAAAAAACACACACACACAAAAAAAACCCCACCAGAAATCGAAGTACACAAACAGAAAAATCAGAGAATAACAGCCGCCAGACACATTCACCGACGCACAAAAAGAGACAGACACAGGACCTAAAGACAGAGAACAGAGAGCTGCCTCTCCGCAGTGTGGAAAAAAGAAAAAAAAAAGCGCCAGGCTCCCCGATTTTAAAAAGCGTGAGAAGTGCCTCGGCCCTATGCCTGCTTCTGATGGCCATAGATCCTGTATTCATTGCCTGGGGGAAGACACATGTACCCCAGAAGTGTGTCCATTGCCGTAGCCTCACAGCCAGAGCTCGTAAAAGACAGAAAGCTGAGGCTACATATGCTGCTATTTGATAAAGCACTTGAACCGCAGACAGAGACAGTAGTAATCAGTCTGCGACTGCCACCGAACATAAAACCTCGAGTTCTACCTCACCCAAGCCTTCAACTAAAAGAAGGGCCTCTTCAGCTCGCTCCCTACCGCCATGGGTTAATAAGGGAGACAAGCTGGGCACAGCATGCCCCCATACCGCATCGGTGACAGCCCCAAAAATCACATTCTGACCAGACCACAGCACCGGCTACTCTGGCACCCAAGAAATCTGGTGCCGGGGAACACAATGCTTTGACCCCGCCAGTGCTGACCAGGGCTTCAGTGCTGACAAAGGCTAGGGCTAAATCCACCAATCCTGTGCCTCGGACGCCGAGTCCGGAGTCGGTACCATCACCATCGGCACCAATACCCCCTCCACCGGCACAGCGTTCCCCGGCACTGCAGGAATCTATGTCCAACCGTCATCCTCCTTCCGTTCACTCGCAACAATAGAATGCACCAGTGCCAAATACGGAACCGAGACCTAGATCTCCATGTGCTTCCTCCTTCAGACGCTGATCCCCCTTATCAGTTCGTGGCTCTCCTCGGCCACCAGTACTGTCACACTATAGTAACTATGACGGGGGATCGTCAGAGCGTATTCTCATCCCAACACTCCTCTCCAACCACAGCTCATTCATCTTATGACAGATACTGGCCACATTACTCTCACCATCCTCCCTGGTACCCCGACTGGCTCTATCACCTGCATTATCCACCACGCTGGTCTCCATACTGGCACTGGGCACCCCCACGATACTGGTATATGGCACCGTCAACACCTGCCCAGAAGTCAATACTCCCCCCCTCTCAACCTCATACCTCTCCTTCCCCAATGGTGGATCTAGACACAGAAGAGGGGCATATTATCGATGACCCAACGTATCACCAACTGACAAATCCTCCTCACCACCAGATGAGATGGTTATCCCCAATGACATGTCACCAACTGATGACCTGAAGCAATTTCAGGACTTATTTAAAAGGGTTGCTACCAGCCAGGAGGTGCAAGAAAAGCAACATAAGCTCTTGAAGAACCTTCAAGGGTCCACTAAGACAAGGATTGTGCTGCCCGTAGATGAAGCAATCATGGAAGCAGCGGATGAGGTCTGACAGACACCGGCCACAGCCCCTCCAACCAACAGGAGGGCAGACAGAAAATATTTCATCCCCGCTAAAGGAACGGACTTTTTATTTCTTCACCCACAACCAAATTCTTTAGTGGCAGCTGTGGCACAGCACAGATCCAAAACCCCACAATATAGATCCGCTGCTCAGGACACAAATCATAAACGGTTAGATCTTTTTGGTAGAAAAATGCACTCCTCCTCAATGCTACAGCTTCGGATACCCAATCACGACTTTGACAACTACGTGGAATTGACGGAATTAATGCAACATCTTCCCAATGACAAAAGACCTATACTAAAATCTATAGTGCAGGAAGACAAGTATCAGAGGGGTAGCCGTGTTAGTCTGAATCCGCATAAACAACGAGAAGTCCAGTGCCACAGGACTTCTCGTTGTTAGTGCAGTGTGACTGAGCCCTGCCTGGACATCCACTGTTTACCTCAACAAGAATGCTCGTCAGTCCCTCTCCCTGGCCACTTTTCCCTTTTTGGTCCTATTTATGAAGCTCTCACAACAGCTTCTCCCACGTAGGTTCACTCTATTGACCATTGCCCCACTCAGGGAGCGTCAGTTCCAAATTCCCAGTCGCCAGTACTGGCAGCTTCTGGCGTTGGGGAGAGGGGGGCCTGGGCCCACCCTCACTCACAGGCCCCAGCCCAGGGCCCTAAGGACAGGGACTGTTTCCAGTCCTGTCCGGCTGACAGGGCTCCTCACCGGAACGCGTCAGCCCGCGGGCTTTAAACAGTTGCCCTGCCCTGGGCTGCTTCCTCTCCCCACTCTCACAGTCTCCCACCAAGAAACTTTGGCGGCAATGCTTCCGCCAAGTTGAGGTTCCCTTTGCTTCCCCGCAGCCGCTGTCCTACCTTCCTCTCTCCTTTCCCCTCTCACTCCTTCCTCCTCTCCCCTCTCACTCCTCTCTCCCCATGACCTCTCCCGTCTGTTTTTTAAATCCCCTGCTCCCCTGCTTCACCTGACGTCACTTCCGGCGTGACCACGTCACACTGCGCGTCCCCGTACTCCTCACTCCCCCCTCCTTTCCTGCGTGCCTCAGCTCACTTTCGCCGCTGTCCTAGCGGTGAGAGGCTATTTTGCAGCACGCCCGTACCACGTCACATTGTGCACCTCCATCCTCCCCCCTTTTCACATGCCGCGGCTTGCGTTCGCCGCTGCCCTCACAGTGCGAGGCTGTTGCGCGGTGCGCGAGCACCACACTCAGGGCCGGTACCAGACCCCTCGCCCTGCGAACAGGGCAGCCACCGAGGGGTTTGGAGTGCGGGGCGGTGATGCCCCGTCACATGCAGGAAGGCTACACTACATCTCGCACAGCACTGCAAATGGCTCTCAACTTTGCCGACATGGCTGCGAGAGCAACTGCAACATCTATTGTGACGAGACGTACATCATGGTTGCAAGCAGCAGGTGTCCCCAAACACCTTCAGACCAAAGTGGAGGACCTACCATTTGACAAACTATTTGCTGTGAAAAAAATGGAAAAAGTCCTTCATTCCAGCAAAGACTCGTGGACCACTTTACGCACGTCGGGGATGTATATGCCCCCATACCGTAGGAGACGGTATACTCCCTACCAGAGACAGAGAGACCTTACATTTGGCAGACAGCAACACCAAAGGCCATTCGACCAGACTCGTTCCAGGACGAGGAACCAGTGCCAGCAACCCAACAACTCAATCGTCCAATCACCAAGCCTCTAAGCAGCAAGTTTTAGGCTTTGGTCGAGGGCCTGCCCGACCTCTCCACTCCACCAGTGCCTTCCGAAAAAGCTATATTCCATCACTGTTTGCACCCTTTCTACAACCAGTGGGCAGCAATTACCACGGACCGCTGGGTCCCAGAGATCATCTCATCAAGTGCAAATATTCCATTCTCCTGATTTCAGTTCCCCCACCCTCCCCATCCCTCTTCAGGGACCCCTCTCATGAAACGCTGCTCCGTCAAGAGGTGCATCACCTCCTACGCATAGGAGCTATAGAGGGTACCAAGGAGTATCAGGGCAGAGGATTTTACTCAAATTACTTCCTCTCAGGAAAAAAAAAAGGGTGGTTGGAAACCCATCCTCAGCCTCCGCCAACAGCGATTCAAGATGGTCACACTCGCAGCAATCATTCCGACACTGGATGACGGAGACTGGTTTGCACCCCTCGACCTCCAAGACATGTACTTTCATACAACCATACACCCAGCGCACAGACGCTTCCTCCACTCTATGGTTGCTTCAGACCATTTCCAGTACAGAGTTCTTCCTTTCGGACTTTCATCTGCCCCACAGAGTCTTTTCCAAGACCCTGGCTGTAGCCGTGGCATACCTACGTCAAAAAGGCATCATCATATTTCCATACCTAGACGATTGCCTCGTTCAAGGTTGTCGAGGCTGTTCCCCACTCTGGCATGACTAATGCAGAAGTTGGGGGCCTGCAAGAGCACTCCAAAACCTTGCCTCTACAGGCTCTAGTATAAAAACTTGTCCCCACAAAAGCCTAATACCCAGATTTTGGGGAATCCGCTGCCACCATCAAGTACTTTTGAACCCCAAAATAAAACAAACAGGAGTGGACACTTGAAACCAACCCCAGGGGTACCCCAAGCTCTTTTTCCCCAAAAGAGCTTGCAAAAGAAAAGAGAAAAACAAGCTGCAGTCTGTGGTAGCTGACCCCCCAGTCAGGCATGCAGATGCACAGACAGACCTTCCAGGACACAAAAATCAACCAATACCGGTTAATTAGAAAAAAGAAATCTTTTATTATCAAAACAAAACTACAGTTGCAAACATAGTGAATTGGCTTGATGGTAAGAGCCACCATTGATATAGATACTCAGGGAGAGTCCCTGGGCTGAAGGCTTAGTTACAAAAGAGGAAAAGAAACAATTAGCCAGCTCAGACATGATTTCCAAACCCCCAAACAAGGAAAACAATAAACCCTGATGGACTAGCTAAACTTTTCCCTACTTACACATTTCAGGAAGTCCGTTCTTGGAGAGAGAAGCGTCTCCCATCTCCCTCAACAGCTGGGAGAAACTGCTCTGCATCTCAAAGACGAGAAAGAAAAACCCCTCTCTTCCCGTTTGAAATTCCTACCTGCATTGTTATTGGCTAACTGCCCGACACCTTGGCTAGGTACAGAGTTAACCCCTTAGTCATCAGGTGCTGGTTAGCACTCCTGATTGACACGCCCCCAAATCACAGACGGTGTTGGACAGCTTGGGCCACACTGGCTGTGATTTCTTCTAGGGGGTCTTAGGATAAAACATAGTTAATAAGTACATGCACACTTTACATTTACTATTGAATACATGAGAATCAAACAAACCCCTTCCACATCTGTGGAGTACAATGACTGGTGTACAGGGAGTGTCCCAAGTAGATTTCTTTTTGAGCATTAATTTTGCAGGGCCTCTTTACAAAGACCCTCATATCGTTGCTGCCTCATTGCAACTGCCCTTGCTTTAACCAACCAAACTCTCAATCCCAAAAATCAAATTTAGAATAGCTCAATGGACCAGGTTCAGTGGATCCTGCCAAATACACCACTGTCATCCACCGGGCCGGGTCTGGGCACCGCCGAGGGCGAATTGCTCAAAACCAGGGCTACTTACTGCCCTTGACTAGAGACCTTTCCTATAAGGCACCACACCAGTCACACCAAGTGCTTCTGCTGCCAATCTGGCCAGCAGGAAGCCTCACCAGCAAAACCCCTCAGACACCTAAGCTTCCCTGTGCCACAATCAGACCCAGACCTCACACACAGGTGACAAGTTATAAAACCCACACTCACCAACTCCAAACAGATCCTCTTGGTCCTGAAGGGCCAGCCACAGTCCCAGGCCAATTTACCCTTTAGATCTTACCCACAAGATCACGCTGGGCCAGTCCCTTTAGAATCTAAAATCTAAAGGTTTATTAATAAAAGAAAGAAAAGGTTGAGAGTAAGGTTGTTAAGGAGAATACATTACATGCACCAATCACCAAGTTCTTGATGCAGCCTCTTAGGGTATGTCTACACTACAGCACTAATTCAAACTAACTTATTTCGAATTAGTTAATTCGAAATAAGCTAATTTGAAATAATGCATCTAGACCCCAAAACTAATTCGAATTACCGTTTTGCTACTTCAAAATAGCGCGTCCACACTGATTGGACGCTGGGTTGCATTTAAGGGCAGCTGAAACCAGTTCCGGCAGGGCATCAGGTCAGTAGTTGCTTTGTGTGGCTGCTGTCTGAGGCTCGTGCTTAAAGGGACCCCCCCCGGACAGCCGGTTCTCAGCTTTTCCGCTTGCTTGCCTACCTCGCCGAGGGACAGCAAAGCGTTTTCCTCTCCACCTGCCTGTGTCGGTGGTTCCTATTGGGGACGCCGCCGCAGTTGGCACCATGGAGCCAGAGCTCGCCCTGGGCATGCTGCTCCAGTTTTTGGACTTGCTGCTGGAAGCCTGCCAGCAATGGCTGGAGGCTGCCTGGCACCATCTGGTGCACGCCAGCCCCTGCCTCTCCCCTGGCCTCCTGGGGCCGTGGAGGAGCGGCAGCAGTGCCCGACGCCAGCGTGCCCCACCGCATCTGGCGCCTGGACATCCAGCAGCGACTGGTGGGACCGCATCGCCCTGGAGCGCTGGGGAGACCAAGAGTGGACCCAGAACTTCAGGATGAAGAAGGACACCTTCCTGGAGCTCTGCGAGTGGCTCGCCCCTGCTCTGCGACGACGGGACACTTGCATGAGGCCCACCAACCCCCTCCAGAAGCGTGTGGCCATCGCCCTGTGGAAGCTCTCCACGCCGGACAGCTACCGATCCGTCTGGAACCAGTTCGGCGTGGGGAAATCCACCGTCGGAGCAGTGCTCATGCAGGTACGGCACTCACTGGCCACTGGGCCGGGGGGGAAGGGGGCTGCAAGGAGGGAATGGGCCTCCCCAAGGAAAACGGGGGGGAGGAGGCAAAAGTGCCCCGCACGGGAGGGTTCGGTCTGTCTCGGCCGTACTACACGCCGCCCACGGTGGCCAGGATCACAGCGGGGGTTGCTTCCAGGAGTGGGGCGCGGGGCAGTGCCAGGGAACGAACACTCCCAGCCACCCGGCCGCCCCAGTGATTCGCGGTTTGGTGTGGCTCTCTGCAGGTGGTCAAGGCCATCAACCGGGTGCTGCTCCGCAGGGTGGTCCACCTCGCCAACCCAGACACGGTCATCCAGGGGTTCGGCGCCCTCGGCTTCCCCAACTGCAGTGGGGCCATCGACAGGACGCACATCCCCATCCGTGCCCCGGAACACCAGGCCTCCCAGTACATCAACCGCAAGGGGTATTTCTTCATCCTCCTGCAGGCCGTGTCTGACCACCGGGGCCAGTTCACGGACATTAATGTGGGCTGGTCCGGCAAGGCACACAACGCCAGGGTGTTTTGCAACTCCGTGTGCCGGAGGCTGCACGCCGGGACCTTCTTCCCCGACCGCCACATCAGGGTCGGGGATATGGACATGCCCATCTGCCTGGTGGGGGATGCAGCCTACCCCCTACAGCCCTGGCTGATGAAGCCGTACACGGGGCGCCTCAACCCCTCCCGGCAGGCCTTTAATGCCAGGCTCACTAGGGCCCGCATTGTGGTCGAGGGGGCCTTCGGATGCCTGAAAGCCCGATTTAGATGCCTCCTCACCCGCCTCGACCTCGTAGAGCACAATATCCCTCCCATGGTGGCAGCATGTTGTGTGCTGCACAATTTACGTGAGCGGAAGGGGGAGGCTTTCCTGCCAGCCTGGATGGCTGAGGCTGAGCGCATGGCTGGCCAGTATGTGCAGCCCCGCACCGCCGCCGTCTGGGAGGCCCAGCGGGAGGCCATCCAGATCCAGGAAGCCCTGCGGGAGAGCTTCCAGGTGGAGGAGGACTGAACTCTCCCTGCATGCCCCACTGGGGCCTTCTTCCACCCTCCTCCTTCCTTCTCTCTCCCTAACCCCTTCCTAATGTAAATAAAAACACCTGTTTTGCCAAAAACCTCTTTATTGTACATAACTGGGGTGGGGGGGGAGGAATGAGGGTGGGAGAGGGGAGGGAGAAACCTGGGAGGAGGGAGCTGGGGAGGAAGGGGAGGAAGGGAAGGAAAGCTCAGGGCTGGGGGTCCTGCTGGCTCTCCGTCTCGCAGCACTGAGGGTGCGGGGGTGTCGGGGGAGTGGGTGTGGAGGGTGGGGCAGGAGGGACGGGGGTGCGGAGGAAGAGGGAGGGGGAGCAGGGGTGGGAGGAGGAGCGAGAGCTGGGGCGGCCGCAGGGGCTGGAGCAGGAGGAGGCAGGAACCTGTCCACCAAGGTCTGGAGGTGGCCTCTGAGGGCACGGCCCTGCTCCTCCAGTGCCTCCAAGTTCCGCTGCCGCAGCCGCAGGTCCTCCCAGACCCAGTGGTCCTGGGTGCAGAGCTGGTGCTCCAGTAGCCACAGGTGCTGCCGCTGGTAGTCCTCCAGGTTGCGGGTGCGCCTGCTGGCCCGGGTGCGGGTGGCTGTTCCAGGCGGGGTGGTGCGCCCTGCAGTCCCAGGTGCTGCGGCTGTGGTGAAACAAGAGCAGTGGTCAGTTCTCCTGGGGACACAGTGGTGAAACCCAGCCCCTCTGCAAGGCGAGGTCGGCGTGTGGGGAATGGGCCAGGGCCCTGCATGACACCCAGCTGCTGCTCCATGGTGGGCAAGGCCCATGCGCACGGTCCCTGGGCTCCCTCTCCCCACCCCCATACACATAAGGAGAGCATGATGGCACTCACATGTGGAGCCCTCCCCGGCCTCGGACGACACAGCTGATGTGCTCTGTGGGATGCCTCGGGGGTCCTGGGTCCTGGGCAGGCTCCCTGCAGGCTCCTGGCTCTCGGCATCCTCCTCCTCCTCCTCCGTGTCAGGGACGGGGCCCTCTGCCCCGGGGTCGATCACCACCCGGGGGGCATGGACTGCGTGAGCCCCCAGGATGTGATCCAGGGCCTCATAATGAGGGCATACCTCCGGGTCGGCCCCTGGCTGGGAGGCCCTGGAGTAGGCCTGCCGCAGGTCCTTTATTTTGCTGCGGACCTGCTCCCGGGTCTGCATGTGGCCTCTGGTGGCCAGGCTGGCAGCCATGCGGCTGTAGACGGCCGTGTTCCTGTGGCTAGTGCGGAGATCGTGGACGTTGGAGGCCTCCCCCCAAACCTCGATGAGGTCCACGATCTCCGCACTAGACCAGGCAGGCGCCCGCCTCTTGCGGCCCCGGGCAGGCTCCTGGGAGCCGCCAGCCTGGTCCTGGGAAGAGGGGGAGGGCTGGGTGGCAGTGGGTGGCTGGCTCATGCTGTGCCAGGTGCAGGGTCTGCTGGTTGGCTGCTGGCAGGCTTGCAACTGGCACAAGCACTGTAGCCAGACCGTGCCCCTTTAAGGGCTCCGGGGCCGGGAGGGGGGCAGAAGAGTTTCCCTGGTTTGGCCCAGAGTGGCCACCAGGGCAAGCTGGGAAGGGCTAGCCTCCAACTAGTTCAAATTAAGTGGCTACACGGCCCTTAATTCAAACTACTGAATTCGAACTAGGCGTTACTCCACGTAGAATGAGGGTTACCTAGTTCGAATTAAGCGCTCCGCTAGTTTGATTTAAATTCGAACTAACGGTTTGCATGTGTAGCCCCTATTAAAGTTAATTCGAATTAACGGCTGTTAGTTCGAATTAACTTTGTCGTGTGTAGACATACCCTTAGAGATGTTACAACTGCCAGCTTAGAAGTCTCTGTATCAGGATGGGTCAGCAATCCTTCCCAGCTCTCTTTCCCTAGCAAGGATGCATCTGGGATCAGGAGCAGGCTTGAAGACAAGATGGAGTGAGCCGGTCACATGATCAAATGACCTGTCTGTGTTTCACATGCAAGTAGCCATTATGCATTGGCTGGTCTGCAAGCTTCCAGACGCATCCCTCAGGTGTGTATTGGTCACTCTGAGAGCCATAGTCCATGAGGCAGTGCTAGTTAGCACAGCCAGTCACTTAACAATCCTTCCTCGCAGTAGGCCTATTGTTTCCTCCCATACAGAAGACAGTTAAAATACAAGAACAGAGCCCATATTCATAACTCCACATACTCGTGTAATGTTTGTATCATACATAGAACCCAGCAGAGTACCAGCTTTCATTTGACACTTTACATGGCCCCCTTTGTACAGAATTTGGACCAAACACCCATTAGTGGGTACAGCAGTGACCTTGCTCAGAGCTAAAGAAAATAGTAAATTTATCCATGCCAGATCTGGCAACTGTCTGGAATCCAATTAACATTGAGTTAATGTAGGTATTCTCATTCCCCATAGTGTAGGCATCTTGGCTCTTAGCCATGAAAACAAACTGTTGTTGTGCCTCAGTTTCCCTCTTTATAATGCACCATGTCGAGGGGTGAGTTCCCACGGTTAAAATCCCCCGCAGGTCCACTGAGCGGGATTTGCATGGCCCAATGGCCAGCATCTGAGTCTCCGATGTCCCTCTGTCAGAGTCACTATGGCCCTGTGGCTCAGTCTTTGCAGCAAGTCCCTCTCGTGGGTGTAAATATGGCTCTGCAGCCTAGTCCTTGTGATGCCCCCCACCCCCCCATCAGGATCAATACGGCCCTGCAGCCCAGTCCCTAACGCTGGCCCCTTTCTTGGGGTAAATACGGCCCTGAGGCCTAAGTCCACAGGCTTCAGGGGCTACCTCTGCTTCGGAGCACTGCAGAGGGAGAGGTAGGAGAACCCGGGCCCTCATTCCACCGGGTCCCAGCCCAGGGCCCTATTGGCAGTGGCTCGGTCCACTGCTTGCTCAACAGGGGGTTCCCTCCCCGCAACACGCTGAGCACTTGGGGTAGCAATTCCCCACCCTGTGCCACTTCCTACCAGCCCGCGTGTCTCTCCACTGCTGTACCTTCAGCCTGTCTCCTGGGTCGTGGCTGTGGCTGTGGCGGCAGCGGTTGCTGCTGGGGCTGTAGTGGCTGCTGCGTCCAGTCAGGCTGCGGCGGCTCTTCCCGCTCTGGAGCTCACGCCGCAGGTCATTCCCCTTCAGCAGTCAGTCCTGAGTGAGTGGTCTCAGGGCCTTTTATACCCCAGCTCACTTGTGAGCATGCCTGGCCTGGCGGGGCCTTGGGGGAGGGGGCGCTTTCAGCCAGCTGGGCCCAGCTCACACTTAGATGTGACTCACTATCCTCTGCTTAGTGTTCAAGTTATGGTAGACCCTAAGCCAGGTCATATTAAGTTCAGGTCTTTAACCTTTTAATCCTACAATATGGATAACAACATTTCATTCTCCCAGCTCCAAGTCTTAAGTGAATTTCAACCCAAAAGAGCCAAAATTGATCACCTTGACACAGCAAGTGTGTCTACTGATCTCTGTGGCAAAGTAGGTTGTCTATATAAATAAGGTCTGCTCCTGAAGCCTTTTCCTACAGTTGATTAACAGATGGCAGTAGATAGCTCATTCAGACCACTGGCTGATAATAGTTAGTCACCCTGACCAGTCATTAACCATAGTCATGGACTCACCCTACTCTCCATTGTCTCTATGATTCTCTGATGACCTGTGACAAAAAAGGAGGGTGAAAAGGGAAACCGAAGGGAGAGACCTCTCTAAATTCACCAATCAAAGAGCAGTATTGCCAACCCCAAAATCACAAGGAACACCTACACAAAGTTATGAGAATGGTCTACAAATCATAAGATTTTTTAAAAATAAAACATGTTGGATTTGTATTGGCCTTTTGTTTCTTGAGTATTTAGGGTTCATGTTTTAAAGCTTTCCTCCTTAGCTGTAAGGCCCAGAAGTATAGAGAACTTTTTTTAAATGAAAGCTGAGATTCCTACATACTCAATTGACTCCAGGCCTTTAGAAAAACACGGTGGGTGTGTCTAGACTGGCAAGATTTTGCGCAAGAGCAGCCGCTTTTGTGCAAAAACTTGCCAGCTGTCTACACTGGCTGCTTGAATTTGGCAAGAGCACTGACTTTGTAATTTACAAAATCAGTGCTTTGCGCAAATACTTTGATGCTCCCGCTGAAAGCCCTCTTGCGCAAGTGTTCTTGCGCAAGAGGGCCAGTGTAGACAGGGAAGGAATTTTTATGTAAGAAAGCCCGATGGCAAAAATGGCCGGAGCTTTCTTGCGCAAAATCACATCTATACTGGGCACGGATGCTTTTGCGCAAAAGCATCCGTGCCAATCTAGACGCTCTTTTGCGGAAATGAAAAGTTTTTCCATTAAAAGTATTTCTGCAAAATCATGCCAGTCTAGACGCAGCCCAAATGTTTTGAGACTCATGGTAAAACAATGGAGGAATTCTTGTGAGCCCATGCTTTGCCCACAGTATAAATTAAAAAAAAACAACAATATCTTCTCCACTAAACATCCTAATGAGATACTGCAAATGGTGAACTGAATTTAACAGCTCCTGATATGAACAGGTATCAACCTAGTTTTTCATATTTGAGATGGGTTACCAGGAATCATACATGACAATATGAAATCTTTCCACTCTCAAGTCAGCATATTCACGAAGCACCTATAATTTTGATCCATGCATTTATTGGATAGTGAAAGAGAAAGGAGGGAATTAGTGTAGATAAATGTTCAAATTAAAAAAAAGCCTGAAGGAATTAGGACTGGGCTCCTACTTCTCACGTTCAGAACTGACTAGGACACTTATGACCAGATTTTCAAAGGTGTGTAAAGATCAGATAGATATCTTTGAAGATCCAAGTTGGCAACTGTCTCTTTAGGAGCTTAATTACCTTTGAAAATCTGAGCTTAGATTTCCAAGTCCAATTTTCAAAAATGACTTTAGTCACTCAAGTGCTTTTGAAAATTTTAACTGGGGGCCTACAGAGACAAAAACAGACAAAAGGCAGGAGATATGGTATTCCTTTTAAAACCGTGTGACATCTATTTTTAACTAAATTTTATATTATTTTTCTGCCAGGGCAACTGACCCTCCGGCCCCCTCACTACGCCACTGCCCTCCATCCTGCAGATCTATCATCTTATGCATGTGCAAGATCTGTGAGAGCCATCCCATGAATCTGCAGTTAGTGTCTGTGGCGCCTGCTTCTGGGTGGTGTCTCAATGCTGCCACATTCACCTCCAAAGAGGGGCCCAAAGCAGGCCCTTGCTGCAGACCCCAAGGCATCCACAGGTCCAGTCTCCTTTCAATGGGCCCACTTCCCAGGGCTCATTGATCTTGGATCTGGCTTCCCTCCCCTCTCCAACCTTTGCAACTGCCCAGAGGTGCTCACCTTCCGCCTTATCCATTCCCACCTCAGTCACCCCACAGGGACAGTCTCTGCCTCACTTGTCCTAGGGACTATTCTACCAAGACGTAATACAAAGTTTCCATGTAAAAGGACTCACTACAAAGCTAAAAACTTCAATGAGAGAATGATTAATACAGAGACGTGTCTACATCTGCTGCAGGGAGACACCTCTGCCTGCCTCCACCCCTCTTCCCCCCCAGAGTCTACAGCCCCATTGCAAAGCGGGGGAGTGGAAGGAAAGAGGCTGAGGCCCATCCAATGGGACTGAAGCAGTCATGAGCAAGCCATGCCCGGGAGCCATTCTCCTGTCCATTGCTGGTGCTGTGTTGCTTCAGGCATGCTGAAATGCAGTCACCTCTAGGGTGGGCTGGACAGCTGTTTAACACCTGCACAAGGTTTCAGGCAGGGGGCAGTGCAAGGCTGCCTTCCTGCAGAGCCCCCATCAGAACTACTGTGCCCTCCTGGCTTAGGAAAAGAATAAACAGGAGGATTGGAAATTAACCCACCCAGTGTCACGTCCCCTAGGCAAGGAATCTACATTAGGCCCCAGCTGGAGTATCATGTCCAGTTCTGGGCGCCACATTTCAGGAAATGTGGAGAAAGTCCAGAGAAGATCAACACAAATGAGGAAAGGTCTAGAGAACATGAGATATGAGGCAAGGCTGAAGGAATTGGCCTTGTTTACCTTGGAAAAGAGAAAACCGAAAAGGGACATGAGAGCAGCTTTCAAGTATCTAAAAGTGTATCATAAGGAGGAGGAAGAAAAATCATTCTGCTTGGCCTCTGAGGTTAGGATGAGAAGCAATGGGCTTAAATTGCAGCAAGGGAGGTTTAGGTTGGACATTAGGAAAAACTTCCTGCCTGTCAGGGTGGTTAAACACTGGAATAAATTGCCCAGGGAGGTTGTGGAATCTCCATCACTGGAGATATTTCAGACCAGGTTAGACAGACACCTGTCAGGGATGAGCTAGGGCAACTCAACTTTGGAAGCCCCAGGGACCACACTGATACTTACAGAACATGCTGAGGGCCTCAACTTAAGTGTGGTTGCATATGCAAGCAAATATATACAAATAGCTTCTCTCACACTGACAGGCATGAATACAAAGATTAAGGCAAGACTACACAACACACAGGCCCCATTTAAGTCAGTTCTGCTGATATTAATAAAATGCAATATTTACCCGATTTCTACCCATGTGACAGCACTTTTCATGAGCAATGACAGTCCAAGAATTTAACTATTAAAACACATATCAGCAGAAGATCATTACACTGACTACTTTTTTGTTTTGGCTCCCACTCGCCAGCCACGTGTTGATCCCCACATAAACCCAAACTGCACCGCGGTGCGCAAACAAACTGGCCGTGGGCAGCATACCAAGTTATTAATAAATATTTTATAAACCTTTCCCTTTTCTCTCTGCTGCCATGTCTCCTCTCCTTGCTCCATCAGCTCCCCTGGTGCCTGCTGCCCCCCAACTCCTCACCCTCCTCTGCTCTCCTGACTCCTGCCCTTCTCACTGCCCTCAGCCCTCCTGCAACCTGCCCCCCCTCCACCAGCCCTTCACTCCCCCCTGTGCCCACTCCTCCAGGAGCCCCACTCTGATCAAGTGAGCTACCCCTCTTCTAACACCTCCCTCTACACACCTGCCCTGCCTCTCTCCTCTGGTGCTGGTCCCTCCCCTGCAGGTGTCTGCCCTTCTGCTTCACCCCAGAATCCCCTGGCCCACCCCCTCACCACTCTCTGCCCCGTTCCCCTCCTGCCCCTCTGTGCCCTCACACATGAGTTGCTCCATCCCCACCTTCCTCATGCCCACCCCTTCTTTCAAGCCTTCTCCCAGCACCTCCCCTTCCCCTCTAGCCCCCAATGCCCTTCCTCCCCTCTCCCTCTCCCAGCAGCACCCTGTCCCCCTCCCACTGACACCTCCTCCTGTCCTTTCCTCATTGTCTGCACTTGGCCCCCTGCCATTTGTCTCTCCTCCACCCTGTCTCTTGGTGCCTTCCCCTTTCTTTCTCCTCCTCCTCCACACAAGCCCCTTCCCCCTCCGTCCAAGCCCCTCCCCTCAGCCCAAGCCCCTTCCTTCCCCTCCTCCACCCAAGCCCCCGCTGCCCCCTCCGCACAAGCCCCTTCCCTACCTTCTGCCTTCCACTTTGCGGGGCCAGAGTCTGCACTCAGGTCCCGGAGTCCGAACCCGGAGCCAGCCACGCCCTGCAACGTGGCTCCCAGGAGTTTTAAAATCCCGGGCCGTGATGTTACGTCACGCCCGGGCGCCCTCCTCGCCCACCTGCAATGCTGCGCATGGCAGCAGCAGCCGGCGAGGGGGAGCCGTGCAGAGAGCCGCGCACGGCAGGGATGGTCCAGGGCCAAGGGGGACGATCTGGGGGCGGGGTGGGAGGACGCGCGGGGAGGCCGGCAGGTGGGGTCCGGGGCCCGCTCCAGGCAGAGCCGGGAGAGAGACCCAGCTCCACATATTGCTGGAGCAGGGCCCCGGCTCTGAAAAGTAACTCCCCAGCACTTCCGGGTTCGGGGCGTGAGGCCCCCTTAGGCGTGGGGCCTGATTCAGTCAAATCGGCCTAAGGCCGGCCCTGCACATTGGTTACGAAAGTTAACATCAGCAATAGGAACAAATACATAGCAAATGTACATGCACAATACTCTGTCATGCCACAGCTTTGACTCAATACTGATGGGATCCTGGCCTTTTAGGGTTAAACCACAGCCTTCCTTGGCAAACAAGTTTTGCCCTTCCCCTGTGGATTCAAATCCTGAAGTCCCTAGTTTAACAGGGACAAAGGTCTGGCTGGGTGTGTCCTCCCTGCTCACAATGGCCATGGAATTTTCCTTCTCCCCCCAGTCAGTCAGGTAATCCTGACTTTTAACCTAATTTTCCCATGTTGGTCTCTGCCTCACAGAGACAGGGTCTATGTTCACTGGCATGATAGACTTACACATCTCTTGTCCTTCCACCACCAACCTCTGCTTCTGCATGGAATCAGATGTTAAGTTCACTGACAGAATACAAGGGTCCACAGTGTCTAGAGATGGGAGTTTACCTGCCATCTCCTGCATCCTACAGAGATTCACTGCATAGCTGTTCTGCATACTGTGGCAAGGTCCTCACTCAGGCCCCTTACCCTGGGACACCTTCTGGTCCACAAATCAGCCAGACACCCCTTCTGCTGCAGTCACCTGTACCTTTTATTGTCAGTTTTCCACCACCTTCTATTTACAAAGCTTTTGGATTGCAGCAAACTCAACCAGCCTCTCCTGGCTTGGGGAAGCATACTCAGCCACACCCTGGCTCCTGGCTTCTCCTAACTCCTTTCACTTCCCCACTGGCTGCCTTATCTAGCCCTCTCGCTAAGGAGGCCCATAGCTGCTTCGAATAGCCCTTCAGGCCTGGGCTTGCTCAGCTGTTTGCCATCAACCTTTTCAGCCAGGCTACAGTGACAGAGCTCTGGCTTAGCCAGCAGTTTGTCACAATACTTAACTACACAGTCCTTCCTCTGAACTTGAGACACACACTGTTCATTCCCAGAATCAAACTGGAAACATTCCTGTCCCAGCAACACACTCCCCAGCAAGCTGGTCAGACCCAGTCACTTGGGGTATGTCTACACTAGCCAGAGAGGGTGTGCGGCCCGCTGGATGAAGGCATTAACACGAAGCCCGGGATTGTGGTGCCAAGGCTTCAATGCTTTCTTTGCTCTGAGATCACGGACAAGGTCTCCGGACCCCAACCGCCCGCCACGCGGTCAGCGGGATGAAGATGGACAGCCTGGGTGGTGGGTAAAGAACATAGGGAACTATTTAGAAAAGCTAAACACAAAATCCATGGGTCCGGACTTAATGCATCCAACACTGAGGATTTCCGCAAAATGTCATTGAGGAGCCAATATTTCTTGAAAAATACTGCGGGAGATCGAGAATCCCAGATGATTGGAAAGGTAACGTAGTGCCCATCTTCAAAAGTGGGAAGAAGGACGATCCAGGGAACTATAGGCCGGTCAGTCTTACTCGGTTCCTGGAAAGAACTCCTATGGAAGGATACAGTCTCTAAGGAATCCATTTTGATCTGGAGCTTCCTGTGGAAGAGACATTAGGAAAGGGTGGTTAGTTGGTGAAATTGAGTCAGCATGGCCATTCACAAAGGGCAAGTCGTGCCTGCACCAATCTCGCCTGTGTTTGCTTCCGCTATGATGAGGTAACTGGCCTGCCTGCTGTGTGTGCAAGGCTTAGACATGGGAAGTCCCTAGTTAGATGTGATCTGCCTGCCTTGACTTTAGCAAGGCTTTTGATACGGTCTCCTACAACATTCTTGCCAGCAAGTTAAGGGAATATGGATTGGACAAATGGACGGTAAGATGGATAGAAAGCTGGCTGGAAGGTCGGGCCCAGCAGGTAGTGATCAACGGCTTGATGTCAGGATGGCAGTCGGTTTCTAGCGGAGTGCCCCAAGGTTCAGTTCTGGGACCGGTTTTGTTCAACATCTTTATTAATGACCTGGATGAAGGGATGGATTGCACCCTCAGCAAGTTTGCAGATGACACTAAGCTGGGGGAGAGGTAGATACGCTGGAGGGCAGAGATAGAGTCCAGAGTGACTTAGACAAATTGGAGGATTGGGCCACAAGAAATCTGATGAGGTTCAACAAGGACAAGTGTAGAGTCCTGCACTTGGGACGGAAGAATCCCAAGCATTGTTACAGGCTGGGGACCAACTGGCTAAGCAGCAGTTCTGTAGAAAAGGACCTGGGGGTTACAGTGGATGAGAAGCTGGACATGAGTCAACAGTGTGCCCTTGCAGCCAAGAAGGCTAATGGCATATTAGGTTGCATTAAGAGGAGCATTGCCAGTCGATCCAGAGATGTGATTATTCCTCTTTACTCGGCTCTGGTGAGGCCACATCTGGAGTATTGTGTCCAATTCTGGGCCCCCAATTACAGGAAGGATGTGGCTGCATTGGAGAGGGTCCAGAAGAGGGCAACCAAAATGATTAAGGGGATGGAGCATATGACCTACAAGGAGAGGCTGAGGGAGTTGGGTCTATTTAGTCTGCAGAAGAGAAGAATGAGGGGGGATTTGATAGCTGCCTTCAACTTCCTGAAGGGAGGTTCCAAAGAGGCTGGAGAAAGGCTGTTTTCAGTAGTGACAGATGGCAGAACAAGGAACAATGGTCTCAAGTTGTGGTGGGAGAGGTCCAGGTTGGATATTAGGAAAAACTATTTCACTAGGAACATAGAACATAAGAACATAAGAACGGCCGTACCGGGTCAGACCAAGGTCCATCTAGCCCAGTATCCTGTCTGCCGACAGTGGCCAGCACCAGGTGCCCCAGAGGGGGTGGACCGAAGACAATGATCAAGCCGCTTTGTCTCCTGCCATCTCTCTCCAGCCTCTGTCAAACAGAGGCCAAGGACACCATTTTATCCCCTGGCTAATAGCCTTTATGGACCTAACCTCCATGAAATTATCTAGCTTCTCTTTAAACTCTGTTATAGTCCTAGCCTTCACAGCCTCCTCTGGCAAGGAGTTCCACATGCTGACTACACGCTGTGTGAAGAAGAACTTTCTTTTATTAGTTTTAAACCTGCTACCCATTAATTTCATTTGGTGTCCTCTAGTTCTTCTATTTAGGAACTAATAAATAACTTTTCTTTATCGCCCTCTCCACACCACTCATGATTTTATACACTCTATCATATCCCCTCAGTCTCCTCTTTTCTAAACTGAAAAGTCCCAGTCGCTTAACCTCTCCTCATATGGGACCCGTTCCAAACCCCTAATCATTTTAGTTGCCCTTTTCTGAACCCTTTCCAAGGCCAAAATATCTTTTTGAGGTGAGGAGACCACATCTGTACACAGTATTCAAGATGTGGGCGTACTATAGTTTTATACAGGGGCAGTAAGATATTCTGGGTCTTATTTTCTATCCCTTTCTTAATAATACCTAGCATCCTATTTGCCTTTTTGACCGCTGCACACTGTGTGGAAGTTTTCAGAGAACTGTCCACGATAACTCCAAGATCTCTTTCCTGATTTGTCGTAGCTTAAATTAGCCCCCATCATACTGTAATGATAGTTGGGGTTATTTTTCCCGATGTGCATTACTTTACACTTATCCACATTAAATTTCATTTGCCATTTTGTTGCCCAATCACTCAGTTTGGTGAGATCTTCTTGGAGTCCCTTACAGTCTGCTTCTGTCTTGACTATCCTAAACAGTTTGGTATCATCCGCAAACTTTACCACCTCACTGCTTACCCTTTCTCCAGATCATTTATGAATAAGTTGAACAGGATTGGTCCTAGGACTGACCCTTGGGGACACCACTAGTTACCCCTCTCCATTCTGAAAATTTACCATTTATTCCTACCCTTTGTTTCCTGTCTTTTAACCAGTTCTCAATCCAAGAAAGGACCTTCCCTCTTATCCCATGGCCATGTAATTTACAGAGCCTTTGGTGAGGACCTTGTCAAAGGCTTTCTGAAAAATCTAAGTATACTATATCTACTGGATCCCCCTTGTCCGCATGTTTGTTAACTCCTTCAAAGAACTCTAATAGATTAGTAAGACAGGATTTCCCTTTACAGAACCCATGTTGACTTTTGTCCAACAAATTATGTTCTTCTACATGCTTCACAATTTTATTCTTTACTATTGTTTGACTAATTTGCCCGGTACTGAAGTTAGACTTACCGGTCTGTAATTGCCGGATCGCCTCTAGAGCCCTTTTTAAATATTGGTGTCACGTTGGCTACCTTCCAGTCATTAGGTACGGAAGCGATTTAAGGGATAGGTTACAAACCACAGATAATAGTTCAGCAATTTCCCATTTGAGTTCTTTTAGAACCCTTGGATGAATGCCATCCGGTCCCGGAGATTTGTTAACATTAAGTTTTCTATTTGTTCCAAAACCTCCTCTAATGACACTTCAATCCGGGACAGTTCCTCAGATTCATTACCCACAAAGGACGGTGCAGATTTGGGAATCTCCCCAACATCCTCAGCCGTGAAGACTGAAGCAAAGAAATCATTTAGTTTCTCCATAATGGCTTTATCGTCCTTGATTGCGCCTTTTATAGTTCGATCGTCTAGGGACCCACAGGTTTTTAGCAGGCTTCCTGCTTCTAATGTACTTAAAAACATTTTGTTATTTCTTTTGAGTTTTTGGCTAGCTGTTCCTCAAAATCTTTTTGCTTTTCTTATTACATTTTTACACTTGATTTGACAGTGTTTATGTTCCTTTCTATTTATCTCACTAGGATTGGACTTCCACTTCTTAAAAGATGCCTTTTTGTCCCTCACTGCTTCTTTTACATGGTGGTTAAGCCACGGTGACTCTTTTAGGTCTCTTGCTATGTTTTTAATTTGGGGTATACATTTAAGTTGGGCCTCTATTATGGTGTCTTTAAAAGTTTCCATGCAGCTTGCAGGGATTTGGCTCTAGTCACTGTGCCTTTTAATTTCTGTTTAACTAACCTCCTCATTTTTGTGTAATTCCCTTTTTGAAATTAAATGCCAGGGTGCTGGGCTGCTGAGGTGTTCTTCCCACCACAGGAATGTTGAATGTTATTATATTATGGTCACTATTCCCAAGCGGTCCTGTGCAGTTATTTCCTGGACCTGATCCTGCGCTCCACTCAGGACTAAATCGATTGCCTCTCCTTGTGGGTTCCTGCACTAGCTGCTCCAAGAAGCAGTCATTTAAGCCATTGAGAAATTTTATCTCCGCTTCTCTTCCTGAGGTGACATGTATCCAGTCAATATGGGGGTAATTAAAATCCCCCATTATTATAGAGTTCTTTGTTTTGGTAGCCTCTCTAATCTCCTCAGCATTTCAATGTCAGTATCCCTGTCCTGGTCAGGTGGTGGTAATATATCCCTACTGCTAATTTCTTATTTTTGGAGCATGGAATTACTATCCATAGCGATTCTATTGAACATGTTGATTCATTTAATATTTTTATTTCATTTGATTCTACATTATCTTTCACATACAGTGCCACTCCGCCACCCACCCGGCCTGCTCTATCCTTCGATATATTTTATATCCCGGTATGATTGTGTCCACAGATTTTCCTCATTCCACCAGGTTTCAGTGATGCCTATTATGTCAATCTCCTCATTTAATACTAGGTACTCTAGTTCACCCATCTTATTAGTCAGACTCCTAGCATTTGTGTAGAAGCACTTTAAAAATTTGCCACTGCTTATTTGTCTGCCCTTCCTGATGCATTGGATTCCTTTGTATGCGGTTGTTTGTCTGCTCTGGCCCACGGTTTGCCTCTCCCCTCCTCTCTTTCTGACTACAGCTTAGAATCTCTATCAATGGATTCTCCTCTAAGAGAAGTCTCCCTCCGATTTCGTGCATCTCCACACCAATCGGCTTTCCCCATCTCTCAGTTTAAAAACTGCTCTCTGGCCTTTTTAATGTTTAGTGCCAGCAGTCTGGTTCCACCCTGGTTTAGGTGGAGCCCATCCTTCCTGTATAGGCTCCCCTCTCCCAAAAGTGTCCCCAGTTCCTAATAAATCCAAACCCCTCTTCCCTACACCATCGTCTCATCCACGCATTGAGATTCTGAATCTCTGCCTGCCTACCTGGCCCTGCGCGTGGAACTGGAAGCATTTCCGAGAACGCCACCATAGAGGTCCTGGATTTCAGTCTCTTTCCTAGCAGCCTAAATTTGGCCTCCAGGACATCTCTCCTACCCTTCCCTACGTCATTGGTACCTACATGTACCACGACCACCGGCTCCTCCCCAGCACTACACATAAGTCTATCTAGATGCCTCGAGAGATCCGCAACCTTCGCACCAGGCAGGCAAGTGACCATACGGTTCTCCCGGTCATCACAAACCCAACTATCTATGTTTCTAACAATCAGATCACCCACTACTAACACCTGCCTCTTCCGAGCTGGCATTCCCTCCCCCTCAGAGGCATCCTCAGTGCGAGAGGATACGCAGCATCCTCTGGGAGGAGGGTCCCAACTACGGGATGGTTTTCCCTCTGCTCCCATTGAATGCTCTGTTCCTTGAGACTTTCATCCTCCTTAAGAGCACTGGGGCTCTCAGACTGGAGGTGGGACAGTACTACAGTGTCCCAGAAAGTCTCATCCACAAATCTCTCTGCCTCCCTTAGCTCCTCCAGTTCAGCCACCCTGGCCTCCAAAGCCCGAACTCGGTCTCTGAGGTCAGGAGCTCCTTACAACGGGTGCACACATCGCCACCCGCCCACAGGGCAGGTAATCATACATGTTACACTCGGCGCAATAAACAGGATAGCCCCCACTCTGCTGCTGGGCTTCTGTCTCCATTTTCTAATGAACAAGTTTAAGTATAAACTGGGATTCTTTTTAAACCTCTGGAATATAGATTATGATAAGAGTTATGTTTTAAAGAAGGCCAGAAGTCACTAGTGCCCTCTAACCTCCCCTAACCTCCTCTCCAAACTCCTGTTAGCAATTCCTGTTAAGCTCCTGGTCGCTGAGTCACAGGCTTATATAGCTCTGGTAGCCCCTTCCCCTGACTGAGGCTTAGCCAATTAACAGAGGCTTCTAGATTTCAAACCTTTTAGAAGCTCCTTCAAGCAAACAAACAATCAAACCAACCAGATAAACACAAGCTCAGCACACAGCAAATAACTCCCCCACACACAAACACACACTCCAGACAGCCACTTACCACAAGGGTCCTGTTTTTACTCCTCTTTCACCTGGAGAACTCCTCTCCAAACTCCCTGTTAGCAATTCCTGTTCACTAGGAGGGTAGTGAAGCACTGGGATGGGTTACCTAGGGAGGTAGTGGAGTCTCCATCCCTAGAGGTGTTTAAGTCCCGGCTTGACAAAGCCCTGGCTGGGTTGATTTAATTGGGATTGGTCCAGCCTTGGGCAGGGGGCTGGACTTGATGGCCTTCTAAGGTCTCTTCCAGCTCTATGATTCTATGATTCTAGAAGGGTATGTCTACACTGCAAAGTTAATTCGAAATAACAGCCGTAATTTCAAATTAACTTCAATAGCGTCTATACATGCAAACCGTTATTTTGAATTTAATGCGAAATAGCGGAGCGCTTATTTCGAATTTGGTAAACCTCATTCTACAAGGAGTAACGCCAAATTCGAAATAGCTATTTCAAATTAAGTGCTGTGTAGACACCTAATTCGAAATAGGGGACCTCCAGCCTTCCCAGGGAGACCTGGTGGCCACTCTGGGCACAACCAGGAAAACTCGTCTGCTCCCCCCCAGCCCTGGAGCCCTTAAAGGGGCAGACTCTGGCCACAGTGCCTGTGCCAGTTGCAAGCCTGCCAGCAGACAGCCAGCAGACCCTGCACCTGGCACAGCATGAGCCAGCAACCCGCTGCCACCCAGCCCTCCACCGCTCCCCAGGACCAGGCTGGCAGCTCCCAGGAGCCTGCCAGGGGCCGCAAAAGGCGGGCGCCTGCCTGGTCTAGTGCGGAGATCGTGGACCTCATTGAGGTTTGCGGGGAGGTCTCCAATGCCCACGATCTCCTCACTAGGTGCAGGAATGCGGCCGTCTACAGCCGCATGGCTGCCAGCCTGGCCACCAGAGGCCACATGTGCAGCCAGGAGCAGGTGCGGACAAAAATAAAAGAGCTGCGGCAGGCCTATGCCAGGGGCTCCCAACCAGGGGCTGACCCGGACACCTGCCCGCATTATGAGGCCCTGGACTGCATCCTGGGGGGTCAGACGGTCTGTGCCCCCCTGTTGGTCATTGACCCCGGGGCAGAGGACCCGGCCCCTGACACACGGGAAGAGGAGGAAGAGGAGGAGGAGGACGATGGCCAGGAGCCTACAGGGAGCGTGCCCTGCACCCAGGACCCCCGAGCTGTACCAGAGAGCCCCTCAGCAGTATCATCCGAGGCTGGGGAGGCCTCCACATGTGAGTGCCATCACGGTCCCCTTATGCGGGGCGGGGTGGGGAGGGGGAGCCCAGGGACCATACGCGTGGGCCTTGCCGACCACGGAGCAGGCAGCAACCTGTGCATCTGCCATGCCAGCCGGGACATGTGGCCCCAGCTGGGTGCCATGCAGGGGCCCTGGCCTGTTCCCCCACACGCGTCTACGCGTGAAGGCACATGACAGGCTCCTGACCCCAGGGAGAGACACTGCACACTGACCTCCCTCCAGACGCCCCCTCTACACAGAGGCAGGGCACATCTCCCCTCCCCCCGCACACACCACACTATAGGCAGCACAGGGGCTGGGGTGCAGTCCTGGGCCAGCTCACACTCCCAGGGATAGCAGGACGTGATGGTGCGGACACCTGCCGTCCCTGCCTTGCAGAGGGGGGCTGGGTTTCACCGTGTCCTCAGGGAGAACTGACCACTTGTCTTGTTTCACCACAGCCGCAGCACCTGCGAGTGCAGCGTGCAGTACCCCACCTGGAACATCCACCCGCACCCCGGGCCAGCAGGCGCACCCGCAACCAGGAGGAGTACCAGCGGCAGCACCTGGGGTTACTGGGAAGGCAGGTCCACAGCCAGGAGCACTGGGTGCAAGAAAACCTGCAGCTGCAGCGGGAGAGCTTGCGGGAGCTGCGGGAGCAAGGCTGTGCCCTCCACGAGCACCTGCAGACCCTGGTGCAACAATTGCTGCCTCCTGCTGCTCCAGCCCCTGCGGCCGCCCCAGCTATCGCTCCTCCTCCCACCCCTGCTCCCCCTCCCGCTTCTTCCACCCCCGTCCCTCCTGCCCCACCCTCCATACCCACTCCCCCCCGGGCACGCCGAGGCCCCCGCACCCGCAGTGCTGCGAGACAGGAGGGCCGGCAAGACCCCCAACCCTGAGCTTCCCCTCCCCTTCCTCCCCTTGCCTCCCCTTCCAGCTCCCTCCTCCCAGGTTTCCCCCTCCCCTCTCCGCCCTCATTCCCCCCCTCCCCCCACCCCAGTTATGTTAAATAAAGAGAGTTTTTCGTGGCAACACAGGTGTTTTTAGTTTACAGCAGGAAGGGGGTTAGGGAGGGGAAAGGGGAAGGAGGTGGGGGTGGAATGTAAGGCACAAGGCCCCAGTTGGGCACGCCAGGGGGACTTCACTCCTCCTCTGCCTGGAAGCTCTCCCGCAGGGCTTCCCGGATGCGGACAGCCCCCCAAAGGGCCTCCCAGATGGCAGCCATGTGGGGCTGTGCGTACTGGCCAGCCAGGTGGTCAGCCTCTGCCATCCAGCCTGGCAGGAAAGCTTCCCCCTTCCTCTCACATAAATTGTGGAGCACACAGCCCGCTGCCACCACGTGCGGAATATTGTGCTCAGAGAGGTCGAGGAGGGTGAGGAGGCATCTAAACTGGGCCTTCAGTCGGCCGAAGGCACCCTTGACCACAATGCAGGCCCTGCTGAGCCTGCCATTGAAGGCCTGCCGGGAGGGGTTCAGGTGTCCCGTGTAGGGCTTCAGGAGCCAGGGCTGTAGGGGGTAGGCCGCATCCCCCACCAGGCACACTGGCATGTCCATGTCCCCGACCCCCGACCCTGATGTGGCGGTCAGGGAAGAAAGTCCCAGCGTGCAGCCTCTGGCACATGGAGGAGTTGCGGTACACCTGCGCATTGTGTGCCTTGCCGGACCAGCCCACACTGATGTCCATGAACTGTCCCCGGTGGTCAGACACGGCCTGCAGGATCACAGAGAAGTACCCCTTGCGGTTGATGTACAGGGAGGCTTGGTGTTCTGGGGCACAGATGGGGATGTGCATCCCGTCGATTGCCCCACCGCAGTTGGGGAAGCCCAGGGCGCTGAACCCCTGGATGACAACGTCCAGGTCGGTGAGGCAGACGACTCTGCGGAGCAGCACCCTGTTGATGACTCTTACCACCTGCAGAGAGACACACAAAACCGAGGGTCACTGGGGTGCCTGGGAGTGTTCATTCCCCGCTACTGCCCCGCGCCCCACTCCGAGGAGCAAGCCTCGCTGCAATCCTGGCCACCGTGGGCAGTCTGTAGCACGGCTGGGACAGACCAAACCCTCCTGTGGAGGGCACTTACACCACCTCCCCCCCGTTTTCCCTGGGGCAGCCCATCTCCTCCTTGCAGCACACCCCCCCCCCCTCCTGGCCCAGTGGCCGGTGACTGCCCTACCTGCATGAGCACTGCTCCGATGGTGGATCTCCCCACGCCGAACTGGTTCCCGACGGATCGGTAGCTATTCCGGCATGGAGAGCTTCCAGAGGGCGATGGCCACCCGCTTGTGGAGGAATGGCGGGCCTCATGCGTGTGTCCCGTCGCTGCAGAGCAGGGGCGAGCCACTGCAGAGCTCCAGGAAGGTGTCCTTCTTCATCCTGAAGTTCTGGGTCCACTGTTGGTCTCCCCAGCGCTCCAGGACGATGCGGTCCCACCAGTCGCTGCTGGTGTCCAGATGCAGATGCGGCGCTGTTGCCGCTCCTCCACGGCCCCCAGAGGGGGCAGGGGGAGGGCCAGGGGGCTGGCCTGCAGCAGATGGTGCCAGGCAGCCTCCAGCAATTGCTGCCAGGCTTGCAGCAACACATTCAAAATGAGCACCAGAGTGCCCAGGGGCAGCTCTGGCTCCATGGTGCCGAGTCCCAAATGAGAGAGACCAAAGCAGGCAGAGAGGAAACGCTTTGCTGTCCCTCAGTGAGGTAGGCAAGCAAGTGGGAAAGCTGAGAACCGGCTGTCCGGGGGGGGGGTCCCTTTAAGCACAAGCCTCAGACAGCAGCCACACAAAGCAGCTACTGACCTGATGCGCTGCTGGAACCGGTTTCAGCTGCCCTTAAATGTGATCCAGCATCCAATCAGTGTGGATGCGCTATTTCGAAATAGCAAAACACTGTTTCAAACTAGTTTTTGTGTATAGATGTGTTATTTTGAATTAGCGTAATTCGAATTAACTATTTCCAATTAAGTTAACTCGAATTAATGCTGTAGTGTAGACATACCCTAAGAGAGGAGGAGGGCTGCCCTCCGCTGCTCCTGCCCCCTCAAGGTTACTTCCCCCTGGACTCACAGGGACATGCTCCTGTCTCCCCTCCTCGGGATGTGAACCTTTCCTGGAGCTGGACATCTTGCCCAGATCTGAGGATGTTTCTACCTCTGGGTATCGCTTAGGAAGTGTTGGTTTCTTTAGCGCCGTGGTCTCCAACCCGTCGATCGCAATCGACCAGTCGATCGTGAGGCATTCAGGGCCCCCCCATTTCCCCCCATTCCCAAGAAAAAGCACCCCCTGACGCTACCTCCAGCGACAATGGAGGTAGTGCTGGCTTCCTGCGGGTCGGGGGGGGGGGGGCAGTCCCGCAGCTGCGCGCTACTTCCAGGGTTTCAGGACATGCACAGGTTGCTCCCCCTTCCCCAAACACCCGGCATGGTAGCTGAAAGGCCAGGTCTGTGGCGTGCAGGGAACTTCCTTCCCTCTGCTGGCTTCCTGTGGGGGAGAGGGTGGGGGGGTTGGAATCCCTGGAGGAAGCGTGCGCCAGGGACGTCCTTTCCCCCTGCTGCCTTCCTGCCAGGAGCGGCCCAAGGCTGGCTGCAGCAGCTGGTGCCCTAGGCGGGGCGGTGCAATCGGCACCCCTGCCTGCACGGCCGTCAATGGCCGTGACGTCATCATCGGGCACCTGGGCCAGCGGCGCCCTTGGCAGCTGCCTAGCTCGCCTAGGCTCATGGGCCGCCCCTGCTTCCTGCACGGGGGGAATCCCGGGAGGACGCACGCACCGGGGCTTACTTTCCCTCTGCTGCCTTGCTGCGTGGGGTGGGGGGGTTGGAATCCCAGGAGGAGGCGCACGCCAGGGACTTCCTTTCCCCCTGCTGCCTTCCCGCATGGGGGGGGGGAATGTAGGAGTCCTGGGAGGAAACGTGTGTGGGGGACTCCCTGCCCCCTGCCCCAGCACCCACCAACAGACTGCCACCTGCCCCAGCACCCTGTCCACACCAACACCCTGTCCCCTGCCCCTGCATGCCCCCAGCACCCTGTCTCTTGACCCAGCACTCACCAGCACCCTGGCCCCTGCCCCAGCACCCTGCCACCCGCCTCAGCACCCACCGGCACCCTGTCCCCACCAGAACCTTGCCACCCTCCCCAGCACCCTGTCCCCTGCCCCAACACCCTGCTACCTGCCCCAGCACCCACCAGCACCCTGTCCCCTGCCCCAGCACCCACTGGCACCCTGTCCCCTGCCCCCACCAGCACCCTGCCACCTGCCCCAGCACCGTGCCCCCACCAGCACAGTTGGGGCCACATCAGTGAGGCTTGGGGGTTTTTGGAGGGGTTGTTTTTTTTGCATCTCATTTGCATGTCCCTGATTGACTTCTGTGGGTCAATGACCCCAGACTCAAAACAGGTTCCCCGCCCCTCTCATAAATAAAGACAATGCTGAAACTTTTTGTGTTTGACATAATATTTTATTTAAAAATGAAGCCTGGCCAACAAGCCCACAATTGGGGCCAAACCCCAATCTGGCCACAGCATCATAACACTCCTGTACCCCCCCCCCCGACCCCAAATCTGAGCCTATCATACACTGGAACCCCCTGTCCTGAGCCTTGCACATCCCCAAACTCCTGCACCCCCACATCCTCAGTCTTCTGCCACAACACTCCTGCACCATCCACACACCACAAATCTGTGTCCTGAGCCCATCGTACTCCCAACTTCCCTGCCCTGAGCCCCTCACAAACCCCAAACCAAACTCTTGCACCCTCACATCCACAAGCCTGTGGCTTGCTCAACACCCCAACCCTCCACCTGATCCCAACACTCCCCAGCCTGGAGCCCCCTCCCTGAGCCAGCATCCCCTTCTTCACGTCCTCCTGCATCCAAATTCCCTCCCAGTGCTTGCACCTCTCACCCCTTCCCACACCCAAATCCCTCATTCCCACCCCACAGCCCTCACATCCTGTCTTAACTCAGTGAGGGTACGGCTAGACTGCAAAAGTTCTTCCGCTTTTTTTAAGTGGAAGAGCAAACACGCTCTTTCGGCAGCCCCTGTATTCCTCATTCCACAAGGCTAAATGTCAGAAAAACCTCTTCCGACAGAAAGATCGGAAAAAAGCGGCAGGGTAGCAGTACCCTCAGAGTGTAAGCTGGGGATCGCAAGTGATGGAGAGGAGGGTAACAGAGAGGGTGGGGCCTCAAGGAAGGGGGCGGGGCGGTAGATCTTGGCTTATTCTGACATTTAAAAAGTGATCTTGGGTATAGAAAGGTTGGAGACCACTGCTCTAGGGCTACTTTGCCCGACTGCAAAAGCATGCACTGGGCTGGTTCCCTGCCCTATTCTAACTTGGCTATCCAGTTGCCCCGAAAGCTAGAAGAAAAAACACTGTTTGGGTTGGACTGTCTGGCTTTAGGTTAACCTTCTGTGTGCCTTTTCCCCAAGACAGCAAAAGAAAAGAAAAAAAAACCCCTCCAAATCTTGCAACTAGTCAAAAGAAAAACCTGTGTCCTTTAAAATTCTGGGTTCTCAAAATGATCCCACTGCTCTGCCACCATGTCAAGGCTGTTCCCCACTCTGGCACGATGAATGCAGAAGTTGAGGGCCCGAAAGAGCGCTCCAAAACCTGATCTCTACAGGCTCTGCTACAAAAACTTCCCCCCACAAAATCCTAATACCCAGATTTTGGGGAACCCGCTGCCACCATCAAGTGCTTTTGAACCCACAAACAGGGGTGGACACTTGACACCAACCCCAGGGCACCCCAAGCTCTTTTTCCCCAAAAGAGCTTGAAAAAGAAAAGAGAAAAACAAGCTGCAGTCTGTGGTAGCTGACCCCTCTGTCAGAGGCATGCAAATGCACAGACAGACCTTCCAGGACACAAAAATCAACCAATACCAGTTAATTAGAAAAAAGAAACAAACTTTTATTATCAAAACAAAGCTACAGTTGCAAGCATAGTGAATTGGTTAGAAGGAAAGAGCCACCATTTGATATAGATACTCAGGGAAAATCCCTGGGCTGAAGGCTTAGTTACAAAAGAGAAAAAAAACACTTAAGCTCAGACATGATTTCCAAACCCCCAAACAAGGAAAACAATAAACCCTGACGGACTAGCTAAACTTTTCCCTACTTACACCTTGTAAAAAGTCCGTTCTTGGAGAGAGAAGTGTTGCCCATCTCCCTCAATAGGTGGGAGAAACTGCTCTGATCTCAAACAAAGAGAGAGAGAGAAAAACCCCTCTCTTCCAGTTTGAAATTCCTACCTGCATTGTTATTGGCTGATTGACCGACACCTTGGCTAGGTACAGAGTTAACCCCTTAGTCACCAGGTGCTGGTCAGCACTCCTGATTATGACAGAGGTCCTTCACAGCAAACCACAAGAGAGATGCTCCTCTTCATCAAGGGCTTTTTCCAATTTCTCGGTGTCTTCATCAACGAATAGAAGTCTACCCTCTCCCCCTACCCAGTCCCTAGAATTTATAGGAGCTCGTCTCAATTCCACCACAGGACGAGTGTACCTACCAAATCAATGCTTCGAGGCAATAAAAAGTTTGGTTTCAACTATGATGTTGAGCCCCGCTGTCTCAATACTTACCTGCGTTCGACTCATGGGCCACATGGCTGCTATGACATACATCGTCCAACATGCATGCCTGCACTTCCGCTGCCTTCAGCACTGACTTGCCTCGGTCTACATGCCATCCAAACACCAGGTGCACAAACATGTCTCGGTTCCCCCAAGCATCCTCTTGTTGCTATGATGGTGGACCGACTCAGGGAACCTCCTTACTGGTGTCCCATTTCATCAGGCACAGCCATCCGGCCACATCACCATGGATGCGTCCCTTCTCAGCTGGAGCGCCCATTTCCAACATCATTTCGCTCAGGGCAAGTGGTCCGCCCACATGTCCAGGCTCCATATCAATCTCCTGGAGCTTCGGGCCATGCACAATGCCTGCAAACACTTCCTTCAACACATCCAGGGTTCTACAGTACGCATCCTCACAGACAATGTAACTACAATGTTTTACATCAATCAACAGGGGGGTGTATGTTCCCACTCTCTCTGTGCGGAAGCAGTTTGCCTGTGGAACTGGTGTATTTACAACAATATTACCATCACTGCATCTTACCTACCTGGAATAAAAAATGTTATTGTGGATACCCTAAGCCGCCAGTTTGCAATAGAACACGAGTATGAACTCCATACCGGGGTCTTGCATGACATCTTCCACCAATGGGGTTGGCCACAACACCAAGTGCCCTCAGTATTGCTCCAATAGGGCCCAGGTCGCTGGGAGACACCTTCATTGTCACATGGAATACTCACCTCCTCTACGCTTTTTCTCCCATCCCACTCATCCCCAGAGTCCTCCACAAGACAGAGTCAGACAGTGCCCTAGTCATATTCATAGCCCTGGCATGGGCCAGGCAGATCTGGTTTCCCTATCTCTATCATATGTCTCTCCGACCTCCTTACCCACTTTCAACCCACCCAGTTCTCCTTTTGCAGAACAGGGGCACCCTTCACCAATTGCAAATGCTACATATGACGGTGTGGTTCCTCTCTGGTTCTCAGAGACGGAACAGAGGTGTTCACGAGTGAGGAACGTCTTACTCCACAGTAGACGACAGACTATTTGCAATACTTACCTCTAAGTGCAGACGTTTTATGGCCTGGTGTGAAACCAATGACATCCAACCCTCAACTGCACCTCTCCACACGGTCCTCGACTACATTATGTTCCTGAAACAACAAGGTCTATCAGTTTCATCACTCAGGGTGCATCTAGCTGCACTTGCAACGTGCCACCCTCCAATTGATGGATTCTCCATATTTGCTCACCCTATCTCTCCTTAAAGGGCTACATAATCTTAATCTACCACATAGACCTATACTGCCCATGTGGGATTTGGAATTGGTTCTTAACATACTATCCTGACAGCCATTTGAGCCCATGGCCAAATGCTCGCTCCTCCTTTTAACAGTAAAGATGGTGTTTTTAACAGCCATCACATTGGCAAAGCGAGTTAGTGAGATTGCTGCTCTCACAGCATCACCGCCTTACACCATTTTCCACAAAGAAAAAGTTGTTCTTCGACCCCACCCCTCCTTCCTGCCTAAAGTTTGCTCTGATTTCCACATCAATGACTCTTTTGTTCTCCCTGCCTTCTGCCCAAAGCCTCATGCTTCCGGAGAGGAGGCTATGCTATACACCCTGGCTGTCCGAAGGGTGTTATCATTCTATATAGACCGTACATGACCCATCCGCAAATCACAGACACTGTTCGTTTCACTGGCTGAGCATTCCAGGGGAATGCCACTTTCGTCGCAATGTGTCTCAAAACTGATAACATCCTGCATCCTTCAATGTTACTCCATCCAAGGCACAACTCTCCCTACACTCCCGAGAGTGCACTCCACTCAAGCAGTGGCAGCATCAACAGCCTTCCTGAAGGGGAGTTCCACTTAAAGACATTTGTCATGCGGCTACCTCGGCCTCTAACCATACTTTCATGAGGCACTACGCAATTTCTACGCAAACGGACACGAGTTCTGCAGTAGCCAGTGCAGTCCTTTCGTGTGCGTGTAAAACCTAGACGAACCCCACCTACTATATTTGGGTACTGCTAGCTGTAGTAAGATGAGGACATGAGACATAAACCCATATTGCACAGGCCTGATCTGAGGTCTGAGGCCTAGCGAACAATGGACAATACATGGCTAAAGAAAGGTTGAGATAAGCAGGAAATAGGCATGTTTGTTTAACCAGGCTGTGACAGGGTGTACCAGCCCCGCACTGTGAAGGCCGCGCCTAATCAGGCCCACCTGGCTGAAGAAGCCCTGCACCCACAACTCTGCTGGGCATGCTCAGACTGTAGCCCAGGTATAAAAGCCTGGAGGGAGGCTCAGTCTTGGCTGACCACCGGAGGGGAAGGACCTCAGAGGGGAGATCCTGCCCAGCACCAGCCAGCCGCCCAGAGGGCAGACAGCAGAGACTAGAGCACCAGTTGGGACATCTCCCCTGCAGTCTACAAGGGAGAAGCAGCCCCCGGGGAATTAGAGGACCCTGCGAGCAAGTGGGACGCTATCCCGCCAGAACAAGTAGGAAGTGGCCCAGGGAGGGGGCAGAAGCAGCCTCTCCCACCCCACCGAGGGAGTGATGGAGAGGTGCAGTTAGGCCAGGCTACAGCCCAGGGCGGAGAGCGCGGGGCGGACAGTAGACCTGGGAGGGGGGAAGGAGAAGCTGCCCCGCGACACAGGCATAAACAAGCTGAGACAGCACAACCCCAGGTGGAGAGCAGTAATTGGGGGCTTATCATGAGTTGTAAACACACAGCTCATTGAAAAAGGCCATGATACCCACTCCCCATAAATACAACTCAGGGTCAGGAAAAGGGTCTAAGATGATAGATGTTTACTCCCCACAGATACCAACTCAGGGTCAGGAAAGGGTCGAGGTTGATGTATGATGGATGGAGATAGTCTAATCAGATCATGAGGCACAAGGTGATTGGTGGTAGCCTGGCAACATCAGAGGGTGACAACCTCACACGTCAGCAGTGATGTGTTTGTACCTGTATATAAGGTGGTGTCTTGGGGGACAGTCTTTGAATGGCCATGGGGGGCAATGGAAGTGTTCCATTGTTTTGACCCATTCCATTGTTACGGGGTACAAATGCATAGTGGGTCAGTAGAGTCTATTGACAACTATTAATGTACTTCACTTAACAATAAACCTGGCCTGGCACCTTCGATCCTTATCTGGTTTGTGGTCTTTGGGGGATCTCTTGGGGTCTGCTCTGAAGACTAAGTGTGTAAGTCGACACAGCACACATCATTGAGCACACACGCAAGCAGCCTTCTGGTTATCATTGACGGAGTCAGAGACGTGTGAGGACATCGTGACAGTAAATCCTGGCCCCTGCTGACTGGCAGCGTTGCTGAACAGCTGCCTGAATAACAACACTAGGTAGTCACCAACAGTGGAGCACCCACGGGGACATCACTAGAAGAAGAAAGGAAAGTTACTCAACTTGTACAGTAACGACAGTTCTTCGAGATGTGTGTCCCCGTGGGTGCTCCATGACCCACCCTCCACCTCTCTTCTTCGGTTTGACACTCACACAAGAGGGCATTCACAAAGAAACTGAGTGGAGTTGGGCTGCATGCGCAAACTCCAAACGCGCGAACGGCACGTGCCCCCTCACACATGTGCGGCCTGACTAGATACTGTGGTGGTGACCTTTGTTCTTATGTAGCTAATATCACAGGTGAACCTGGTACGTTACAGCAGATAACGTGCTAAGCAAAGTACCGGATCCTGTCCTGAAGCGTGCTCTCAAATGGCTACTGTACGGCAGAGAAGGTTTTGGGTTAATTCCATGATACAGCCAAACATAGGATTATGTGTCACTTGTTGCCCAAGGCAGAGGATTTCAAACACTACAAGGCTCATCTACACTGATACTGGTGTAGCTCCATCAACGGTAGCCACAATAGGTGCATCAGACATTTTGCAGCAAGGCAACACTCAGGTGCCGTGGAGCACTGAGCAGGTCCCTGTTGTGCCAGGAGTTACCCCTGCAGGTGGGGACACTCTGAAGTCGCAGGGCAAAATAAGTGAATTGCTAAGAGTGCGTTCAGCTGAGGGAATGGCTTACAATATCAAAGGACTAGCTAGCCATAAAGTAGGTAGCGTGTGATAGTGACATTAAAAGTGCCTCTGCACAGTTCTTCTGTGCTGGAGAGCTGATGGTACCCAAGTGTGGGCTCCAGTGCACAATGCCAGCAAGGAGCAATGGAGAGCACCCCATTAGCATCTCATTGTGCATTGCACCTTGCATGCCAATGGCATGCGTGAGCCGAGCATGCATCGCAGAAATGAGCATTTGTCAGCATGAGACTGCAGCTTGTCACAGGTCAGAACTGTTGTTCTCCTGCTATGTAGAAGGCCTGGCTGCAGAGGGCATGGCCTAGGAAGGTACATATAGGGAGTTGGCTGGCATGTTTGTGCAGCTGTGAGAATGTGGGCGAGCACTCTGGCGCATAGCAAGGAGGGAAGTGACAAGCGGGGGAGGGGGTCTATTCTGCCTGCATTGGAGCTTCCTATTTTGAAAAGATTTTCCTGTTTCACAAGCTGTTGCACCTGCCCCCATGCTGGAGAGGAGGGGCCCGGGTTGGCCAAGCAGCAGCAAAGCAAGCAGAGGGGTTGCTGCCCTGAGGGATGTCCGGGTCACTGTGTTTCCACAGAAGAGTCCTCCATACAGCAGACTACTGACTTTGCAGGCAACTTGATGCGAAAGTCTCCCTCTTGTAATGAGGAGCCTGGGGGCCCAGGCTTAGCACTGGAGTTGAAGGTTGTCTTTGATGCTAGTGAGAAGGAGTAGCAAAAATCAGGCTAGTAGCGTTTTTCTTCTTTGACTGCTTGCCCGTGTCGATTCTATTCTAGGTGTGAGCGTGCCCACGTGCACAGTTGTCATAGGCTTTTGCCATAGTAGTATCCATAGGGCTGACTGCAGCACCCCTGTGTGTGCTGCATATCAGTATATTAGGTGCCACTCATCCTACCCCCGGGGTGAACAGTAATTTTTGATGGGGGGCTATAATGAGTCAGCTTGACCTGCTGCTGATTTGGAAGAGGAAACTCTTGGTGGGCAGTGCCAGAGCAACCTAGCCCCACCCACAGGAAGCAGAAAGGCGGGGCCAGAAGTATAAAAGGAGGAGCTCAGAATTCAATTGGAGCCCAGTGGCCGAGCCAGCCAGACACTCCGCATAAGCTCCCCAGGAGGAAGGCCCAGCTACCCCGCCCAAGAAGCGAGAACAAGCCTGAGCCGTCAGGGCCCCTGCCCGGCCCAGGAGACTGGGTTGGGCTTCCCAGGCCACTGCCAAGCCCACAAGACTGGCCAGAGCCCCCAGGTCATTAACGTGCCCTGAGGACTCACCTGGACAACTAGGGCCGCTGCTGGACCCAGGAGATTGGCCTGCGCTGCCTGGACCACTGACTGATCTGGACCCAGAGCCCTTGGACACACTGCCAGCGCCATCTTTCACAACGGGCCCTGTCATAACCAGGAGTGCTGACCAGCACCTGGTGACTAAGGGGTTAACTCTGTACCTAGACACAGTGTCGGGCGGTCAGCCAATAACAATGCAGGTAGGAATTTCAAATTGGAAGAGAGGGGTTTTTTCTCTCTCTTCTTTGTTTGAGATCAGAGCAGTTTCTCCCAGGTATTGAGGGAGATGGGAGATGCTTCTCTCTCCAAGAATGGACTTCTTGAAATGTGTAAGTAGGGAAAAGTTTAGCTAGTCCGTCAGGGTTTATTGTTTTCCTTGTTTGGGGATTTGGAAATAATGTCTGGGCTTACTAAGTGTTTCTTTTCCTCTTTTGTAACTAAGCCTTCAGCCCAGGGACTCTCCCTGAGTATCTATAACAATGGTGGCTCTTTCCATCTAGCCAATTCACTATGCTTGCAACTGTAGCTTTGTTTTGATAATAAAAGTTTGTTTCTTTTTTCTAATTAGCCGGTATTGGTTGATTTTTGTGTCCTGGAAGCAGGGCTGGCTTTAGGCCGATTTGCCCGATTCCCCCAAATCGGGCCCTGTGCCTAAAAGGGCCCCACGCCCTAAAGCCAGAGGGCCCCGCACCCTAAACCTGGAAGTGTGCTGGCGTGCTGGGCGCGCTGCGGGAGGGGGCGTTGGCCCCTGGGTTTGGCTGGAAGGCGGGACTCTGCCCTGTAGCTGGGGATTTAAAGGGGCTGTGAGTTGTTTGTTTGTGTGCTGGATTTTTTTTTTTTTTTTTTTTGCTTAACCGAAATTTGTGTGTGTGTGGGTTTTTTTTGGTCAACAAAAAAATCCTGGCTGCCGGGGCCCCGTCGAAACGGTTCAAATTGGGCCCCGCACTTCCTAAAGCCGGCCCTGCCTGGAAGGTCTGTCTGTGTGTATCTGCATGTCAGCTACCACAGACTGCAGCTTGTTTTTCTCTTTTCTTTTTCAAGCTCTTTTGGGGAAAAAGAGCTTGGGGTGCCCTGGGGTTGGTGTCAAGTGTCCACCGTTTGTGGGTTCAAAAGCACTTGATGGTGGCAGCGGGTTCCCCAAAATCTGGGTATTAGGATTTTGGGGGGAAGTTTTTGTAGCAGAGCCTGTAGAGATCAGGTTTTGGAGTGCTCTTGTGGGCCCCCAACTTCTGCATTTGTCATGCCAGAGTGGGGAACAGCCTCGACAGGCCCTGAGGAGCCAAGGCAGAGCCAGGAAGGCCCCTAGGGGGAACTAGGAAGCGGCCCAGGGATAGCTGACGCTGCGTCGGCTGATGAGATGGTCAATTGGGCAGCGTGTTGCGGCCAGGATCGCCGCTGACCCAGTGGCAGCCAGCACTGCCACTGTTAGGGCCCTGGGCTGGGACACAGTGGAGCAGGCAGGCCTGCATCCTCCCTGCCACCCCTCATCTTGGGTGACAGGTTTCCCTGTGGGGATAAAACCCCTGCACTTGTTGGCTCTCTGCCAGCAAGGAGACCCGACCCCCGCTCAGCCTGCAGACAGGCCTGAGCTTTAAACTGTTAAACAGGTATACAGTTTACTTTTTGCCCCGCCCTGACCCAGGCCGTGGCTTTAGACACTGCTGCTCAGTCTGCAGCCAGGCCTGAGCCCTTGAACTGCTTATCTATTGTTTGCTACCCCACCCCGACCAAGGGCTGGGCCTTGTAAACTATTTACTCAGCCTGCAGCCAGGGCTGAGCCTTTAAACTGTTTATCGCCTAGCACTGCACCAGGGCCTGGGCCTACCTACAAACTGTTGAACTGTTTTGCTTGTCTGCCCCACCCTGCACTAGGGCCTGGACTGACTTAGGGTATGTCTACACTAGCCCCCTAGTTCGAACTAGGTTGGCTAATGTAGGCATTCGAACTTGCAAATGAAGCCTGGGATTTAAATATCCCGGGCTTCATTTACATGTTCCTGGGTGGGCACCATTTTTAAATCCCCTTAGTTCGAACTGACTGCCCGCGACTACACGCGGCAGTCAGAAGTTAATCCGAACTAAGTCCTTAGCTCGGATTAACTGTTACTCCTCCTGGGTATGTCTACACTACAAAGTTAATTCGAACTAACAGCCGTTAGTTCGAATTAACTTTAATAGCGGATATACATGCAAACCGCTAGTTCGAATTTAATTCAAAATAGTGGAGCGCTTAATTCAAACTAGGTAAACCTCATTCTACAAGGAGTAACGCCTAGTTCGAATTAAGTAGTTCAAATTAAAGGCTGTGTAGCCACTTAATTCGAACTAGCTGGAGACTAGCCCTTCCCAGCTTGCCCTGGTGGCCACTCTGGGCCAAACCAGGAAAAGTCTTCGGCCCGGCTCCGGAGCCCTTAAAGGGGCACGGTCTGCCCACGGTGCCTGTGCCGGTTGCAAGCCTGCCAGCATCAAGCCAGCAGACCCTGCACCTGGCATGAGATGAGCCAGCCACCCGCTGCCACCCAGCCCTCCACCTCTTCCCAGGACCAGGCTGGCGGCTCCCAGGAGCCTGCCCGGGGCCACAAAAGGCGGGCACCCACCTGGTCGAGTGCGGAGAGCGTGGACCTCATTGAGGTTTGGGGGGAGGCCTCCAACGTCCACGATCTCTGCACTAGGCACAGGAACACGGCCGTCTATAGCCGCATGGCTGCCAGCCTGGCCACCAGAGGCCACATGCGGACCCAGGAGCAGGTCCACTGCAAAATAAAGGACCTGCGGCAGGCCTACTCCAGGGCCTCCCAACCAGGGGGCCGACCCAGAGGCCTGCCCTCACTTTGAAGCCCTGGACCGCATCCTGGGGGCTCACGCAGTCCATGCCCCCCAGGTGGTGGTCGACCTCGGGGCAGAAACGGAGGAAGAGGAGGACGCTGAGAGCCAGGAGCCGCAGGAGCCTGCCCAGGACCCCCGAGTCATCCCACAGAGCACATCTGCTCTGTCGTCTGAGGCCAGGGAGGGCTCCACCTGTGAGTGCCATCATGCTCCCCCTATGTGTATGGTGGGGGGGGTGGAGAGGGAGCCCAGGGACCGTGCGCCTGGGCCTTGCCCACCATGGAGCAGCAGCTGGGTGTCATGCAGGGGCCCTGGCCCGTTCCCCACATGCCGACCTCGCCTTGCAGAGGGGGGCTGGGTTTCACCCACTGTGTCCCCAGGGAGAACTGACCACTGCTCTTGTTTCACCACAGCTGCAGCCAGGAGGAGTACCAGCAGCGGCACCTTCGGCTACTGAGGCAGCAGCTCCGCAACCAGGAGCACTGCGTCTATGAGGACCTGCGGCTACGGCAGCGGAGCTTGCAGGTGCTGGAGGAGCAGAGCCGTGCCCTCAGAGGTCACCTCCAGACCCTGGTGGACAGGTTCCTGCCTCCTCCTGCTCCAGCCCCTGCGGTCGCCCCAGCTCTCGCTCCTCCTCCCACCCCTGCTCCCCTCCCGCTTCCTCCACACCCCGTCCCTCCTGCCCCACCCTCCACACCCACTCCCGACACCCCCCGCACTCCACAGTGCTGCGAGACAGGAGAGCCACAAGACCCCCAACCCTGAGCTTTTCCTTCCCTTTCTCCCCTTCCTCCCCCTTCCAGCTCCCACCTCCCAGGTTTCCCCCTTCCCTCTCCCACCCTCATTCCTCCCTCCCCCCCACCCCAGTTATGTACAACAAAGAGAGGATTTTTTGGCAAAACAGGTGTTTTTATTTTACATTAGGAAGGGGGTTTAGGGAGAGGAAAGGGGAAGGAGGAGAGGGTGGAAGAAGGTCCCAGTGGGACATGCAGGAAGAGTTCAGTCCTCCTCCACATGGAAGCTCTCCCGCAGGGCTTCCCGGATCTGAATGGCCCCCCGCTGGGCCTCCCGGACGGCGTCGGTGCGGGGCTGCGCATACTGGCCAGCCAAGTGTTCTGCCTCAGCCATCCAGGCTGGCAGGAAAGCCTCCCCCTTCCATTCGCATAAATTGTGCGGCACACAACATGCTGCCACCACGGGAGGGATACTGTGCTCGGCGAGGTCGAGGCGGGTGAGGAGGCATCGGAATCGGGCTTTCAGGCATCCGAAGGCCCCCTCCAACATGATGCGGGCCCTGGTGAGCCTGGCATTGAAGGCCTGCCGGGAGGGGTTGAGGTGTCCCGTGTAGGGCTTCATTAGCCAGGGCTTTGGGGGTAGGCCGCATCCCCCACCAGGCACACAGGCATGTCCACGTCCCCGACCCTGATGTGGTGGTTGGGGAAGAAGGTCCCGGCGTGCAGCCTCTGGCACATGGAGGAGTTCCGGAACACCCTGGCGGCGTGTGCCTTGCCGGACCAGCCCACATTAATGTCCGTGAACTGGCCCCGGTGGTCAGACACGGCCTGCAGGATCACGGCGAAGTAACCCTTGCGGTTAATGTAGAGGGAGGCCTGGTGTTCCGGGGAACGGATGGGGATGTACGTCCCGTCGATGGCCTCCCCACAGTTGGGGAAGCCGAGGGCGCCGAACCCCTGGATGACCGTGTCCGGGTCGCCGAGGTGGACCACCCTGTGGAGCAGCACCCGGTTGATGGCCTTGACCACCTGCAGAGAGACACACCAAACCGAGAATCACTGCGGTGCCCAGGTGGCTGGGAGTGTTCGTTCCCTGGCACTGCCCCGTGCCCCACTCCCAGAAGCAACCCCCACTGTGATCCTGGCCGCCGCAGGCGGTGTGTAGTATAGCTGGGACAGACCAAACCCTCCCGTATGGGCCACTTTTGCCTCCTCCCCCCTGTTTTCCCTGGGGCGGCCCATTTCCTCCTTGCAGCCCCCCCCCCCGGCCCAGTGGCCGGTGAGTGCCGTACCTGCATGAGCACTGGTTCCCGATGGTTCGGTAGCTTTCCGGCGTGGAGAGCTTCCACAGGGCGACGGCCACCCACTTCTGGAGGGGGATGGCGGGCCTCACGTGAGTGTCCCGTCGTCGCAGAGCAGGGGCGAGCCACTCGCAGAGCTCCAGGAAGGTGTCCTTCTTCATCCTGAAGTTCTGGGTCCACTGTTGGTCTCCCCAGCGCTCCAGGACGATGCAGTCCCACCAGTCACTGCTGGTGTCCAGACGCCAGATGCGGCGGGGCACGCTGGCGTCCGGGCGCTGCTGTGGCTCCTCCACAGCCCCCAAGGAGAGGGGCATGGGGCTGACGTGCACCAGATGGTGCCAGGCAGCCTCCAGCCATTGGTGCCAGGCTTGCAGCACCAAGTCCAAAAACTGGAGCAGCATGCCCAGGGCGAGCTCTGGCTCCATGGTGCCAACTGCAGCGGTATCCCCAATGAGAACCACCAACACAGGCAGGCAGAGAGGAAAACGCTTTGCTGTCCCTCGGCGAGGTAGGCAAGCAAGCGAAAAAGCTGAGAACCAGCTGTCCGGTTAAGCACGGGGTCCCTTTAAGCACGGGGTTCCTTTAAGCACGAGCCTCAGATAGCCTCACACAGCAGCCACACAAAGCAACTACTGACCTGATGCCCTGCTGGAACCGGTTTCAGCTGCCCTTAAATGACCCAGCGTCAATCAGTGTGGGCGCTATTTCGAATTAGCAAAACGCTATTTCGAATTAGTTTTTGGGTCTAGATGCGTTATTTCAAATTAGCTTATTTCGAATTAACTAATTTGAAATAAGTTAATTCGAAATAACGCTGTAGTGTAGACATACCCACTGCAATGAGGTGTAACAGTTAAGCCGAACTAAGGACTTAGTTCGGATTAACTTCTGACTGCCGCGTGTAGCCGCGGGCAGTCAGTTCGAATCAAGGGATTTAAAAATGGCGCCTGCCGAGAACATACAAAATGAAGCCCGGATATTTAAATCCCGGCTTCATTTGTAAGTTCGAATGCCTACATTAGCCACCCTAGTTCGAACTAGGGGGCTAGTGTAGACATACCCTTAAAGACTGTTGAACCGCTTTTGGGGGCCTGCCCTGCCCTGTACTCTGGGGCCCGGGACTAAGCCTGCTGGGCCTACAGGGGACCCCTGAATGTGTATTTAGGGGGCCTGAGCACAGGTCTGGGGCCCAGCACAAAGCCAGCTGGGCCTACAGGGGCCACTCCAATAATTTAATAAGTGGTCAAGGGCTGCACTCTTCCACGATATTGATGTAGCAGATGCGGAGTCTGGGATGGTGGTTGGGTGCAGAAGGGACCTTGGGGTAAGGGATTGGGGTGCAAGAGTAGGTGTGAGGTCTGGGAGGGAGTTTGGGTGAAGGAGGTGGCTGATCTACAATGGGTATGCAGGTGTTTGGGTTGTGACCTGCGGCAGGGGAATGGGGTGCAGTGTCTGGGATGGTGTATGGGGGCTAGATTGGGGGTGGAGAAGGTTAGGATTACATGGGGTAGGGATGCAGGAGGGTGGTAGAGGGAAGGAGGGGCTGGAGTGCCAGAGGCAGACTCTGTCTGGGAGGCTCTTACGTCAGGCAGCTCCTGGCTAGAAGCCCATCAGGTCCCTCAGACAGGCTCCCTGCCTGCTACTCGCCCCACACACACACACACACATCGCTCAAAACAATTATGGTAGGCGACCAGAAAAGCTGAAGTACTCAATGTTTTTTTTGCCTCTGTCTTCACAGACAAGGTCAGCTCCCAGACAAATGCACTAGGCAATGCAGTATGGGAAGGAGGTGGGCAGCCCTTGGTGGAGAAAGAACAGGTTAAGAACTATTTAGAAAAGCTAGACATACACAAAGTCATGGGGCTGGATTTAATGCATCCGAGGGTACTGAGGGAGTTGGCAAATGTCATTGCGGAGCCTTTGGCCATTATCTTTGAAAACTCGTGGAGGTTGGGAGACATCCCAGAGGATTGGAAAAAGGCAAATGTAGCTCCTATCTTTAAAAAAGGGAAGAAGGACGATCCAGGGAACTACAGACCAGTTAGCCTCACCTCAGTCCCTGGAAAAATCATGGAAGGGATCCTCAAGGAATCCATTTTGAAGCACTAGGAAGAGGGGAAAGTGATCAGGAATAGTCAACATGGATTCACGAAGGGCAAGTCGTGCCTGACCAATCTAATTAGCTTCTATGATGAGGTAACTGGCTCTGTGGACATGGGGAAGTCCGTGGATGTGATATACCTTGACTTTAGCAAAGCTTTTGATACGGTCTCTGTGGAGGCATATGCCCACCCCATCACGGGAATAGGGCTATTCTGGAGTTTGGTCGCCGCCTGATTGGTTGCCACGTGCCCCTTACTTCAGGGCAGTAATGCCTAATAGCCAGAGTCAGAGTGTCCCTGGTTTCAGAGCAGTAGGGCCCAATGGCCAAAGTCAATGAGTGGGGTTTTTTGGCCCTGATAGGGGGACCCGGGCCCACCCTGCTCCACCAGGTCCTGATCCAGGGCCCTATGAGCGTAAGGGTTGCCTACCACTCCCTCTTGGCAGGGGCTCTGGCCGAAACACGCTGAGGATAGCTGGGTGGGAGGGGCGGCTCCTGCACCCTCCCTGGGTCACTTCCTACCAGTCCCGTCGAGGCATCATCCCACATAGCCGTTGAGTCTCCCTGTTCCCCAGCTGTGGTTTCTCCCTGGGTCTCCGTAGGGGTTGAGCAGTCGCTGCCTTCTGGCCCTTCAGCTCCCTCGAAAGTCTATCTGGACTGTGGGCTGTAACAGCACTGGAGCTCTGTCTAGAGACCCTTCCCCTTTGCTGGCCAGCCCAAACTGACCTGGGGTTTTATACTGCTCCAGCAGTTGGAGCATGCCCAGTTGGGTCAAAGGGGGCAGGACTTCCTCCTCCCACAGGGTTTTCGCCCCTCCCATTCTAGTGAAGGGTATGCCCACCCCATCACAGTCTCCCAAAATATTCTTGCCAGCAAGTTAAGGGAGTATGGATTGGATAAATGGACAGTAAGATGGATAGAAAGCTGGCTAGACTGTCGGGCCCAATAGGTAGTGATCAACGGCTCGATGTCTGGTTGGTGGTTGGTTTCGTGGAACGAGGAATACAGGGGTTGCTGAAAGAGCGTGTTTGTTCTTCTGCTTTTTTTAGTGGAAGAGCAAACACGTCCCAGGACGCGAAAGAGTTTTTCCAGGATACCTCTGTAATCCCGGAAAAACTCTTGTAGTCTAGCCATACTCTCACTGGGTTGAGACAGGAGGTGCAGGCTCTGGGGTGGGAATGAGGATTTGGGGGTGGGAAGGGGTGAGAGGTGCAAGCTCTGGGGGGTGGATTTGGATGCAGGAGGAGGTGGAGGAGGGGATGCTGGCTTGGGGAGGGGGCTCCAGGCTGGGGAGTGTTGGGATCAGGTGGAGGGTTGGGGTACTGAGTAAGCCACAGGCTTGTGGCTGTGAGGGTTCAGGAGTTTGGGTTGGGGTTTGTGAGGGACTCAGAGCAGGGAAGTTGGGAGTATGATGGGCTCAGGACACAGATTTGTGGTGTGTGGATGGTGCAGGAGTGTTGTGGCAGAAGACTGAGGATGTGGGGGTGCAGGAGTGTGGGAATGTGAGAGGCTCAGGACAGGGGGTTCCAGTGTATGATAGGCTCAGATTTGGGGTCGGGGGTTACAGGAGTGTTATGATGGTGCGACCAGATGGGAGCTTGACCCCAATTTGGGGCTTGTTGGCCAGGCTTCATTTTTAAATAAAATATTATGTCAAACACAAAAAGTTTCAGCATTGTCTTTATTTATGAGAGGGGTGGGGACCCTGTTTTGAGTCAGGGGTCACTGACCCACATAATAGTCAGTTGGAGCCACACAAGTGAGATGCAAAAAAAAACCCCCAACCCCTCCAAAACCCCCCAAGCCTCACTAATGTGGCCCCAACTGTGCTAGTGGGGGCAGGGGACAGAGTGCTGGGGCGGGGGGAAGGATGCTGAGGCAGGGGGCAGGGTGCTGGTGGGGGTAGTGGACAGGGTGCTGGGACAGGGTGCCAGTGGGTGCTGGGACAGGTGGCAGGGTGCTGGGACAGGGAGTCCCCTGGCACTCGGGACTCCTACATCCTGCCCCCCTCCCACGCGCAGGAAGGCAGCAGGAGAAGGGAGTCCCTGGCACGTGCACCTCCTCCCGGGACTCCTACCCCCTCCCCCCCTCCCGTGCTCAGGAAGGCAGCAGGAGAAAGGAGTCCCCGGCACGCCACGGACCTGGTTTCAGGAAACGCGCCGGGTGTTTTGGGGAGGAGGGAGCAGCGTGCGCACTTCCTGAAACCCCGGAAGTGGCGCGCAGCTGCGGGATTGCCCCCCCACCCTGCAGGAAGCCAGCGTCAGTGGGGGGCTTCTTCTTGGGTGTGGGGGGGAGTGGGGGCCCGAATGCCTTGTGATCGATTAGTCGAGCCCTCCCAATCACAGTCGATCGCGATCGATGGGTTGGTGACCACGGGCGTAGGGCATAGTGTGGATTTCTGCTCGTTGATAATGAAGCCTAGTGACTGAAGAAAGGCCTTTGTAAACCTGATCATGCCTCTCGTGGCCTGTTGTGAGAGGCCCTTGATAAGGCAGCCATCGAGATGGGGAATACTGTAATGCTGTTGCATCTGAGATGTGCTGCTGCCACCGCAAGGGTCTTGGAAAAGACTCTGGGGGCAGAGGAGAGTCTGAATAGGAGAACTCTGTACTGGAAGTAATGTGAAGCTACCACAAATAATAGGAAACGCCTGTGTGCGGGATGTATTGTGATGTGAAAATATGCAACTTGAAGGTCGAGGGCTATGAACCAGTCCCCTCTGTCCAGTGCTGGAATTATAGTGGTGAGAGTGATCATTTTGAATCGCTGCTTGCAGAGGTACTTGTTTAATTGCTGCAGGTCCAAGATGGGCCTCCAACCCCCTGACCTCTTCTCGGTGAGAAAGTAGTTTGAATAAAAAAAAACCTCTCCCTTCGAATCTTTTTGGGACTCGTTCTATGGTTCCTTGTGACGGGGTGTTGGGCTCCCGGGTGGCGGAGCCCTCCGAATCCCGCACAACTGGGATGGGAGCGGAGGCGCTCTGTGGCCAAACCATGGTTCCCCTGTGGCGTTGCAGGGGTTGCTCGCCCGGCACCAGCCAGCTGGCTGGGGAATGGTGCCTGCGCGGGAGTCCAGGAGAGCCGGTTTTAAAAAGCTGGCGCCTGCAGCAAGCTGGGGGCAGAGACGCCCGGCAGGGCAGGACAGGTTCGCTTGCGGTGAGCGAGGCAAGAGACGCCCGGCAGGGTGGAGAAGGTTGCCCGCGACCAAGGAGCGGCGTCGGCAGTGCCTGAATGAGACCGTTGGCGGCAGAGGTCAGCGGGCTGGACTTGTTGCAAGGAACCGACTAGAGGGTAGGAAGTGACCCAGGACGGGGTAAAGTGGAACCTGCGGGCTGGTGAGTTGCGAGCTACGTCCCCACCACCCGAGCAGAAGATTGGTGTCTCTGCTCTTAGGGTCCTGGGCCGAGACCTGGAGTGAGGGAGGGTCCAGGTCTCCCTACCTTCCATGGTCGGTGGAGGTAAGCCTCAGGTGCAATTGACTGAAGGTAGTACTGTATGGATTGTGGGTGCTGGGATAGAACCAGGCATAGTATAGGTAAGGTCACGGGTAGAGGGCCCAGGGGAAGGGCTGCCAGACTAGCGTTCGCTCGCTCACGATGATGAAGATCTGGGGAACCTGAGGGTGTGTCTAGACTACACCTCTCTGTTGACAGAGAGATGTAGATTAGGCACATCGAAATTGCTAATGAAGCAGGGATTTAAATATCCCGTGCCTCATTAGCATAATGCTCTGGGGTGCAATAACAGGTGTGTTGTGAGCAAGACACGAGAAGTCATTCTTCCGCTCTACTCTGCGCTGGTTAGGCCTCAGTTGGAGTATTGTGTCCAGTTCTGGGCACCGCATTTCAAGAAAGATGGAGAAATTGGAGAGGGTCCAGAGAAGAGCAACAAGAATGATTAAAGGTCTAGAGAACATGACCTATGAAGAAAGGCTGAGAGAATTGGGTTTGTTTAGTTTAGAAAAGAGAAGACTGAGGGGGGACATGATAGCCGTTTTCAGATATCTAAAAGGGTGTCATAAGGAGGAGGGAGAAAACTTGTTCATCTTGGCCTCTGAGGATAGAACAAGAAGCAATGGGCTTAAACTGCAGCAAGGGAGGTTTAGGTTGGACATTAGGAAAAAGTTCCTAACTGTCAGGTAGTTAAACACTGGAATAAGTTGCCCAGGGAGGTTGTGGAATCCCCATCTCTGGCGATATTTAAGAGTAGGTTAGATAACTGTCTATCAGGGATGGTCTAGACAGTATTTGGTCCTGCCATGAGGGCAGGGGACTGGACTCAATGACCTCTCGAGGTCCCTTCCAGTCCTAGTATTCTATGATTCATCAGGCGCAGAGAAGGAGTTATCATTGGGTGGTATGTCTGATTGCTGGACCATGGGTTCATTCTCAATTTGCCCTTCCTCTAGGTCCGTGCCCTCAGATGGAACACGATGGGTCTGAACATAGAGGTCACAGACCTCTGTGCAGGTGTAGGAGGGGCAGTGAAGGTATGACATGGTGCCCCGTTGTGATAGGGGGACCATTGGCTATGGTGTCTGTCATAATAGTGCCATTCCCGATGCCAGGGAGGATATTGATAATGAGGTAAGCCGTATGTCCCTTCAAAGGCGTGTGGAAACCATTTCATATTTAGCTAGAAGCCATTTTGTATAACAGAAACCATTTCAGCTTCTTGCGTCTGCACGTACTCTAGGGAATGAACTCTCCTTCACCCCATGTGGAATAGGCCAGAAGGATGGGCTATTGGAATGTGTTAATTGAGCTGTTTGAGAGGGAGCTCTCACTCCCTGCTACCTGCCCCTTCTTCTACTGATAACAGTTTGCTCTTCTGAGTTTAATTGATGATTTCTGTAATTGGATGCCCTGACGTCAGACTTGTTTGGTTAAGGGTATAAAGTACTAGGATTGATTTGTATTAGCAGCCTTACTGGGCCCGGCTCTGCTGGGGTCATGTTTGGCTCACTTTGTGCCTTATTGATCAATAAAGCTGTTTATTAGCCGCCTAACCACATGGAAGTCTTTTGCGTCGACAATTTGGAGGTTCCACCGAGATCCTAGTGCGCCACTTGCCTGAACGGAGGGACCGGCGCTCCACTTCCAAGCCTCTCAGAGCGCTCAATAGAAGGCAAGGGGGATACCTGTTATGAAATCTCCTGGCGAGGGCTTGGGATTTGGAGTGACGGCCGGCCGTTGGGGTAAGGAGCTATGGAATCACAATTTTGTGGAGCGGCTAACATTTTGTCTGTCTGTGTCTGTCTTTGTCTATTAGGCCTGTCTTAGGTGTCACAGTTCCAAAAGGGCACACCGGTGTCTCTAGTGAGGCAACCATGCGCTGGACCCTCTGTGTTCGGACGCTAAAAGCTGGTGTGGTGCCATTACTCTCTTTCGGCACATGGAACTGTGGGAAAGCTTTGTTGTCTCTCTGTCACGTACGGAAGTAATACTAACCTTTACAGCTAACCCCAGGCCATAGTACTTCCCCATTCCGCCAGGCTGTCTCCAGGCGCCAGGACATGGTGTTCTGTCAGGCTGGGGCGGGTGCCAGAAACCCCTGCGAGTCAGGTGGACTTTGGTCCAGTGCCTCACAACAAAAAACGGCGGGGACCTTGTGAGCAGGTGAACTCCGGTTCGGTGTCTCACAGAGTCTTTCAAAGCGCGCAGAGAAAATGGGGGTAAGTCAGTCTACAGGAATTCCAGTTCCTACTAGGGGCAGTCCGGCTTTCTTTATACTTGGGAAAAATACTTGCAAGTTTTTAGATAAGTGGAATTTTTATACCCAAAACGATCCCAAACTGCAGTTTCCATTGGCAGGGACTTTTGATTCAAATAAAATCCTATATTTAAGGGGGGCTCTTGAGGGTCGTGGAGCAAAAACTCCCGATCTGCAATGGTCTGCCTATTTACCATGGTATGAAGAAACTTTTAAAAGACAGAAAGAATCTCAATTGAGAAGTTTTAAAGATTCTCAGGAAAAGCTGCAAGTGCAGATAAAGCAGCTGAAAGACTGGTGCTCAACCTAAAGCAGTAATAACTAAGCCTAGTGCACCACCTATAGGGCAAATGTATCCTTGTCTCACAAACCCTGATTCACAGGAGGACATGAATGATGTCCTGTGCCCTGTGTGGAATTCTCCACCATATCCGAACCCAGCTCCCCAGTCCCAGGAAGGTCTGGAGAGCCCAGTAGTTGATGGTGGGAGGGGAGAAAAGGGAAAAGAAGTACACCACATAACATATCAGTTGCAATCAGGGAAACACACAGAGGGGGAGATTAGTAGCTCAACCACAGCTTTTCCTTTACGGGAAGTCCCAAACCCACAAGGAGGGTGCATGCGGGTTTACCAACCCTGGACCAGGACCAAGTTACATGCCTTGGCCAAAGATTTTCCCCCAGTAGAAGACCACCCAGTAAAATTCAGATCAGAACTGGCGCTAGTAATACGGTCTTATGATCCGAATTGCCAAGACCTTGACCAGCTTTTAAGGGTGATTCTGCCTGATAAAGCGTAACAAGATTTTAAAGAAGGCAGAATGGCCTCCTGAGCCTATTTCAGGAAACCCAGACTCACAAGATTATGTTAGAGCTCTCACCCAGGCTAGGAACAGACTGCTTGACAGTATTCTTACGGTCTTTCCCAAACGCACAGATTGAGTTAAAATTAACACCTGCAAGCAGGAAGAAAATGAATCGCCCGGTGCCTATTTGGAAAGGCTTACAAGGATGTTTGAAAAGCACTCTGGCATTGACAAGCCAGCCAACACTGCTAAGCAGGCGCTGGGTGCTGCTTTTGTTAATGGATTGAATTCGGCTATCCAAACCCAGTTAAAGCAAATAACTATAGGCTGGGAAACTAAAACCTTAGAGGACCTTTTGACAGTGGCAAACCACTGCAGACAGTGCCTAAAGGCTAAACAGGACAAAGAACCTAAACTTATGGTTTTGCAATCACTGCCTTCTAAAACAGGCAGGGGGCGAGGACGCCCCATAGAACGACAACCACGGGGCTCATATGGACCCCCAAGAGTAGCACCACCTTGGTTTGGGGATGCTGCCGGCCGAGGCAACCCCAGGACAGTGACAAATGCAAATATTTGCCACTATTGCAAACAGCCCGGACACTGGAAGAGTCAGTGCCCGTACCGCCCTGGGCAGCTAGAGCCTGCAGCTTTCAGAACCCCGCAGGGTCAGTTTAACCTAACGGAGGTTGAGAGTAAATAGGGATGCCCAGAGGAGGATTGCAACTTCACCTTTTTATCTCCGCTTATTCCCTTGAATTCAGATGGCACTCTTATTTGCCAGGTTGCTGGATAAAACACCCAGGCTGTGTCTACACTGGCATGATTTTCCGGAAATGCTTTTAACAGAAAAGTTTTCCGTTAAAAGCATTTTCGGAAAAGAGCGTCTAGATTGGCACGGACGCTTTTCCGCAAAAGCACTTTTTGTGGAAAAGCGTCCGTGCCAATCTAGAGCGCTTTCCACAAAAAAAGCCCTGATCGCCATTTTCGCGATTGGGGCTTTTTATGAAAAACAAATCTCAGCTGTCTACACTGGCCCTTTGCAAAAGTTTTTGCGCAAAGGGACTTTACCCTAACGGGCAGCATAGTATTTCCATAAGAAGCACTGATTTCTTACAGTAGGAAGTCAGTGCTGCGAAATTCAAGCGGCCAGTGTAGACAGCTGGCAAGTTTTTCCGCAAAAGCAGCTGATTTTGCAGAAAAACTTGCCAGTCTAGACACAGCCCCAGGTTTTAGTGGACACAGATGCTAGCAGGTCCACCCTCCAAGCGTTTTCTTTCTCTATCCCCGTTTCTAACCAGGTTGTTAATGCAGTTGGTATTTCTAATCAAGTTGTATCTCACCCTGTCTCTAAACCTGTCCCTCTTGTACTAGGACCCATTTCAGAGCATCGTTCTTTTCTTCTAAGTCCTACCTCCCCTGTGAATTTGTTAGGAAGGGATTTATTGTGCAGATTGCACTGCACTATTTTCTGTACTCCTGATGGGGTTTATCTTGAGGTGCCTGCACAGACCCGAGAGGAGGTGCAGGACCTACTATAGGATCCTACCGCTCCCCTATTCCCGAACCAGATGCTGACCTTTTGTCCCGGGTCCCCAAATGTTTGTGGGCAACCACCCCCAAATGAAGTGGGCAGGATATCAGTGGATCCCGTCTACATTTCTGTTGATACAACTAAGCGCCTGCCCCATATTCCTCAATGCCCACTGAATCCTGCAGCTGAGGTAGGGATTCAGCCTGTTATTCCTGATCTCTTGGCACAAGGTGTTCTTATTCCCTGTTCAAGTCAGTGTAACACAGGGAAAACCAGGAAGGGACACCTATACAGGTTATAAAGAAACCAGGAAGGGACACCTATCGTTTCGTCCAGGATCTTCGAGCTATCGATTCTATTATTATCTCTCAATTTCCTGTTGTGCCTAACCCGGCCACTATTCTTTCCTCTATCCCACCTGATTCCACCCATTTTACCATTGTTGATCTCTCCTCTGCCTTTTTCAGTGTTCCCCTCCATCCTGACTGCCAACACCTTACTGCTTTTACTTATAAAGGACAGCAATACTGCCGGACTGTTCTGCCACAAGGGTTTAGAGATTCTCCCACCTATTTTTCGCAAATTCTACAGCAGGACCTCTCTGACATTACATTCCCTTCTGGCTCTGCTCTTATTCAGTATGTCGATGATTTGCTTCTTTGCAGCCCTTCCCTTGAGGCCTGCACATCAGATTCTGTTGTTCTTCTCACTGCTCTAGCCAAAAAGGGTCATAAAGTGTCTAAACAGAAACTTCAGCTCTGCAAGCCTACGGTTCGGTACTTAGGCCACGACCTCTCGGCAGGGAGCCGTCACCTCTCTGCTGATAGAATCCAGGCAATCCTTTCTGCCCCTAAGCCTACTACTCCTTCTCAAGTCCGTTCTTTCCTCGGTGTGGCTGGCTATTGTAGACAATGGATTCCTAACTTTTCTCAGTTAGCCAAACCACTCCAGGATCTCACCTGTAATGCTACCCCTTCTCCTATACCGTGGGGCTCTTAGCAAGACACTGCTTTCACATCTCTAAAACAGGCTTTAGTGTCTGCTCCAGCTCTGGGCCTACCCAATTACTCCCGTCATTTCACTTTGTTTTGTCATGAAAAAGAAGGATGTGCTTTGGGTGTATTGGTGCAGAAACATGGTGATAAATATCGCCTTCTTGCTTATTACAGTACTTATCTTGACCCTGTAGCTGCGTCATTCCCTCCCTGCTTGCGTGCAGTAGCTGCTGCCACGTGAATTTTAGAGCAAGCGGAGCCTTTGGTTTTACAATCTCCCTTAACACTGGCTGTTCCTCATTCAGGGTCAGCGTTGCTTTTAAAAGGAAAAAACTCAGCATCTTTCTAATGCCCGTCTTGTTAAATATGAACGGCTCCTTTTGCCTCTCCTAATGTTTCTGTGGTTCGTTGTGATTCTTTAAATCCTGCTACACTGCTCCCTGCACCCCACAAGGGGAAGCCTCATGATTGTTTGCAAGTTGTGCAAGCCATCACTTCTCCCAGATCCGACCTTTCTGAAACGCCCTTGGATAATCCTGATTTTGTGCTTTACACAGATGGTTCTTGCTTTTATGATTCTAGTGGAGTTTTAGTAGCAGGCTATGCAGTTTGTACTGTCTGGGATATAGTGGAATCTGCTCCTTTACCTGCTGTTTCTTCCGCACAGGTAGCTGAATTAGTGGCTCTTACAAGGGCCTGTCATATTGCTGCGGGAGCTTCTGCTACTATTTACACTGACTCCCGGTATGCCTTTGGTGTAGTTCATGATTTTGGTACACTCTGGAAGCAGCGAGGTTTCCTTACTTCCTCTGGCCACTCTATAAAGAATGGACCTTATGTAGCTGCTTTGCTCGATGCTGTATTGTTACCCTCGGCTCTTGCTATTGTTAAGTGTGAAGCTCATTCCTCTTCTTCTGATGAAGCTGCATTAGAGAACGATATGGCTGATCGGGCTGCTAAGGCAGCTGCCTCATGTCCTCCTCAGGCTGACGCATTATACCCTTCTCTCCTACCATCGCCAGCTCCTATGCCGTCTCTTTCGGAACTAGCCCTCCTGCAGGACCAAGCCCTGTAGATGGGGATCAGCGCAGGCCTGGTACCGGCAATCCAGGCCCAGAAGCAGACGAACCTGAGAGACCAAGGCTAAGGTACCAGCTGCGGCCCAGAAGAACCTGCCAGCGATAGGTGAAGCAAGCTACGAAGTCCTGAAGAACAGACGGCATGAGGCTGGACAAAATTCATGCTAAACTTAGGCTTAATCTTGTTTTTAATACCTAGCAGTTACAACCTATATGGTTCAAATATGTTTATGCTTTTAATGAACCAAGTTTCCCAGGAATTTAATTCCACAGATTGCTGGATAGGTGCTCACAGTCCTGTACATTCAGAAGGAGGTATCCCAATGATTCCAGTCCCACTAAACAATACTCAAATGAATGGCACGTTGTTTAGTGAATTGAAGCCAAATGATACTTGGCAGGATAAAGGGTTCACTAACCTAGGGTATATCCATCTAGCCCTAACACCAATTGGAGAATACTGTTGGACATGTAATGGTTCTGGAGCCAGGGTGGGAAAAAGCAGGTGTGAGATAAGCATTGCCCAGAACGGGGTTTGGTATAGAAATAATACCTGGGAGAAAAACAAAGGTGCTTATGACTTCGGAATCCATGGGTACTATTTGCAGTGGATGATGAAGCCCCAATGCCATAAAACCTTAACAGCAAAGGTTGGCCATTACTTCATATGTGGCCGTAGGGCATATAAAACACTGCCCAAGGATTGGAGTGGAACCTGCTATATTGGGGCAGCCTTCCCAGCCATTCGAATCATTGACTATCTCCCCGGTGGTAGAATCCGAAACTACCGAGAGATAACAGAAACTCAGCGGTTTTGGGAAATAACAATCCCAGGGTTGGGTGTGGCCTACGCAGTAAAGGAAATTCGGAGGCTGGAAGTAGCTTTCGAGAAAGTAGCTAATGCCACAACCAAAGCTCTCTGAGCCATTAATAAGGAGGTAGGAGAAGTAAGGCATATGGTTCTCCAAAACCGGATGGCCCTAGACTACGTCCTAGCAAGTAAGGGCGGGGTTTGTGCCTTAGTGGGAAGAGAATGCTGTGTGTATATTACCGACACCAGCAAGGAAGTAGAGGAAGATGCCTCAGAGATTGAAAATACTGTGGTGAGCCTAAGACAGGAGGAAAGTTGGACCCTCTGGGGTTGGTTAGGAGGTTGGATTGGACATTTGGGAACTTGGATTTTGCAAGGAATAGTTTTAGTACTGGCTATATTCTTTTGTGTTTATTTCTGTTTCTTGTTAATCAAATGCTGTATTTCTTGTATTCTGAAGAACACAGGACAGACCCTTACCAAAAGGAATGTGGAAATAATGATGTTAAGATATGATGAGCAAAGAAAGGAACAAGAAATGTACATAAATACTTTGATGGAAATAGAGGCATGAAATGGCTTCAAAGTTAGCCTTTAAAAGGCTAAAAGGGGGGAGTTGTAGAAACCACTTCATATTTAGCTAGAAGCTATTTTGTATAACAGAAACCATTTCAGCTTCTTGCTTCTGCACGTACTCTAGGGAATGAACTCTCCTTCACCCCATGTGGAATAGGCCAGAAGGATGGGCTATTGGAATGTGTTAATTGAGCTGTTTGAGAGGGAGCTCTCACTCCCTGCTACCTGCCCCTTCTTCTACTGATAACAGTTTGCTCTTCTGAGTTTAATTGATGATTTCTGTAATTGGATGCCCTGACATCAGACTTATTTGGTTAAGGGTATAAAGTACGATTGATTTGTATTAGCAGCCTTACTGGGCCCGGCTCTGCTGGGGTCATGTTTGGCTCACTTTGTGCCTTATTGATCAATAAAGCTGTTTATTAGCCGCCTAACCACATGGAAGTCTTTTGCTTCAACAGGCGGGAACGCTGCTCTCCGCTCACTCATGCGCAGCCCACCTGATGACTGCTTGGAAGTCTCCGATCCATGGCGCTGGGACGAGCCTGACACCAATGGTGGAGCACCCACAGGGACATCACTCAAAGAAGAAGATTTAGTTGGGGTTGGTGCTGTTTTGGGCAGGGGGCTGGACTCAATGACCTCCTGAGGTCTCTTCCAGCCCTATGATTCCATGAAAGTGGCCAGCTGCAGGGGGCATGTGCGCATCTGTGCACCATGCACCCCTGGAGGGAGGAGCTCCTCCATGTGCTGCTTGAGCTGCAAGCACAGGCCAGGCAGCTCCTATTGGCTGTTTTCTGGCCAATGGGAGCTGTGAGATTGTGCTGGGGGTGGGGGCAGTGCACAAAGCCTCCTCCCCAGGGCATGTGGCATACAGAGAGCACATGGCCCCCGCAGTCAGCTGCTTTGAATGGCATGTGGGGGTGCAGTAGGCAGGAAGCCTGCTTTCAGGGTTCCAGTGGGCTGCAGAACAGTGGTGGGCAGGATCCAGCCCATGGGCCATATTTTGCCTGCCCCTGCCCTATGCCCTCTCAGTCCCTTCCTACTGTGAGTTTTGGGTGGAGTGCCTTTTCTTGCATCACAAGAATATTAGTGGTTCTTTACAGCCATTGTCTCTCTTCTTTGTATATGGTTTGTAGGTACTTACCTCACACTTAAGTTAATGGCTTAGTTTGGTAGTTAGTCCCAGCTGGGACTTTGCCTGGCAGTGGGGCATACCCCATGCTCCTGGTTCAAGCCAGGCTGCAGCAGGCCAGTGCCTAGTGGTGACCCCCAAGACAGCTGGTTGAAGTGCCTGGGGGAGTCCCATAGAAAGGACAAGTGTAAAAGCTTTTGACCTAGGACCCAAAAGGTGCAGGAAACCTGCTTCAGGGCCCTCCTCATGGAGGCTGTGCTTTGCCCTCCATCAGAGCCCTACCACTCAGAACCCACACCAAGCACCTCACAGTCAGTGCAGCACACACTGCCAGCATTGGGCTCCACCCAGCACCATTCCCCTTCACTGGCACCTAAGAAGCAGCAGAAGAGTCCCTGGCCTCAACGGCTGCTCCCTGCTCACCAGAAGGACAATGGTCTGAGGTGAGACCAGGAGTTCAGCCCCTTGCCAAGGGGGTTCACCTCCGAAGGAGACACCAGTACAACACCTGCAGCAAGGTGTGGCAGCAGGGACAGTGGCCCATTCAATGGCCAAACTGGAACCCATTGGGGTGTGCCCGTAATGGGAAGGAAGGAGAACCCGCTCTTTCACAGGTGGTGCAGTCATTGTTATCATCCCTGGACAAGGCAGGGGAAGTTCCCTCCCAAACAAGCAGTCTTCCCCTCCTCCCCCTGCCTCCCGATGACTTCAAGAAGCACTAGACCCTCCTTAAAAGGGTGTCTGCCAATTTGCTGGCCTGGGCTGCACTGCCCAGCCAAACCCCCTCTTCCATTGTGCTAACTAAGAAGGTGGAAAAGAATTATTACATCCCTTCAAAAGGGTTTGAATACCTTTACACCCACCCTCCACCAGCATCGCTGGTCGTGTGCACTGTTAATGAGAGGAGGAGGCTGGACTATATCAGTGGGATGACAACAGCCACCAAGAGACTAGACTTGTTTGGTAGAAAGGGTTATTCAATGGCCAGCCTGTAATTCAGGGTGTCTAACCACTAGGCCCTGTTAGGCAGGTAAAATTTTAAACTGTGGGACTCCCTTAACAAATTTGTGGCTGACCCACCCTCCCCCTTCCCCATCCCTCTTCAGGGACCCTTCTCACAAGCAACTCCTTGTTCAGGACATTGAGAACCTCCTGCATCCAGGGGTTGTGGGGATCCCTCAGAACATATTCCTGCTGCTTCCTAATCCCAAAGGTAATAAGTGACCTCAGACCCTTCATGGACCATGCCTCATGTGGCAAAGTTCTGGCCATGCCCCATGGGTTTCACGCTACTGGCGGATAATAATAGCCTCAGAGACTCGCTGTGGTCCTATACACAACCCCTTTCTCTTTACAGGAGGCAGGGTCCACAGCTTAGTGAGCCATACTCATCACAGGCTAGCCCATGGTTTTGGGGTAAAAAAACCTTGATGGTCCTGGCCTCCCTTCTTGGGACAGGCTCTGTGTTGGCATGTGGGGAAGGTTTGGGGGGTAACCCAGGCCCACCAACTACTCCATATTCCAGCCCAGGGCCCCTAAAGTAGCAGCAGCCAACAAGGTTGTTTTTCCTTCTAACTTGGCAGCTTTTTCCCTGGGCCACTTCCCCACACAACCCCTCCAAAATGTCTCCCTCTGGTACCTGTTAACCAGCTCTCAGCTCACACACAGCTGCTTCTTGTTTCTCCTTCTGGTCCATTGCACTTTGTCTTCCCCCTCTCCTGCCCTAGGGGAGGTCTTTTAAAACAACTCCACTGGCTGTAATTGGCTGCAGGTGTTGAGTGACTTGCCTGAGGGAGCAACCTAGTTAATTAGCCTCAGCTCTTTTCCTGCCTTCATTTTATTGAAACAGGCTCTAGTAGTTCACTCTGGAAAGAGAAAACCACTTATCCACTGCCCTGTATACCTGCCTTTCACATAGCTTCTACAGCCCCCTGCTCTTGGGGTGCTGCACATTCTCCTGCACTCCTCCTCTCTTCTTCCTTTTTGGGAGGGGGTGCCTGTGAAGGGGGGCTACTGATTTTGTGGCAGGCTGGCCCTGGCTACCCCTACATTCTGGGCCAGGCCCCTTTTTTCCATCTGCCTTTCTTGCAGGCGGCTTCCCCCCCCCCTTTCACCTCAGCTAGTTGTTGAAGGTGCTGGGTGCAGGGGGGTGGGGCCTCTACTGCCCTACCTCTGGGTGGGGGGGAGGCACCCCTCCCATCTTCTTGGGGGTCTATTTTGGTACCTTTTCTTCACCTTGGCAGGCCTGAACTCTGCCATTCCTGCTGCTGCTGCTGCTGCTTTCCCTGAGGCAGAGGAGGTAAGGGGGCTGTTTTAGGACAGCCCCTGGGGTTCTCTCTCCCCACAGCCTGCCCTGTGCTGGGGATTAAGGGGCCTTTTCCATCAGGGTTCCTGGGTGGGGACTGGTGTGGCTCTCGTGGAGTGCTGGGGGCAGGGGATGGTTCACCTCCCCATGGTTCCTCTGCCCCTGCTTTCTACTGCTGCTCCTTTCCCAACCCCAGTTGCTGTAGGGGCCTTTTCCCATTCTTGGCCCCACTGCTTGCCTCCCCGCCCCTCCTCTGCTCTGCTGGGCCTTGCAGCAGGTGCTGTGGGCCTGCTACTCAGGCACCTGTGGGCACCCCCCCACCCCACCCCACCCTTGAGCAGGCATCTCCTCACTGCCTGCCTTCCCTCTCCACTGCTTGTCCCATCCACCCTCTTGTGTGCCCATGCCCCTTCTTTTGTTTGGCACTTGAGCTGCCCCCTCCTTTTTAGTTACCCTTCCCACGCACACAGTTTCACTTGTCCCCATGCTCTTCAAATAATTTACCCTCATCACCCCAGTGCAGCCGGAGGAGCCGCTCTTACCATCCTGTGCTGGGAGCTGTATCCCTTGTTCCTTTATTCCCCTTCCCCTTTCTGCATTGTTGCCCTCCCACCCTGCTACCAGCCTAGTGGGGGGGAGCAGTGAACCTCCTTCTTCCCCTCCCTTCCCCCCTTGTTCCCTCCCCTGGCTCTTTGGTCCTCCCCTAATTGTTTGTTTTTGTCCTTCCTTCCCCGCCCATGACCACAATGGAGGGGTTGTCCAGTGACAATCCCTTCCAACCCTTCCCTACCCCTCCCTAAAAACGACTCCTCTGAGGCTGCCGGTGCCCCTGTCATTATGGTGGAGATGGCGGACATGGACGGGGATCCCAGGGCCTCGACCGCTCCTGCCACAACACCTCCGGTCACCACCAAGAAGGCCCCCCTGAGGGGCAGGAAGGGCCAGGGGACCAAAAAGGGCAAGAGCCCCGCCCGGAAGGCAAAACCTCCTGTGGCAAGGGCTCATCCCCCGGCTGTGGCCCCCGTGTTGGCCGTGGCTTCCCCTCCTTCCCGTCCCCCTGTTCCTTCCACCAGCTCTGGGGGCAACGGTGTCCCAGCCCCCAGGGCGTACGCCCAGGTAGCCACCACCCCCCCACCTGCCGCCTCCCAAGCCGCCTCCCGGAATACCATCCCCGGCGGCCGCGGCCCCTTTCCCACCCTGACCAGGAGGCACGGGGTCCGTTGCCTCCTGGTGTCGGCCTCGCCCCATGTGGAGACCTACGTGCGTGCGTGGTGGGGCCCACAGCCATGGTGGTGGCCTCTAAGATGTTCGGGAAGGTGGTATTCTTCCTGGCATCCGAGGCCACCGACCAAGAGGCGGTGGAGAGGGGTTTGGCGGTGGGGGAGTACGTGTTCCACTTGAGCCTTTGGAGGACCTGGGCGTACGGGTGGTATTCTCCTCCTTTCCTCCCTTCCTCCCCAATGCCGCCCTACTGCCTTTCCTCTCCACCCTGGGGAGGCCTTTGTCAGTCCTAAGTCCCCTTCCTTTGGGCTGCAAAGACCCTACCCTCTGCCACGTCCTTTCCTTTTGCCGGCAGGTACAAATCCAACTACTGCCGGCGGGATGTGGCGGAGAAGCCCTAGAAGGGTCATTTCTGGTGCTCCCTCAAGGGGCCCAGTACCGGGTGTACTACACCATGCGGGAGGCCCGGTGTTTTCTCTGTCGGGCGACGGGGCACATCCGAAGGGACTGCCCCCTGGCCCGGACCGGCTTGGAGGGGCATCCAGGACCCCCGACGCCCTGATGGTCCGGACCCTGGGGTCGCCCCTCCTCCAACCGTGACCGTTGTCAGTTCTGCTCGGGCTCCGCAGGGCCCAGATGAGTGAGCGGATGCTGCTGCCACCGCCAAAAGCAGCAGGCCAGACCCGCAGAGGAGAGGGCGGCGGGGTCAGCGACGGGACTCGGACGGGGCCTAGCTCGGGGGGAGGTCTCCCTTTCCCCTGCTGCCCAGCCCCTGTCTTCCAAAGCCCTCCCACCACTGCCCTTGTCCCCTGGCTCTTCCCCCATTCAGGCCCAGCCCTCCTCCTCCGAGGGCTGGGAACTTGCCATGGGGAGGTGCTGCAAGCGTGCCTGGTGTTCCACCCCACTCACTGAGGGGGAGGATACCCTTCCTGCACCTTTGGGGGTGGACGCAGGAGCCATCCCTCCCTCTGTGCCCCTGAACACTTCACAGCGCCGTGGAGCGGCTGAGGTGACCGCAACGGTTGTGGGAGGGGTAAACACCTCCCTCCTGGAGTCCCTGCAAGACGGGGTGTCCATGGAGAATGCTCCCACTGTCCCCACCTCCACTGAGGAGGCAGCCGCTGACCCTGCCACTGACAAAGGCCACCACGTGGTGGTGGGCAGCGAGCTCGCCTTCCTCTCCCAGGAGGTGGAGGCTTTAGGTTTGACCCCAGCTGCCTCAGAGAGGGATCACCAAGTCCTAGAGGGATGACAACTGTCCTCTCCTTCCCCTTCCGACCCGCCACTCTTCATTCTCCCTGCCTCTGAGTCGCCCCGGGGTGAGACTATCTGCCCAGCCATTGGCAGCACTTCGGCCACGGCCACCAAAACCCTGGAGGCTCCTAACAGGCGGGAGCTTCCGTCACTCTCCATCACCCCCGGTGCTGGGGTCTCTGGTGCTGCACTCTCTGTGGAGCCAGGGCCCGGTGCTGGGGAGATGCTAACATCCCCTGCCCTGTGAGGAGGCACCGCATCCCAGTGCCTCTTCTGCTGAGGCTTCTGATCCCGTTCCCACTCCCAACATCTGCCCCACTCCTGCACCCTGTTCAGCCCCTCTCCCAACCGAATTTCCCACCCCTCTTCCTGCTCCCCCTCCTCCTTGTCTTTTCCTAACCCCCCACCTCTTCCTCCCCCTACTCCCCTTCCTCCTTTCCCTGATCCCCTTCCTGACCACTTCTCCTCCCCTTACACTATTACTACCACTCCCAGGGCTGCCATGTTCAGCTGGCCCCGGGGAGGTGGTTTTTGTTTCTCCCACTCCCAGCATGTCTTCAGCGGTTCTCCCTCCGCCACTACCCCACCATCTTCCCAGCAGGGACTTCAGAGTCCCTGCTTCCCCATGTTGATTGGTCGTGGGACACGTGAAGGGGTCTGGCCCCAAGGCCCCGATGCGCTGAAGGGCAAGACTTGCAACTTCTTGGAAGACATCCGTGGCTCCAAGAACAAAGTAGCTCTTGCCCTTCAGCGCTGGGGAGATTTCCATCTCGTCCTCCAGACAGTAAGGGCCATCTTGGGGGAGGGTAAAGGGTCCGGGGGGGCTGCGGCCTACCAGCGGGTCCGTGGCTTCCGTGACGCCCTGCTCACGTTTGGATACGGTCACGGTTTGCTGCGGGGCCCAATGTGGACCATCAGAACTTCCACCAGTGAGGATCTTCCCCAGCCCTCTCAATGCCGACGGTCATCTTTGCTACTTTAAACACCCGGGGCTGCGGGCTGGGTCTCCACAGGCATCAGGTGCTGTCCTTCCTTCGGGAGGGGGGGGTACTCTGTCATCTTCCTGCAGGAGACCCACACAGCTCCAGCCACCGAAGCTAGATGGCAGCTGGAGTGGGGGGACAGGGTTTATTTCAACCATCTGTTGGCCCATCAAGCCGGGGTGGCCACCCTGTTCTCCCCGAACCTGCAGCCCGAGGTGCTGGGGACTGCCGAGGTCGTGCAGGGCTCCCTGCTGCATCTCCGGGTTTGGATGGAGGGGCTGACACTAAATCTCATTAACATCTATGCCCCAATGTCCAGCCTGGAGAGGCTCCGCTTCTACCAGTGGGCGTCTCCCTTCCTTGGCTTTCTGGATCCTCGCGAGTGCCTGGTCCTGGGCGGGGATTTCAACTGCACCCTCGAGGAACAGGACCGAACGGGGAGCGAGCAGTGCCCAGCCGCTGCAGACGTCCTCAGGAAGATAATAACCCAACACTACCTGGTGGATGTCTGGCGAGACCTCCACCCGGGCAAGGACACAGTGTTTACCTATGTCCGGGTGGTGGGTCAAAGGTCATTCCACTCCTGGTTGGACTGCATTTATCTTTCTCATCATCATCTATTTTTGGGCCCACTCCTCCAGCATTAGGCCTGCCCCATTCTCAGACCACCACTTGGTGGCCGTGACAGCCTCTCTTTCCTCAGAGAGGCCGGGGCCGGCCTACTGGCATTTCAACAACAGCCTGCTGGAGGACGTGGGCTTTGTAGCATCCTTCCGGGAGTTATGGCTGGTGTGGCGCGGGCAGCGGTTCGCGTTTCCCTCGGCGCGGCGGTGGTGGGATGGGGGGAAGGTGCGCATACGGCTCTTCTGCCGTGACTACACCCGGGGGGCCAGCCAGCGGAGGGATGCGACGATAGAGCAGTTGGAAGGGGAGGTCTGAGAGCTAGACAGGCGGCTGGCCACCGGCCCCGGAGATCGGCCCCGGAGATCCACCCCTCTGCGGAGCGTACTGGGAGAAGCGGGAGGAACTCCGGGCCCTCGAGGACCTTCGGGCCCAGGGTGCCTTTGTTCGTTCTCGCATCCATCTCCTTCGGGAGATGGATCGCAGCTCCCGCTTCTTCTACACCCTGGAGAAAAAGAGGGGGGCTAAAAAGCACATCGTCTGCCTTCTGGTGGAGGATGGCGCCCCCCTCACGGATCCGGTGGAATTGCGTGAGAGGGCTCGAGCCTTCTACACCTCTCTGTTCTCCCCGGATCCGACTGACGTCAACTCCTGCAGGGTTCTCTGGAACCAACTCCCAACAGTCAGTGCGGGCGACCGGGACCGGCTAGAGCTGCCTCTCTCTCTGGCCGAGTTCTCGGAAGCCCTCCGTCTCATGCCCACCAACAAATCCTCGGGCATGGACGGGCTGACCGTGGAGTTCTACCGCGTGTTCTGGGACATCCTCGGCCCGGACCTTGCTAGTGTCTGGGCCGAGTCCTTGGAGAGCGGGGTCCTCCCTTTGTCGTGCAGGCAAGCCGTGCTCGCCTTGCTGCCTAAGAAGGGGGACCTCCGCAATCTAAGGAACTGGCGTCCCGTCTCGCTCCTCAGCACGGACTATAAAATCGTCTGCAAAGCCATCTCCCTAAGGCTGAAGTCCGTGCTGGTGTACGTGGTCCATCCAGACCAGACCTACACCGTCCCGGGACGTACCATCTTCAATAACCTCTTTCTGGTCCGGGATCTCTTAGAGCTCATATGTAGGGACAGTCTGTCATTCGCCCTCCTGTCCTTGGATCAGGAGAAGGTGTTCGACCGGATGGACCACAGGTACCTCCTGGGCACCCTGCGGGCCTTCGGCTTCAGGCCCCACTTTGTAGGGTTTCTCCAGGTGCTGTACGCCTCCTCAGAGTGCTTGGTCAAGCTCAACTGGACCCTGACCGCACCAGTCAGCTTCGGGTGGGGAGTACGTCAAGGCTGTCCACTGTCAGGCCATCTGTACACTCTGGCCATAGAACCCTTCCTCCCTCTACTTCACAAAAGGTTGACGGGGTTGGTGCTCTGTGAGCCGGAGATGTGGCTGGTCCTATCGGCGTACGCCGACGACATGCTCCTCGTTGTCCACCTGTACACGCTCATGCTTCACATGCTCCACTTCCCCACCCTCATCTCCCGCCCAGACACCAAGTGGCAGGACCTCCTACCACCAATAGAGGGTGGGGAGCCCCGGTGCGCTAGCCTCTATTCGACCTTGGTTCCACGGCCCACCGGGGACATCAGCTGGAGAATCCTGCACGGCGCTGTGAGCACGGGCGTGTACTTGGCGTGGTTCACCCCCGTTCCCGACACTTGCCCCTTCTGTGGCGTGAGGGAGACCCTGGCGCACATCTACATCGAATGCACCAGGCTACAGCCCTCTTTTGGCTCCTTCAGAACCTCTTATTGAGGTTCTGGCTGCACGTCTCCCCTCACCTGTTAATTTACGCACATCCCATCCGGACACCAAATAGGACCCAAGTGTGGCAGGCTGCTGGCTTAGGTCTGTCACACTCAACAAATCTCAAGAAGTTGAAATTTTGTATGGTCTCCCTGGCCTCCTGGAACCAGAGAAGAGATGATGTTGAGGGTGGTGTACCAGTCTCCTTAAAGGATGCATATTTTCAATTCCTGCTGTCCCAGAATCACACCCATCTTCTGCATCCGAACCTGGTGGTGCTGCACCTGACAGATTAGCTACTACTTGGTTAAATGTGTAAGAATGGCAGCGCTCAGCCATTGTCCAGCAGATCCTGTAGGGCATCAGAAAGGTCTCCACCAGAGCAACCTACCTGGCTAAATGGAAGCGGTTCGCCTGCTGAACCTCTGATAAAGGCATTCAGCCAGATCAGGCCTCTGCGGTTGATCCAGGAGTACCTTCTGCATCTCGAGTTCCAAAGCGTGTCTTTCATCTATTAAGGTCCACTTGGTCACTCTCTCAGCCTTCCATCCACTGCTTGAGGGAAAGTCATTTTTTTGCCCAGGATACGACTGCTAGGTTCCTTGAGGGCTTTGAGCGCCTCTACCTGCATCTCAGGGACCCCGTTCCAACATAGCACCTGAATCTCTTGTGCAATTGTGGCTCACGGGACCTCCCATCAAGCCTCTTGCTTCCCTCTTTCTTCTCCTGTCCTGGAAGGTTACATTCCTGGTTTCAGTAACATTTGTCTGCAGGGGCTCTGAAATTAGGGTGCTCACCTCGGAACTGCCTTATATAGTCTTTTTACAAAGACAAGGTCCAGGTGCAGCCTCACCCAGCTTTCTTGCCCAAGGTGGTCTTACAGTTTCATATGGGCTAGGACATTTATTTACCTTTCTTTTTTCCAAAGCCTTGTAAGTCAGAGGAGGAGTGTAGGCTGTATTCCCTAGATGTCAGGAAGGCATTAGCCTCCGACAGTGAAGGGACCAAGCCTTTCAAGATTTCAGGAAGACAGACTTTAGCAAACTCAGGGAACTGGTAGGTGAGGTTCCATGGGAATCAAAACTAAGAGGAAAAACAATTGAAGATGGTTGGCAGTTTTTCAAAGGGCTTTATTAAGGGAACTGCATAGAAAAGAGAGGCAGTATGGCAAGAGACCACCCTGGCTTAACCAGGAAATTTTGAATGATCTAAAAATGAAAAGGAGTCCTACAAAAAGTGGAAACTAGGTCAAATTATAAAGGATGGTTATTTTAAAATAACACAAATATGTAGGGGCAAAATTAGAAAGGCAAAGGCACAGAAAAAGTTCAAGACATAAAGGGTACGTCTAGACTACAGGCTTTTGTCGACAGAAATTTTGTCGACAGATACTGTCGACAAAGCATCTGTCGACAAAGAGCGTCTAGACTACATCCAGTTCTGTCGACAAAGCAAGCCGCTCTGTCGATTGAGAGTGTAGACGCAAAGGACAGTGTAGATGCAATGACTGCTACATGACAGAACTCTGTCGACAAAGGCGTTATTCCTAAATGAATGAGGTTTACAGCCATCGACAGAACTCAGCGGCAGTGTAGACGCAGGTATAGTTTTGTCGACAAAAGTCCACTTTTGTCAACAAAACCCTGTAGTCTAGACACACCCAAACGGTAACATGTAAACATTCTACAAATATATTAGAAGCAAGAGGAAAACCAAGGATAAGGATAGGCCCATTGCTCAATGAAAAGGGAAAAACAATAACAGGAAATATGGAAATTGACTTCTTTGTCTTAGTTTTCACCAAGAGGGTTGATGGTGATTGGATGCATACAACAATGAATGCTGGAGAAAAGGAGGTAGGTTCATAAGTTAAAATAGGAAAAGAACAAGTTAAAAATTACTTGGAAAAGTTAGAAGTTTTCAGTCACCAGGGCCTGATGAAATACCTCCTCTGTCAGCTCCTTGAGTATTCTAGGATGCATCTGAGCCTTTAGCTATCATCTTTGAAAAATCATGGAAGACAGGAGAGATTCCAGAAGACTGGAAAAGGGCAAATCTAGTGCCCATTTATAAAAAGGGAAATAAGAACAACCCAGGAAACTACAGACCAGTCAGTTTAACTTCTGTGCCAGGGAAGATAATGGAGCAAGTAACTAAGGAATCCATCTGCAAACATCTGGAAGATAATAAGGTGATAAGTAACAGTCAGCTTTGGGGGAAAGGCCAATTCTCGCTTACAGACAACTCCCTAACCTGAAACAAATTCTTTCTGGTAACCACGCAACACAGCTACATGATAAGCATCCAGGAACCCACCCCTGCAATCAGCCCCGGTACCAACTCTGCCCACAGATGTACACAAGCATTTTCATCACCGGACCCAACCACATCAGCCACCAAATCAGAGGCTTATTTAACTTCACATCCACTAATGTGATCTATGCCAGCAATGCCCCACTGCCATGTATATCGGCCAAACTGGACAGTATCTACGGGAAAGAATTAATGGACACAAATCAGATATCCAAAAAGGCAATACACAAAAAACTGTTGGAGAACACTGTAGTCTGCCTGGACACTCATTAATGGATCTCCAAGTTGCTGTTTTGTTTTAGGCCAATTCCATAAGCCAAATACACAGAGAAGGACTGGAGCTTAACTTCATTCACAAGTTTAATTCTTATGCTAATGGTTTGAATCGGGATAGCGGATGGCTCGTAGTGGGGTTCTATTTGAAAACATGGGAAGGTGGGCGGGCAAAGCCCTCCCACGTTCTGAAAGCCCCTTGCGGGAGGGACAACTGGACCCATGTCCAACTAATCACGGGGGACAAATAATGACAAAAGGATCAAGGGGGGCGGGTCACAGGTTCAAAACAAGGGAACCGGATGGGGACACCGAGCAGAGAACCCCGGACAGCGCCCACTGCTCCTCAAAGCTGTCAAGGGAGCCAGTGGACGCCGCCCAGAGGAACTCCGCCCGGATATGTGACACAAGGGAGGAACGGAAGTAGGCCCCACAGTCGCAGGGAACCCCCTCGTCCAACATCCTCTCCCTGGTATTATATATGCTGGCCTTAGCCAGAGCCAGGAGGAGGTTGACGAGGAGGTCCGTGACTTTGTGGGGCATGGATAGGTGCATATATGAAGAGGTGAGGGGAAAAGTGCAGTCAGAACCTCAATAAGAGGTTCTGGAGGAGCTGGAATAGGGGCTGCAACCTGGCGCATTCAAGATAGGCATGCGCCAGGTTTTCCCTCACGCCGCAAAAGGGGCAGGCGTCCGGGATGGGGGTGAACCGCGTCAAGTACACGCCCATGCTCACGGCTCCATGAAGGAGCCGCCAACTAATGTTCCCGGGGACACTAGCCCATCGGGGTCCCCCACCCTCAACGGGTCTTAGATAGTCCCGCCACTTGGTATCGGGGCGGGACATGAGGGTGGGGGAATACAGAGTATGGAGCACAAGTGTGTACAGGTGTTCTCTAGGCGCGGTTCAAAAACAAACCGGCTGCAGATTTTGCAGCCAGCTGGGGGTCCGAGGATGGGGAGGCCGGAGGGGCCCGCGGAACAGGGGCCCAATAAGCAGGGACGGAGGGTTTGCAGGAAGGGAGGGGCAGGGCGTGCCCTCTCGCAGGGCTCTCTGTAGGAGGTCGAGAGCGGGCTGTGACAAAGCCGCCTCCACCTCCTGGAGTAGGCGCGGGGGGTCCAGAGGGTGGAGAGCCCCATGCGCCGAGCGAGCGCTCGGGGATCCACCCAGTCCACCCTGTCATAGTCCAGGAGGTGTCCAATCTTGGTGGTTTCTGCCAGGCTCAACCTCTGGCGCACCGCGGGAGACTCCGCCACCTGCACGCACAAGGCTGGATTGTGGAGCAGGGGCTCCGCGAGGAGGTCTGCTCCCTCAGTGACCAAAACGGACCTGGTCGACAAAAACAGCTTCCAAGTCCGGAGGAGTTCCTGGTAGAATTCCGGCAGCTCTGAGAGGTCTCGCGGAAGGCCCCTCGGGTGGATAAAAAAGAGCTGCCGGTCATATCGGAGCCCTCAGAGGCGGAGGAGGAAGGCGTACCCCAAAATGCTCCATGCCGGACTACCTGCACTAAAGAGGAGTCTCTGCAGGGCCTGGAGGCGGAAGGTCCGGACCTGGCTGCGCACGCAGACCAGGCCCTGGCCCCCTCCTCCAGGGGAAGACAGAACCCTGCAGAGACCCAGTGCAGTCCTGGCCAAAAGAACTCCAGAGCTATCCTCTGGAGCTTGGCCAGGACCTCCGGGGCCGGGCGCAGGGTGTTGAGCCGGTGTCAGAGCATGGACAGGACCAGCTGATTTAGCACCAGCGCCCTCCCTCAAAGGGAGAGGCACTGGAGCAGTCCCGTCCATCTCCTCAGCCGCTCACCCACCCTGGCCTCCAAACCCTGCCAGTTCTCTGGCGGAGAGGGATGCGTGGCGGATAAATAGATGCCCAGATAGAGCAGCGGACCCGCGCTCCACCTGATGGCCTGAAGCGTGGGTGGGAGGGGGCCGGCCGCCACCGTCCCGACCACCAGGCCAGAGCTGTTGACCCGGGAGGAGGAGGCGCCGAGTAGGCGGCAGGCCTCCACCCGCGCCAGGTCGCCGGGTCCTGGACCACGAGGAGCACGTCGTCATCGGCGTGCGCCCGACAGGACCAACCGCAGCTCCGGCTCCGCAAGCACCAACCCGTCAGCCTCCTACGGAGAGACAGAGGAAGGGCTCGATCGCCAGAGCGTACAGCTGGCCCGACAGCGGACACCCCTGGCGTACCCCGCCCGAAGCTGACCGGCTCGGTCAGGGTCAGTTGAGCCTGACCAAACACTCCGCGCGTACAGCACCGGAAAACCCACAAAACGGGGCCCGAAGCCGAAGGCCTGCAGGGTGCCCAGGAGATACCCGTGATCCATCCTGTGGAATGCCTTCTCCTGGTCCAGGGACAGGAGGGCGAATGACAAGCCGTCCCTACACCCAAGCTACAAGAGATCCCGGACCAAATACAGGTTATCAAAAATGCTACGGGCTGGGACGGTGTAGGTCTGGTCGGGATGGATCACGTCCGCCAGCACGGACCGCAGTCGCAGCAAGATGGCTTTTGCTATGACCTTGTAGTCCGTGCTGAGGAGCAAGACGGGACACCAATTCCGAAGGTTGCGGAGAGTCCCCCTTCTTCGGTAGCAAGCGAGCACCGGCTGCCTGCGACAGAGGAGGACCCGCTCTCACACGGTCAGCCCGTCCATGCCGGGGTTTTATTGTTGGGCATGAGGCGGAGGCTTCTGAGAACTTCGGCCAGAGTGAGAGAGCGTCTCAGCCGGTCTCGTCGCCAGCGCTGACCATCGGAGCTCGGTCCAGAGCACCTTGCAGGCGTCGGCCGGTCGGATCCGGGGAGAACAAACTGGCGTAGAAGGCCCTGGCCCTTCCACGCATCTCCGCCCGGATCCGTGAGGGCGTGCTTTTTCACCCCCCTCCTTTTCTCCAGGGCATAGAAGAAGCAGGAGCCGTGATCCATCTCCCGAAGGAGCTGGATGCGAGATCGAACAAAAGCACCCCGGGCCCTATGATCTTCCAGGGCCCGGAGCTCTTCCCTCTTCTCCCGGTATGCCTCACGGAGGGGTGGATCCTCGGGGGCGGACGCCAGGCGCCCCTCAAGCTTCAAGACCTCCCGTTCCAGCTGCTCTATCGCCGCATCCCTCCGCCGGCTGGCGCCGGGAGTAGTCGCGGCAGAAGAGCCGGGCGCGCACCTTCCCCACGTCCCACCATCGCCGCACCGAGAAAGGTGGGCCGCTGCCCCCTCCAGGCCCGCCAGAACTCCCGGAAGGATGCCACGAAGCCCACGTCCTCCAGCAAGCTATTATTGAAATGCCAATAGGCCGGCCCCAGCCTCTCCGAACTCAGAGAGGCTTTCACGGCCACCAAATGGTGGTCCGTGAACGGGGCCGGCTGAATGCTGGAGGTGTGGGCTCGTGCCAGATGGAAGCGGGAAAGGTAAACGCGATCCAACCGGGAGTGGCTCGACCGATCGTCCTCCACCCGGACGTAGGTGAAGGTGGTATTGTCGTCCGGGTGGTGGTCTCGCCAGACGTCCACCAGGGAGTGGTTGTCCACGATCTCCCTGAGGACGCCTGCTGCGGCCTGGCAGTTCGCGCGTCCTACACGGTCCCGGTCATCGAGGGTGGTGTTAAAGTCCCCGCCCAGGACCAGACACTCGCGAGGATCCAGAGTGCCGAGGAAGGTGGCCGCCTGCCGGTAAAAGGTGACCTGGTCTGGGCCTGCGTTCGGGGCATAGACGTTGACCAAGTTCAACGTCAGCCCCTGTACGCGGGCCCGGACGTGCAGCAGGCGGCCGGGACAACCTCGGCGGTCCCAGCACCTCGGGCCGTAGGGCAGGGAGAACAGGGTGGCCACCCGGCCGGCGAGTGCCGAGGTGGCTAAAGTACACCCCGTCCCCCCACTCCAGCTGCCAGCCAGCCTCGACAGCTGGAGTCGTGTGGGTCTCCTGCAGGAAAGCCACTGAGTATCCCCCCCCTCCCGAAGGAAGGAGAGCACTCGGCTCCTGTGGAGACCCGCCCTACAGCCCCGGGCATTCAATGTTGCAATGGTGGTGTATTTCATAGGGAGGGCTGGGGTGGATCCTCACGGGCAGGGTGATCGTCGGCCTCCCGCAGGCCCCGCAACAGGCCGCTCCCCAACGCGAAGGCGAGGAGAGCGTCGTAGAATTTGCGGGCCCGCCCGGTAGGCCACGATGTCCTACCTCTTGGTCCCTCTCCTCTCCTGCAAAAGGGATCTTGTAGCCCCCAGGATGGAGTGAAAGTCCCCCCAGCGCTGAAGGGCCAGCTCCACCTTCCCCTTAGCCCCGCGTGTTTCTGCGAGGAATTGGCGGAGCTCGGCCCCCAGCGCTGAGGGGACACCGGACATTTCCTCCGTCTGGGCCCCCTGAAGGACATCGCGGGCTACAGAGATGGGCAAACCGGGGTCCGAACTCCGGCACGGTGCCAAGAGCGACGGCGCCGCACTGCCCGCCTCTGACCCCGGCAAGGGAAGGGGCGGCGGAGGGAACAGAGCAGCCCCTATGGGACTAGGGATTGGGGACACAAATACCACCCCCTGAGAGCCGGCCGCAGGTAGCGGGAATGAGACGGCTCCCACGGGGCTGGCAGTAATAAACGGGATGTGAGGGCAATTGAGAAAGGGAAGGCTTCACGCCAGAGGTAGGAGTGGGGGGAGGTTGGGAGGGAGATAGCGGGGGAGCGGTTTCCACGGCAGGAGCGGGAGGAGGGGCGGGCTCAGGGGCAGGCGGTAGGTCAGGGGTAGGAGAGGGAACACTGGTAACGGTTGGGGAAGGATCGGGAATGGGAAGGGACTCGGGGCTGGAAACAGGTTCATAGAGGGCAGGGTCGGGACCAAGGGCGTGAGCGGGAGGAAGGGAAGGGTTGGGGGGGGAAAGGGAATGGGCACTTTGGACAGGGTCAGAGGGAAGGTCCCCCGAGTTTGGGCCACCGAGCTGCGGCGCCTACCGAGTGGGAACCAGGGGGGCAGGAGCAGGAAGGGTGGATGGTCGTCCCGCCCCATCCGCAGAGGAAGGGGCATCCCCAAGCTTGAGACCCGGCCGCTCGGCACCGGTCGTCACCCCTAAGGGCTCGGCGGTTTCGGCCCCGGCACTCGAGTCGGCCGGGCTGGTGGGTAACACCAGGGGCGCCCCGAGTGTGAGGACGGGGTCAACCACCTGGGGCATAGGGTGAGGGTCAGGGTCAGGGAGAGGAGGGGGCGGCGCTACAGAGGCGCCGCCCAGACCGAGGCCCGCTGGCGGAGGGTTGTCATCCCCCTGGGTAAGCGTGGTCAGACCCAGGGCCTCGATCTTCTCGAAGATGGAGCTCAATTCCATCCCCTCGGCCCCGGAGCCTTCCCCTCTGGCCGCCGCGGTGACACTTACCTCAGCAGTAATGGCGGGGGGCTCAGCTGGTACCAGGGCCGGGGGAGCTCCACCCGAGGCCTCCTCAGGAGTGGGCTCCGCAGGGGGGACGATGCCGTCCCCGCTCGCCACCACGGCATCCTTGGCCGGCGCCTCCTGCAATGAGGAGTAACGGTAGTTCGAATTAGGAGCTTTAATTTGAACTACCTAGTCCGTGCCGCGTGTAGCCACGGGCAGGGAGTTCGAACTACGGGGCATTTAAAAATGGCAGCGCCCGGGAACATGCAAATAAAGCCCGGGATATTTAAATCCCAGGCTTCATTTGCAAGTTCAAATGCCTACATTAGCCACCCTAGTTCGAACTAGGGTGGCAGTGTAGACATACCCTAAGAGGGTGTTAAAAGAAGAAGGGAAAAAAATTGTTCTCCTTAACCTCTTGTGATAGGACAAGAAGCAATGGGCTTAAATTGCAGCAAAGGAGGTTTAGTTTGGCCATTAGAAAAACTTCCTAACTGTCAGGGTGGTTAAACACTGGAATAAATTGCCTAGGGAGGTTGTGGAATTTCCAGCATTGGAGATTTTAAAAAGCAGGTTAGACAAACACCTGTCAGGGATGGTCTAGATCTTGCTTGGTCCTGCCATGAGGGCAGGGAGCTGGACTTGATGATCCCTTGAGGTCCCTTCCAGCTCTAGTATTCTATGAGTCTGATTCCACAAGTCGATGCAATTGTTTGTCACAGTGGCTGACTGGATAAAAGGTCATTCAGTGTCTGCTCAAAGAATTTCTTTTGGATCACTGCCTGCATTTGCTGCTGCTTCGACCAGGCAAAGGTACCACCTCCGTTGATTTGTAATTGTCCATTCCACCAGTGCCAGGCCTCTTCTGCAGCTTTCCTGGCCCCAAGTGCCTATCCAGGATATCTGTAGGGTGGTCACCTGGTCCTCAATCCACATGTTCACATCCCATTACACTCTCATCCAGCAGGCCCGGAATGATACCAGCTTCAGTAGGACAGTACTACAAGCCACTAGTCTTTCAATGCTAAGGCCACCCCCATAGATACTGCTTGTGAGTCGCATGGAATGGAAATGACATGAGGAAGCACTTGAAGAAAAAATGGCTACCTACCTTTCATACCTTGTTCTTCAATGTGCATAGCTCATATCCATTCCATTACCCAACCTCTTGCCCTTCTGTTGGGAGTTGCCGTCAAGAAGGAAGTGAGGGCGCAGGGTTGGCAGTGCCTGACATACCAATGCATGAGTGTGGGACTCAAGGGGGGGGTGCTGCAGCTGACCTTACAGATACCACTAAGACAAAAGTCTGACAACTGTGCATGTTGACATGCACACACCAGGAATAGAATGACCTCGAACAACCCATCTCAAAGAACACCAGTTACCAAAGGTAGGTAACCATTTTATAACAACCTCTAAGCAGGCCATACCCACGGCTCTCCTTTCCCTCATTCTGCCTCGGCTAATGGTCTCGCAGGTCCCTTCTCTGCACTAGAGTGCTCATTACTCCTATTCCTCCAGCATAGCCCCATTTATTAACCTTGGCTCGAAACTAAACAAGACTCACCTCTCCAAACCAAAGTCTCTGGCCTTGAACGAGTCTTGCTGCCATTCTCTGAAGCCCCCCAACCTCCCTGATTCTTGCTGAAATTTTTGGGATATGATAGCCAGAAAGGCATATGGTGTTCCAAGCCTGGCCTCCCACTGGCTATGTGGTAGCACATTCTCAGGCTGGCTTTCTAGGGCCAGGCTTCCCCAGCCTTTCAGCTATACCTTAGCAAAGTTCCTCATGGATCCCTCAGTTTCTCTCATTCATGATGGCACACACCACTTCCCCTGCCGCTTGTGATCAGATCCTTGAGCAACTACTGCCCTTGCTTACATGGAAAAGGCTTGTTAGTGCATTTTTAGGTTGGTTAATGTGACTTTCAGTGGCAACAAGGTGAGCCAGAGCAGCAACCTAATAACCATGGAGGAGTTTGGTCTATCTAAAACCTGGTGGCACAGGCTACCTTACCCTTAGTATTGCTGCTAACTAACATCCGTGTGTGGCCCAAGCACTGTAGCATGCAAAAAGAAAAATGTGTTTAAGAAAAATAACACATTTCTTCTCATCCTGCAGAAGAGACAACTTCATCAAGTGCTTGCATGTAGGCTCCTCGTGGACTAGGACCATAGAGGTTTCCTGGGGGTGACCCCACCCAGCACCCATCTCCTTGCATTGTGAAGGGACAATATAAAGGGTGGAGTTGCCCCCACCCCCTGCTTTAGTCCCCTTTCACCCTACAAGGTCTGATCCTTGTCAATGATGCCTAGTGGTGCCTTTAGTTCCCGATGCTAAAAAAAATCTTATTTTTATTTTCAGTTTTTGTTTTACTTAATTTATTTTGGTCCTGCCTTGTTTTCACTTGGCTTGAACCCTGAGTCCCTGCTGTGTGGGGGCTGCAGAAAGCTATCAGTGATCCTCATTCACACTGTCATGGGTGCCTGGGTGAGGGTCATTTGGGGGGTAAGTGCTCCATTTGTTGCTTCAAGACCAGGACAAAGGACCAGGACAAAGGAGCTGAGAGAGGCACCATTCTGTTACTTTTTCATGGAGGCAGTCCACAGGCTCATGTTTGAAGCCCCCAGCCACAAAGGGAAGTTCCTTAGTGATGCCTTCCTGAAGGGTGTCCTCAGCCTTGCCACCAGAGCAGAACTGCAGGAGCCCTCCATCACCAGGACTAGGACCTAGGACTCTAGGTCTCCTAAACCGTCCGGACTTCAGAAACAGAAGAAAAAATGTGGTTTCCAGTTCCTCCGAAGGCCAGGGCCCTGGGACTCCCTGGCACTGGCTCATCCAGACAGTCCTGAGCTATCAGTATTGGTGCCCTTGCAGGAACCATTAAGATCAGCTGCATGGTGGGCTTTGCCAGAGCAGTCAGCCTGAATTTCTGCAGCTCAACAGGCCATGTCAGTCCCAAACACACTACAGGCCTGTGCTGGTGCCAGACACTTGCTGTGCCTGTCATACCACACTCCCCTGTGCTGGAGATGGAGAAGCCTCATGTGGGGCTGGTGCAGCAGTCAAGGCCATCAGCACTGGTGTGCACAGCTCACTCACTGGTATCCCTCTCCCAGCCCTGGTACCTGGTCCGGCCTGGTCTTTGGGCTGGTACTGGTTAATCCATGTTGCATTTGGCAGCAGCTAGGAAACCTGCTACCCTCCTCTGGCACCAGGGCCTTGGCACAGATTTAGATCACAGTCCCGCTTCCACCCCATGGATGCTGCCTCAGGATCTTGGGCAGCCCAGCGCCAGGATTCTAGCACTTCCTCCCAGTCCTGTGCCCACACTTGGCGTGATTCCGAGAACACTTCTGCTAGAGCCTGGGATGCTGGGGCCAGACATGCCTGAGGCCTGCTACCAATGACACCCACCTCCCCCTTGCCTTGCAGGATACCGCTGGCATTTGGATCTACCTCAGTGCTTCCTCATACGTGGCAATCTTCTGTGAAGGCGCCTTTTCTTGCTGGTGCCAATCAACCTTTGAAGCCTCAAGTCCAGGACTTAGCCTGGAAGCCACAACCCATCCTCGTAGCCCAAGAGCAGCTCAGGGAGACTTCTCCCTTGCCTCCACCACAGCCATCCTGCACCTGGCCACCTCCTCTCCTGTAACAGGGGACTGGAAGGCAGGCCTGGAGCTCCACAAAAGAAGAGCAGCCCCCGGCTATGCAAACGGAGCTAGTGGAAGGGAATATCCCCAAGCTCATTGACATTTTTCATCAGTGTTCCCGCTAACGGTTTCTATCCTTGGGCAGGTTGAATTTTCTTATGTGCACCACCAATACAAACAAAACATACATTTTATATAGATACATACACACATACCATATATTTTAAGCAGTCCACATGTGTGGAATAAAATATATTAAAACAAGACACCCGTGACTAGTTGTTGTGAGGTACCCTTACTGACTACAAAGGTGCTGTACAAAGGTAGGGAATTAGCTTTCTTCCACTGGAGGAAGAATAGACACCCCAGAGCAAATTAACACATGGCTTCAGGGTTTGTAGACAGATGCATGTTTCAAAGGGCTTGCAAATATGGTTTCATCCTACAAAACAACTAGCATCACACTTGCTACTTCTGACTCATAAAAGCCAGAACTCTACCACATAGCAAAGATCTGGCCTTAATGCAATACAATTTACCATGTATTAATTAGTAACACCTGAAGCATTCTTTCCTCCTCCATTATACTGGAATTCTAGCCCCTTTCCACTAGGCCTGAATTTTTAGTTTTTGTTTAAATTTATGTTTGCTGACAGAAAACAGTGAATTGCAAGTGACTGTTCATGGGAAGCAAAAATTTGGTTTCATAATTGTGAGGCTTGCAGCAGACACTAGGTTCTGTATGACCAGGTGTCAGGGTTCGGGCTCCCCCTCAGGCTTACAGCCCAATCATCATCAGGGTTGCCTACCCCAAAATCACCCCTTGCTCCCCCTTGTGTCCTCTAGTTCCCAGTCTCAAGCGCCTGGTCCCCCCGGGTATCACTCCCCGTTACCCGGTGGCTCGACCAGTCCGTCGGTTCTCCCTCTAGTGGGGTCGGACGTTATCCGGGGGCTACCTCCGCCCAGGTTCCGGTGTGGGGTCCTGTCTGTCTGCCCCGTCGTTCTCCTCTCGAGCCGGGACTCTCCCCGCCGCTGGCTGAGCCCTCCTCTCGTCCCGTCGACTCCTTGCCCAGGGCCCTTCCTCCTTCCTGCTCCCTCCGTTCCCCCTTCCAGACCGGCCTCCCGGCGTTTTGAATCCCCCTCCAACCCTAGCCCCGCACCCTTACCCCCGGGGCGCAGGCTGATGACGTCAGCTGGCGTCTCGGTGCAGCCGGCCCTCCCCGCCTCGCTGCCGTCGGCGCGTCGTGATCCCGCTCGGGGTCGGCAGGGGAATTCCCCCGCCGTGCGGGTGAGCTTCCTCGCTTCCACTCCCCCTGGTCCCGCGGGAGGTCGGAGAGTGCGGGGGGCCGCAGCCTCCGCTGCATCGGAGCCCGGCGCCCCGTCACACCAGGTCACGCTGTCACAGCAGCTACCACGTGGATTGTTCAGTGCTTGCAATGAACTGCTGGTGACCAAGAATACTTAAATAAATTAATTAAATTAAAAAAGACTTAGTGAACAACAGATTGAGAACAATATTAAATTGGTAAACAGGTGAAAATCTACCAACACATTAGCTGTGGATTATTTGCAAACCCTGTTCCTGAAGCTATGGCTAATAATGGTGTAAAATGCTTCTTGTGTGCAGTTTCTGCTTTCTAGGTTGCTGGTAGATTGGCAGGTTTTTAACATCTTGACTGCCTACGTTCTCCAGTGAAAGAGGAGAATTAATATTGTTCCCGTCACTTGAAACCTTTGTGGCTGTAGCAGCTGAACTTGTGACACCGCCCCCCCCCCCCCCCCCCCGGGCAAGCTGGCATGGCACTACATATGTGATATGTGTCAGGAAGTACACAGTGCACTGGATAGTCAGATAATGGTTTGGGGGGCCCTGATGATGTACATGAGTTTCCTTCTCTTTGCATCACATCCCTTTAAATCCCAGAACTATTGAACAGTGCTACCTTACGGCTTGATTCTTATTTTTAACCATGCTTGACAAATGCATTTTAACATCTCGACCTCTGCTAAAAGAGTTGGAGTAAATAAGGGTTTCACTTTTAAATATTGAAAAATTACGGTTATGTTTATGTCAAGAAGGATAAAATAGCATTGTAACCCTATGAGCGTCCCAGCTGTCATTCGTAGTGATCAGTTTAGGCCCAGCATGTATCTATTCTAGATACCCAGTAATCCTGACTGGTGCTTTTTGTTTAAGCTGGGGAATGTGGAGAGAGGTAGTTGTTTGTAAAATGAGTTGAGATGCTTGACTGACAGGTGCTACAACCAGTTTGAGCTGGCTCTTTGTAAGGATGCACTCTGCACTATGTTGGTCACCCTGACAATTGCATGGTCTTGTGCATCCTCTGTGAGTCTGTGTTGAATACCACACACTGCCAGTTTTTAGAGTCTGATTCCATCCCCATCATCAGTGCAGTGAGCATCTTGACTCTTGTATGTGCACATGCAGCTTATGAAATGCTGAGGAAAATGAATGATAGTGGAGTGTCTACAGCTGTCAGAAGAACACATGCCCAGTAAGAGTACACACAGCCCTCCTACTGAGAGTAGTAAAAATGGCTACATAGCTAAGACCCTTAGCTCCATGGTCTCCATCAACTCATTTATCCCTTTTGTCACCACTTTGCATCCACCACTGTCTGTTCCACAACACCCATGGAGTGGCTGCCACCCTGTGTCCCCTTCCTCTCTGCTGTGCTGTCTCCTCTCTGGGGAAAATCCAGGTACCACATTAACTTCCTCCACTACAAACTGAGATTTCTGCCCTCTTCTTAACAAACCACTTTGCTTCCCCTCTCTCCACTGCCCTGGTGCCATTTTTCTATCTGACACACTCCCTTTCAGCCCTCTTCGCTCTCTGCTCCCCTTCAGCCAAAGCAACAGGTGCACATGTGGATCTGAAATATAACCCTGTTTTCTTGCTAGACACAAAGCTGCAAGGATAGGCTGCATCCACTGCTGCTGTGGGTGCCCTTTCGGCAGCTTCTGAAACAACACAGTGAACACCACTAGAGGGCTCCCCTATCACCTCATTGGATAACATTCCTGGTGATGCAGTTACCAGCAAAGGGCATGGCCACATTCCTTTGGCTCATACTGTGCCAAGGGCCGGTTTGGTGTGAAAGGTGTCAAAGCCGGTCCTGCTGCATTGCTTAGCCAGGCCTTGTGGTTCATGTGAGGCAGGAGCTTTGGCTCCTTCCAAATTGTTGGCACCTTATTGGCAGTCTGCACAAGCTGACACAAGATCCCCTTTGCTGAGACAAATGGGGAGTGGAGATGCAGGGAAGAGGCATGAGTCAAGGTGTTTCACCATATTATAACCTGCCTCTCTCTCCATGCCCATGACCCCAGCGGTCAAGAGTTAAAACCATCACAGGTGGCCGCATCCACAACTCCCCACAGTGCTGCTTTACCTTCTCAGCCATCACAGGGCTCTGGCAGGGCACAGGCACCAAAGAGCATCTCTGTGTAATGACCAGCCTGCACCCTGAGCAGGGATAACATCTCTGCAAAGGGCTGTCACCCCACCCCAGTCACAGGGAAAATACTGTCACCCATCAAATCAATGTGGGCATGTCTACACTGCAGCATTATTTCAAAATAACTCGTTATTTCGAAATAACAAAGTGAGAGTCTACACAGCAAGCCCGTTATTTCAAAATAATTTTGAGATAACAGGCTTCGTATTCAGGGAGGTTGTGGAATCTCCATCTCTGGAGATATTTAAGAGTAGGTTAGATAAATGTCTATCAGGGATGGTCTAGACAGTACTTGGTCCTGCCATGAGGGCAGGGGACTGGACTCGATGACCTCTCGAGGTCCCTTCCAGTCCTAGTATTCTATGATTCTATGATTCTATTCTGAATTCTGTAACCCTCATTTCATGAGAAATAACACCTATTCCGAAATAGTTCTTTCAAAATAGGGTGTGTGTAGACAGTGCAGCTGTGGTTATTTTGAAATAATTGGCCTCCAGGAATTCTCACAGCTGCCCTGGTAGCCACTCTGTCCACACCCCTCAGAACTCTATAGTTCCCCTTCCCCTGCAGGCTTTATAGGTGCAGCCACAGGGGAAAGGGCTTGTGGCACAAGGAAAGCCCTACTAGCCCTGTGCCACACACCAGCAGCCTTCACTGCCTTCCCCAGCACCGTGAGCAACCCCCATGCTCCCACCGAGCCTGCCACAGCTGCAAGAGAGCCAGCAGCCAGCTCCCAAGCCCCTGCCCAGGGGCGAAAGAGGAGGGCCCCATCCTGGTCTGGTGCAGTGATCCTGGATCTCATTTGAGGTCTGGGGAGAGGAGGCAAACCTCCAGGATCTCCACACCAGGTGCAGGAATGCTGATGTCTATGGCCGGATGGCTGACAGCCTGGGCCAGAAGGGCCACGTGCGCACCCAGGAGCAGGTGCACGTGAAGGTCAAGGAGCTGAGGCGGGCCTACGCAAAAGCCAGGGAGCACAGTTCCCGCTCAGGGGCGGCACCCCAGACCTGCCCCTATTTCAACCAGCTCCACTGCATCCTGGGGGGGGGGGGTCAGTCCCTTCCACCACCACCCCTTGTTGTGGACTCTGGGCTGGAGACACCCGTCGTCAGCCTCCCAGAGGGTGTGGCTGTGGACAAGGAGGAGGAGGAAGATGAGGAGACCAACCTGGACATGATGCCCGCCAGCCAGGAGCTCATTTTGGCCCTGTAGCCAGTCCCCCTGTCCCAGGATATCACCCAGGGATCGGACAAGGCAGGGGAAGGCCCATCAGGTGAGTGCCATTACTTTTCCTAGACACACACAGCGGGAGGCAGTGGACGGCGAGAGGCTGCACACTCCTCACCCAGCCTTTTCAGCCTGGGGATCACACTGCAGCCCATGCACATGGGTGCAATGGAGCGCCAGTCCGGAGCAGACAGCTGCAATGAAGCTGCCACACAGGAACCTTGTGCTCCTGCTCACAGGGTTTCTGGAGAGGCCTGCCTTCCTCCCGACCCCATGGTGGTTCACCTTCCCCACACAAGCCACCACTAAGGAAGATGGGGTCAGGGAAATGCACAGCAGTGCCGCACATGGCACTAGGGATATAAAAGAATAGTTGACTACCCGATAAGCCTAGGTTTATCGGGTAGTCAAGTCGACTACTCACATCCCCCCCCCCACTTTCTGCCTCTATATCAGAGGCAGCGGGGAGGGGTAGAGTGGGAGCCAGCTTAAAAGCCGGTTCCCCCCCAACACTGTCTCCGCGGTGTGGGGGGGCAGGGAAGGCAGAGGTGCAGCGGGGAAACCAGCATGAACTGAAGCAGTCCCTGTTCACACCGGGTTCCCCACTGCGCCCCCCCCCATCGCCTAATCGAGTAGTCGATAGAAATTCCATCGACTAATCGATTAGCTGATTAATCAAAATTTAACATCCCTAAATGGCACACGGGCGTGTGTAGGGGAGCCTATACAGCCCTGCCTTGACCAAAACAATGTCTGCATTGTCAGGCCTTGTCCTGGCATTGTCCAAAGTACGGATCTTTAACAAAGCAAACCCTAGGCCTGTCTCAAGTCTGGTGCACGTAAGCACACAGACAAGGTGGGGGAAGCTTTGAGAGGCAGGAATGCTTTGCACAATCATGCAGATACCGCATGGCACCGTGAGACCATGTCACGAAGGCCAGAAACAACCTGGTACTGGTACACACCATTTATGATAAGCAAAAAATTCCAGATACAGCCATAAAACTGTTAATTAAGCACATCGTTTTGCAACATCCTGAGTAGCAGGATGTACCCCAAATATTGTCATAATAGGTATCTTACACAATATGTAGCTGATTGGTAGATATTATTAGAATGACCAAGTCGAGTATAAATATAGGAATAGAAAACATAATGAGTGGGAGGGATTGGGTAAGGTGTCCCCTACCACCTTACTCACTGCAAATAGAAGGTGAACCTGTTACTACCACCTGATGCATTGTGAACGCCTCTGCGCATTGGGGAAAGAAAGAGGCCACGACCTCCTGTCTGACAATCATAAGGGTCTTAGCATTGGAACTGTGTGTGATTTATAGAAATAAGTACATGTATATTCATATTCTTAAAATTGAGTATCTTGTGTATTGTCCTAGGTGTAGGTGTTGTTATATTGTCTGTGCCAACTATCCCGTTCATTGGAATAGATCTGTGTAACTTTGCATTGCTTTCCTTTACTATTCTGTGCACAATACAGTTAGAAAGAGTTTATCTGAGGTGTTTACTGGCTCCTTTCGTATCAAAAACAAATCGAATCACACAACAGCATGCCCGTACTCTTGGGGCAGCATCTGCTCCCGGGCAAGCGTGGCGAGGCAGAGGACACCGTTCCCCTGCCAGGGGAGCCTGCTGGGAGGAAGGAAGTGGAGGGGACTCCAGTAGCATCCTCCCCAGCAAGTGGTGTCTGCCACTCACACACACCTCTCCCTCTCCTCCAGAGGGCAGGGATACAAGTCTGCTGGACCTGGCGTGTGTGCGGCATGGAGGGAAGCCAAGCCGCCCTGTTGCCTCCCCTCCCGCCCGCAGGATCCCGGCCTGGCCACCACCTTCCCATGCCTGCTTGTCCCCGGGTCGAAGGGGTAGCGAGGTCCCCTTGGAACATCTGGAGGGCAGTGATAGGGTCCAGAGTGACCTGGACAGATTAGAGGATTGGGCCAAAAGAAATCTGATGAGGTTCAACAAGGACAAGTGCAGAGTCCTGCACTTGGGACGGAAGAATCCCAAGCATTGTTACAGACTGGGGACTGAATGGCTAAGTAGCAGTTCAGCAGAAAAGGACCTGGGATTACAGTGGATGAGAAGCTGGATATGAGTCAACAGTGTGCCCTTGTAGCCAAGAAGGCTAATGGCATATTAGGGTGCATTAGGAGGAGCATTGCCAGCAGATCCAGAGAAGTGATTATTCCCCTTTATTCGGCTCTGGTGAGGCCACATCTGGAGTATTGTGTCCAGTTCTGGGCCCCCCACTATAGAAAGGATGTGGACGCATTGGAGAGGGTCCAGCGGAGGGTGACCAAAATGATTAGGGGGCTGGAGCGCATGACCTATGAGGAGAGACTGAAGGATTTGGGTTTGTTTAGTCTGCAGAAGAGAAGAGTGAGGGGGGATTTGATAGCGGCCTTCAACTTCCTGAATGGAGGTTCCAAAGAGAATGGAGAGAGGCTGTTCACAGTAGTGACAGATGGCAGAACAAGGAGCAATGGTCTCAAGTTGTGGTGGGAGAGGTCTAGGTTGGACATTAGGAAAAACTATTTCACTAGGAGGGTGGTGAAGTACTGGAATGGGTTACCTAGGGAGGTGGTGGAATCTCCATCCCTAGAGGTGTTTAAGTCTTGGCTTGTCAAAGCCCTGGCTGGGTTGATTTAGTTGGGATTAGTCCTGCCTTGGACAGGGGGCTGGACTTGATGACCTCCTGAGGTCTCTTCCAGCTCTATGGTTCTATGATTCTATTTTGATGAACCGGCCTCGGTGTTCCATGAGGGTGTACAGCACCATTGAAAGATACCCCTTCCTGTTGCTATAATCAGAGGCCTGGTGTTCGGGGGCCCAAATGGGGATGTGGGTGCTGTCAATGCCCCTCCTGCAGTTGGGGAAGCCCATGGCAGCAAAGTTGGCGACCCTGGATGATGACCCTGCGCAGCAGGGTGGTGTTGATGGTTCTCACCACCTGGAGAAGGAGACAAACAGAGAATCACAAGGTTGCCAAAGCCCTTGGGAGTTCCCCGAGCCCAAACCCCCTTCCCACACCAGGCCCAACCCCAACTTACCCCATCCCCTGCCAGGGCTTGTGAAGGTTGGACTGTCAAACCTTCTGGGGAAGGACCTTCCACCACCCCCCTTCCCTAGGGAACCCTATTCCAGCAGTTCACCACCATCCTGGGACAATAGCATGAGAGATCCATACCTGCATGAGCACAGCCCTGACGGGTGATCTCCCCACACCAAACTGGTTCCCGATGGAGCGGTATCTGTGCAGCGTGGTGAGCTTCCAAAGTACCATGGCGATGCACTTCTGGAGGGGGATGGCGGGTCGCATGTGGGTGTCCCATCGCCGGAGGGCAGGGGTGAGCCACTCGCACAGCTCCAGGAAGGTGTCCTTCTGCATACAGAAGTTCTGCACCAACTGCTGGCCGTCCCACTGCTCCATGACGAGCCAGTCCCACCAGTTGGAACTGGTGTCCTGGCACCAGAAGCAGTGGTGCATGGTGTGCAGGGGAAGGTGGGAGGGGCTGTGGTGCATGAGCAGTGCATGGAGAGAAGTGAGGAGGTGCCCTGCAGGGAGTGGCAGGTCCTGTTCCTCCAGAGCCATGAGAGCAGCCTGCAGTAACTGCACCAGGAGGTGCGGCATGAGGTCTAAAAGCCAGCGAGTGCTTTGCAGCAGGTCTGGCTCCATGGCTGGAGTGCTGTGGTGTGCGCAAGGGCAAGCAGAGCAGGCAGTGAGAAGAGGTTCCTGTCCCTCAAGGAGGTAGGCAAAGGTGAAGCGCCTGAGACACGACTGTACAGGGGTGTCCCTTTAAGCATAAGCCCCAGCTAGCCTCAGGCAACAGCTACAGGAAGTGACTGCTGCCCTCATGCCCTGCCCGGAGTGCTTCCGGGGGCTTTAAATGCGATTCAGGCGCCAATCAGTGTGGACGCTCTATCTTGAAATAGCTCAACGCTATTTCGATGGTCATTTGTAGTGTGGCTGCTCTATTTCAGCGTTTTTGTTCCGAAATAGCTTATTTTGAAATAAGCACGCAGTGTAGACGTACCCTGTGCACCCTGCCCTGGCCCCACAGCTTGCTCATCCCTCAGGTGACTTTGACTGTCTGCATCTAGGCAGAGGGTGTTACCCTGTCTCCAGACTAGGAGCTGACGGCGGGGAGAAAAGGGTCAGCTGCCTTGGGACCCGGCAATTCAAAGGGCCCAGGGCTCTGGCCGCTGCTACTGTGGCAGCAGCGCTGGCAGGAGCCCCAGGCAGCGTGCTCCGGCTCTCCTGGCCCTGCCCCTTCTACCCGAGAAACCCCCTTTCTGGGAGCATGAAGCCAACCCCCCTGCCTTGCCCAGGGTCCCAGCAAGTGTGTGGGCCCACCGGGTAGCACATGCCACAGTGACAAGCAGGCTGTGCCCACGATGCGGCACGGAACTGTACATGTCAGTGAAAGATGCTGGAAGCAGGGTCACAACGGAGCAGCTTCAGCAGCTCCCCTCTGCCAGAGCCTTTCACTTTGGCAAGGGAAGGCTGGGGGCGGGTGCACATCTGGGAAAGGCTTTTTCCTGCTGCCAGTCTTTCCCTGCAACCCCCTGCTGCTTGAGCTTTTAGTCAAAGCCTTTCCCCACTGCCAGACACTTTCCCTGTGCTGCCAAGCAGGGAAGACCCGAGCCTGCGGGAGCAGGAGGGGGGCAGAGTGAAGGCAGCTGGCTTCAGCAGTGTGACTGAGCATGCTCAGTACAAACCAAGCAGCAAATCTATGGGTCCATGTGACCCTACATCCGGGTAGGCAATAATTTTTGATGGGGGGCCACTCCAAGATTTTGGAAAGAGGTCGAGGGCTGCACTCTTCCATGATAGTAATGGAGGAGGTGCAGGGTCTGGGATGGAGGTTGGGTGCAGAAGGAGCTTGGGGTAAGGGACTGGGGTGCAGGAGGAGACTGGAGTCTGGGAGGGAGTTGGGATGAAGCAGGCGTTGTGACCTAGGGCAGGGGACTGGAGTGCAGGGGTTTGGGATGTGACCTAGGGTAGGAGGATTGTGATCTGGGGCAGGAGATTGGGGGCCAGATCTGGGAGGGGGTGGGTGCAAGAGGACAGAGGGTTTGGGTATGTTGAGGGGCAGAGAGTTGGGGCAGGAAAGGGCTGGGGTGCCAGAAGCAGGCTGTGGCCAAGAGACTTACTTGCCAGCTGCCAAACTAGCCTGCCTGCCTGCAGACTTAAAATGTTTCCCTGCCTGCTTGCCTGGCCATGTGCTTCAACTGAGCCCAGGAGCGGGGGCGTGATTCCTCTTAGCTGCCTGTTGTTCTAACAAGCAGCTCCCATTGGCCGGTTTCTGCCAGAAACCGGCCAATGGGATTGTGCTCGGGGCGGGCGGCTCCTAAAACTTCCCCCCTCCCCTCCAGTTTTAAAACAGAAATGGAGCCCTGCAGCCACGTTTCTGCACGACGCGTGGAGCTGCAGGGCAAGCTGGGGAACCTGCTTGGGGCTCCCCGCTGCCTCTGCAGTCTGGATCCAGTGGCTTGGTGGGCCAGATGAGGCCCACGGGCTGTATTTTGCCCAGGCCTGCCCTACATGCCCTCCCAAACACCATGGGGTAGATAAGGAGCCAGGTCTGGGTGAGTAGAGTGTGTGTGTAGGACACACACTCACACTCTCTTTCACACACACACACACACACACTGTCTGTCTGTCTCTCCCTCTGGCATGTTGTTACTTGCCACATGGCTCACTGGCTGTGCTGCTATTTATACTGTGCTGGGGGCTATGCAGGTAGGCACATTACATGCGTCAGAAAGTCCTATGACCCAGCCTTACTCTCACGCGTGCAGATGCTGCCCATGAATCATGGAGCTGTGGTTTATGGGGCCTGCCTGGTGCATTCTGTGGGACCTGCTTCAGTGGAGGGGGTTGGGGCTAAGCCTTGTGTGTGCCACAATGTAGAGCATAATGTTCTTGTTTTACAGGTGAGGTCTCCTGTAGCCACAGTAACATCAGCTTGTCCTTTCTTCTGCTTCCAGTTCAGGAAATAAAACAAACCTGCCAGCGTGGCATAACAGCACCTCTGTGCCTCCCCCAGCACAGCTGGTTTTGTTTTATTTGTGGGATGCTTGACACAGTCACTGATGGAGTGGAGGAACCCATGGCTGATTTGTGGTTGCAGCGGTTGACATGTCTATGTATCACCACATCATAATTGCTAGACCATGAGTAATTGAGCATTACAAATAAAATAGCCATGTTGGTTACTTTCATAAATATGTTTATTTGCATGGCTGATGGCCTCCGCTGAGAGGGATGGGATATGACTGCTGGGTTCCAGGGATACTTTAAAAGGTCAGATAATGTTAACATTGTTTTCCAGGCAATTGCTTATTGATGCTCAAGGATTTAATAGGAAGTCTTTAATTGCTAGTCCCAGGTCTTTGGTATGCAAATATTAGTGTCTTGCATGGAAATGCTGAGATTAGAACAATTTCCTACCTTCCTGTGTGCATGTAGATACATCTCGGTATTAATAATAAATCTCTGTATTAATCATTTTCTCATTGAAGTTTTTAACTTTGTATTAAGTCCTTTTACATAGAAACTTTGTACTTTTTCATATAGAACATAGAAACTTTGTATTAAGTCTTGGTAGAATAGTCCCTAAACATGAGTAAGGTAAAGAGAATGTCCCTGTTGAGTGAATGAGGTGTGAACGGATAAGGCCAGAAAGACAAGAACCTCAGGGCACTTGCAAAGGTTGGAGGGGTGATGGAAGCCAGATCCCAAAACAATCATAGAATCATAGAATACTAGGACTGGAAGGGACCTCGAGAGGTCATCAAGTCCAGTCCCCGGCCCTCATGGCAGGACCCAGTACTGTCTAGACCATCCCTGATAGACATTTATCTAACCTACTCTTAAATATCTCCAGAGATGGGGATTCCACAACCTCCCTGGGCAATTTATTCCAGTGTTTAACCAACCTGACAGGCAGGAAGTTTTTCCTAATGTCCAACCTAAACCTCCCTTGCTGCAATTTAAGCCCATTGCTTCCTGTTCTATCCTCAGAGGCCAGGAAGAACAATTTTTCTCCCTCCTCCCTCCTAACAATGAGACCTGTTAAGTGGGCCCACTGAAAGAAGACGGGACATATGGATGCCTTGGGAGTCAGCAGCAAGTGCCTGCTTTTGGAAGCTCCCTCTTTGAAGGTGAATGGGGCAGCATTGAGACACCACCCAGAAGAAGGCACCACAGATGTCTAACTGCATATGCATATGATGACTCTCACAGATGATGCATATGCATGTGATGACTAACTGATGGAGATCTGCATGAGAGGGAAGACACTATAAATCTAAGGCATCTTGCAGGGGGAACCCGGGTTTTCATCTTGTCAACATGGGAGCATCAATCCAGATCAGCAGAAGCCTGGTTCCACCCCTTCCCCACCTAACTCACCTGGCTAGTGCAGTTAGGGGGAGCAACTATTGGTAACAACAGGGCTACTCAACTTTGGAAGCCCCGGGGGCCACAATGATACTCACAGCACATGCCGAGGGCCGCAACTTAAGTATGGTTGAATATACATGCAAATATATATGCAAATATATGCAAATAGCTTCTTTCACACTGATGGGCATGAATACAAAGCACTTCCCACAATGCCCCAGCGCTCCCAGCACCTCCTCGGTGGGGGCTAAAAATGACGACACCCTGTACCATCTGTTCCAGCCAGCCCATCTGCTTGAGTCTTTCAATGCTCACCCCGCCTGGGAGATGCCTCACCATTGTGGAGCATGTTCCCAGTGGAGGCCATGTTCAAAGGATCCCACTCACGGGCTGTGTGTTGAGCCCCACGTAAACCCACACCGCACTGCAGGCCGCAAACAAATGGGCCATGGGCTGCATATGGCCCATAGGCCATATGTTGAGTAGCCCTGGGTAACAACAAGACAGAGTGTGCTTGTGTGTGTGTGAGCGCATGAGTATGATATATCATATGCATATGATAAGGGTTGATTGCTATATATATTACCAATAAATGTAGCGTTTTGCCTTTTCCCCCTGAAAAGATCCCATGCAGTACTTTAAGTACAACACCCTGACCCCTTAGGCCCTGCCCACCTGCCACAGGAAGTCCCACCGCTGGGGTAGTACTTCTGGGGATCAAGATGGACACATCACTGGAAGTAATGGGTGTCGTGTGACCCCTCTAATAACTTTTCCCACGGTCCTCTACAAATAGGGATGGCCCCGTAGGACCCCCCGAAAGTGGATTTGTCCAATGGGGGGGGGGGAGTTCCAGGGCAGGGTGATCGGTCCAGAAGTGGGTTGTATGACCCCTCTAAGAACTCTGCCCACCACCCTCTACCAATTGGAAGGGATTTGACCACTCAGGGAGAATGCTGGGGTGGCATGATCGGTCTAGAAATGGTTTGTGTGACCCCTCTAAGAACTCCCCACCACCACCTTCTACCAATCAGAGCATAGCACTTCCCCAGAAGTCCCATCGCCGCACAAAAGAGATCATCTTGTTCCAAGATGGATACGCTGGAACCTGATCCCCAAACCCAGCTGCTCACAAGGCAGCCCGATGAGCAAGATGGCCTCTTGTTGTCCACTCCTATGGAGGAAGGCAACCACGACTCACAGGAGTCACCAGCAGACAAGAAGTCAAACAGGTAAATGTACAATTAAGAAGTGATGGTCGAAGTTGGCGTGTAATGGGTGGGGGTAAGGAACCAACTGGAATTGTGTAAATCTAAAAAATGAGCAGTGGGTCTTACACTGTTTTTTTCTGACAATCTCTTGACAGCTTGACAATACCTTTCTAAAGGCCTTTAAGAATCTTCACATCGGTAGTCCTGTGGGAGTAAATCTATCCTGCATCAGCTGTTTTTGCTCATGTCTGAGACACAGATTTCAACAGGAAAATATGGAAAATGACAAAATGGAAGAATGAACCAGCTCAGACTCCCTAATTGTGGGGAGTTACAGTGCCCATTTTCACAGGCAGCTGTAAAAGGGTGTGTTAAACCAAGTGATTAATAAAACTCGATTAAATTTGTCAGCATGTACATGTCCCTTCCATACTTGTAACGTCTTTAACTAACACAAGTGACAGTCATGTCTACGCAGACGGCTCTGTTAAAGAAAATATATTACAGCCCTGGGGAACTTGAGAGCTTTGGTAGGGTGAACCCTCTCTTTCAAGCAGCCAAAAAGCATAGTAACACTTTGAATAGAAGGGTATGTCTACACTAGCTCGTTAGTTCGAGCTAGGTAGGCAAATGAGGGCAACCGGAGTTGCAAATGAAGCCCGGGATTTAAATATCTCGGGCTTCATTTGCATGTTCAGCGCGCCATTTTTAAATCCCCTTGGATTTAAATCCCCCATGGAACGAGGAGTAACGTTAGTTCGATTAGGATCTCTAATTCAAACTTCTTACTCCGTGCCGCGTGTAGCTGCGGGCACGGAGTTCGGACTAAGGGGGATTTAAAAATGGCGGCGCCCGGGAAGATGCAAATGAAGCCCAGGATATTTAAATCCCAGGCTTCATTTGCAACTCGTTGCCCTCATTTGCCTACCTAGCTCGAACTAACGAGCTAGTGTAGACATACCCGAAGGCAGGTGTGACGGGTTTACTAGGTGCGAGCGCCCCCTCTCGGGTGAGCAGGGGGGGTCAGCGGACCCACCGTCTGGATCCCGGTTTCCGGGTCCTGAGGCCCGGTCCCCTCAGACAGGGTTTGTGGGTGCGATCACCTGTCGCCGGCCCAGCAACGGGGTTCAGCGAACCCACCATTACACCCCGGAGAGGGTCTTAGGGTCCTGTCCCTAATAAGGGTTTGGGGTTTCCCCCCAACACAGGTCCTGGGGTCCTATCCCCTGAGGCCTGTCCAGTAAGGGTAACAGCCACTAGGGCTGTGTTTGAGGCCACTCGAGTCCGGAAAGTCCGGATAACGTGGCAGGCTGGCTCAGTTGCAATTGGGGAGTGGGGGAACCGGGCCCTCCCTCTCCACCAGGTCCCAACCCGGGGCCCTAAGTGGAGGGATTAGTGCGTTCCCTCCACGACAGGCAGGGTCAATCCCCGAAACTCGCCTGTCCACGGACACCAGAGGCGTACTGCCCTGGGCTCCTTCCACTCCCCATCCAGCGCCAGCCCCCCTACAGACTCGACCGGGGCACTCACCAAGTCTGGCTCCTTGGCCCCGTCCTGCTGGTGTCCTAGGGGCCCCCGCGCTGCTCCGCCGTTCCTCCAGTGGGGCGGGATGTTCTCCCTCCTAAGGGGGGGGGGGTCAGTGGCTCCTTCCTCGGCCCCCTCCAGACTGCTCACCTGGCCGCTTTTCAAGCAGCCCGGGGGCAGACGCCCAGTGACAGCGCCCCTCCCCCTCCGCGTCGCCCTGTGCCGTGGCGTCGGGTCACGTGGCCAGAGCCCCGCCCCCCGGGTGACCCAGCGTTTGCCGGCTCCTCCGCTCCCCCAGCTCCACGCCAGGGAGCGTCGGCGTGATGTGGCCCCGCCCCCCGTGCGGCCGAGCTGCGTCGCCCTCCCGCTCCTCCTCGGCCCTGCTGAGCCGGGGAGTTGGACTGCCGCAGCCGGACGCGGCCCCGGCTCGTCTTTTCCGCCTCGGGGGCGAGCCCCTTCGGCAGTGCGGACCCTCGCGGGTCCGTCACAGCAGGTAACATCATGGCTTTCAGACCAGAATGCTTACGCTTTACACAAACCGGCTCAAATACATTTGGGCTACGTCTACACTGTCATGATCTTGCGCAAAAACTCTTTTGCGGAAGAGTTCTTGTGCAAAAACTCTTCCAGAAGAGAGCGTCTACACTGGCATGTGCGTTTGCGCAAGAGATGTGCTTTGCAAGAGCATCCATGCCAGTGTAGACGCTCTCTTCTTGCGCAAGAAAGCTCTGATGGCCATTTTAACCATAGGGCTTTCTTGCACAAGAAATTCATGTTGCCTGTCTACACTGGCCTCTTGCGCAAGAACAGTTGCGCAAGAGGGCTTATTCCTGAGCGGGAGCATCATATTTCTTGCGCAAGAAGCACTGATTTCATACATTAGAACGTCAGTGTCCTTGCGCAAGAACTCGCGGCCAGTGTAGACAGGCAGCAAGTTTTTGCGCAAAAGCAGCTGCTTTTGCGCAAGATCGCACCAACGTAGACACAGCCTTGGAAAGAAACCAGACCATTGTCTCAGACGTAGATGCACAATGGCAAGCAGATTTGGTGGCTATGCACCCGTTCTCCAAACACAACAGCGGTTTTAAGTACATTTTAACAGTGATAGACATTAGAAGCCCTGGCCCAGCTAAAGAACTATGATTTGATTGGCATAATGGAGACTTGGTGGGATGACTCGCATGACTGGAGCGCTGTCATGGAAGGGTATAAACTGTTCAGGAAGAACAGGTGGGGGAGAAAAGGAGGAGGAGTTGCATTGTATGTAAGAGAGCAGTATGATTGCTCAGAGCTCCAGTACTTAGAGGGAGAAAAGACTGTTGAGAGTCTATGGGTTAAGTTCAGAGGTGGAAGCAACAGGGGTGATGTTATGGTTGGTGTCTGCTATAGACCGCCGGATCAGGTGGATGAGGTAGACGAAGCTTTCTTTGGACAACTGAGAGAAGCTTCCAGATCGCAGGCCCTGGTTCTCATGGGCGACTTTAATCACGCTGACATTTGTTGGGAGACCAATACGGCAGTACACAGACAATCCAGGAAATTTTTGGAGAATGTTGGGGATAACTTCTTGGTACAAGTGCTGAAGGAACTGACCAGGGGCCATGCGCAGCTTGACCTGCTGTTCACAAACAGGGAGGAACTACCGGTAGTAGGGGAAGTAGAGGTGGGTGCCAACCTGGGAAGCAGTGATCATGAGATGGTAGATTTCAGGATCCTGACCAAAGGAAGAAAGGAGAGTAGCAAAATACACACCCTCAACTTCAGAAAAGCAGACTTTGACTCCCTCAGAGAACTGATGGGCAGGATTCCCTGGGATGCTTACATGAAGGGGAAAGGAGTCCAGGAGAGCTGGCAGTATTTTAAAGAAGCCTTATTAAAGGCACAGGAAGAAACCATCCCAATGTGCAGCAAGAAAAGCAAATATGGTAGGTGACCAGATTGGCTTACCAGGGACATCCAGGGTGAGCTTAAACACAAAAAGGAAGCTTACAAGAAGTGGAAACTTGGACAGATGACTAGGGAGGAGTATAAATATATTGCTCGAGAATGCAGGGGAGTTATCAGGAAGGCGAAAGCGCAATTGGAATTGCAGCTTGCAAGGGATGTGAAGGGCAACAAGAAAGGTTTCTACAGGCATGTTAGCAATAAGAGGGTGATCAGAGAGGGTGTGGGGCCCTTACTGGATGAGGGAGGTAACCTAGTGACAGATGATGTGGGAAAAGCTGAAGTACTCAATGCTTTCTTTGCCTCTATCTTCACGGACAAGGTCAGCTCCCAGACAAATGGACTAGGCAACACAGTATGGGAAGGAGGTGGACAGCCCTTGGTGGAGAAAGAAGAGGTTAAGAACTATTTAGAAAAGCTAAACATACACAAATTCATGGGTCCGGATTTAATACATCTGAGGGTACTGAGGGACTTGGCAAATGTCATTGAGGAGCCTTTGGCCATTATCTTTGAAAATTCGTGGAGATCGGGAGAGATCCCGGATGATTGGAAAAAGGCAAATGTAGTGCCCATCTTTAAAAAAGGGAAGAAGGACAATCCAGGAAACTATAGACGGGTCAGCCTTACCTCAGTCCCCGGAAAAATCATGGAGGGGATCCTCAAGGAATCCATTTTGAAGCACTTGGAAGAGGGGAAAGTGATCAGGAATAGTCAACATGGATTCACGAAGGGCAAGTCGTGCCTGACCAATCTGATTAGCTTCTATGATGAGGTAACGGGCTCTGTGGATATGGGGAAGTCAGTGGATGTGATATACCTTGACTTTAGCAAAACTTTTGATATGGTCTCCCACAATATTCTTGCCAGCAAGTTAAGGGAGTATGGATTGGATAAATGGACTGTAAGATGGATAGAAAGCTGTTGGGCCTAACGGGTAGTGATCAACGGCTCAATGTCAGGTTGGCGGTCGGTTTCTAGCGGAGTGCCCCAAGGATCAGTTATTGGACCAGCGTTGTTCAACATCTTTATTAATGACCAGGATGAGGGGATGGATTGCACCCTCAGCAAGTTTGCGGATGACACTAAGCTAGGGGGAGAGGTAGATATGCTGGAGGGCAGAGATAGGGTCCAGAGTGACCTGGACAGATTAGAGGATTGGGCCAAAAGAAATCTGATGAGGTTCAACAAGGACAAGTGCAGAGTCCTGCACTTGGGATGGAAGAATCCCAAGGATTGTTACAGGCTAGGGACCAACCAGCTAAGTAGTAGTTCAGCAGAAAAGGACCTGGGGGTTACAGTGGATGAGAAGCTGGATATGAGTCAACAGTGTGCCCTTGCAACCAAGAAGGCTAATGGCATATTAGGGTGCATTAGGAGGAGCATTGCCAGCAGATCTAGAGAAGTGATTATTCCCCTTTATTCGGCTCTAGTGAGGCCACATCTGGAGTATTGTGTCCAGTTCTGGGCCCCCAACTACAAAAAGGATGTGGACGCATTGGAGAGGGTCCAGCGGAGGGCAACCAAAATGATTAGGGGGCTGGAGCGCATGACCTATGAGGAGAGACTGAGGGATTTGGGTTTGTTTAGTCTGCAGAAGAGAAGAGTGAGGGGGGATTTGATAGCAGCCTTCAACTTCCTGAAGGGAGGTTCCAAAGAGGCTGGAGAAAGGCTGTTCTCAGTGGTGACAGATGGCAGAACAAGGAGCATGGTCTCAAGTTACAGTGGGGGAGGTCTAGGTTGGATATTAGGAAAAAGTATTTCACTAGGAGGGTGGTGAAGCACTGGAATGGGTTACCTAGGGAGGGGGTGGAATCTCCATCCCTAGAGGTTTGTAAGTCTTGGCTTGACAAAGCCCTGGCTGGGTTGATTTAGTTGGGATTGGTCCTGCCTTGGGCAGGGGGCTGGACTTGATGACCTTCTGAGGTCCCTTCCAGATCTATGATTCTATGGTTCTATCCAAATATGCCTGGGCCTTAGGCCTAAAGGACAAGATGGGTAGTGAGGTAGCCAAGCCAAGTGATTGAGGAAAAGAATTTTTAAACAAACCTTTAAGTGGTTCTTAAAGCGGCATGGCGTCCACCATTTTGTTACTAACAATGAAGTCAAAGCAGGGGTTGTGAAGCAATTTAACAGAACTTTAAAATCTAGACTGTGGAGATATTTTACAGCCCATAATACCTTTCGCTACATTGACGCATTACCTGAGTTTATAAAGAGTTACAACTGGAGCTTTCACAGAACTAGATATACCAGACCAGCTGACGTTAACCCCTCGAATTCTCTGAAGGTGTGGAAAACTGTTTACGGAGACAGTTTTAAAATAAAACCGGTTGTTGCCCCTTTTAGAAAAGGCGACCATGTGAGACTCTCTAAAACCAAAGGAGCTTTTGAAAAAGGTGATGAACGGACGTTTACCGATGAGATATTCATTGTGAATGAAGCCTTAACCAGGGGCCAGAGACCTGTCTACCAGTTAATAGATTACAGGGGTAAGACAGTGACAGGGTCTTTTTACCCTGAAGAATTACAAAAAGTAAACCCCAAACAAGACAGGATTTACAGGATTGAGGAAATGCTAGTGGAGAAAGGAAAAGGGAGAAAAAAAAGCAGCTATTGGTGAAATGGTTGGGGTAGCCCCAAGAAGTTTAACAGCTGGGTGAGAGCTCCTCAACTCTGTGATGTTTAGACACACAAACAAAAATGATTTCTTCTGCAAAGAGTGAGAGAGAGAAATGAGCAACGGTGGGTTTTATATCACTTTGCCCGGCAATGCCAGTTCTGGGGCTTTTCCTCAAAATACCAACTTGAACGTTATGGTATGGCTAATTAAGCCCTTGGATATCCCAGGTGCCTGGCAGGTGGGGTTAGTGGAAATAAAATACCCACACAGCTGGAACGCTATCAATGAAGACACTCCTTTCGAAATTACCTTTGTAGATACAACATGGAGTTTCATCCTACAACAAGGTTATTACTCGTCCAGACCTGAATTACTGGATCATATGAACAGTGTCATGGCTCGTCACCCCATACTGCCTGAAGTTGTCATGAACTAAGACCCTGTGGGTAGACAAGTCAGACTTAAATCTGCCTGGTGATCACCAGAGACAGCGCATCCGGATGTGACGGTGGCGCACACTGAGCACGCCGGTGCTAGGTGGGGTGTGGGGGGGTGGCTAAGATGGCAGCACAGGATCCAGACTTTGGGGGCAAGGAGTCACTGGATTTCCTAAAGGAGCAGCACTTACACTTCTTCCAGTGCTGCCTGCAGATCCTACCTGAGAGATACTCGTCCCTGGAAACCAGCGGGTACCGACCGAGCTGCTCCTGCCCCTGGCCAGACACCCACAAGCACCCTGCTCCTGTCCCCCTCCCCTAGCCAGACACCCACCAGCACCCTGCTCCTGCCCTCTGCCCAGACACACACCTGTCCACTTCCCCCTGGCCAGATACCCACTGGCAGCATGCTCCCTCACCCCTGGCCAGACCCCTACCCCCAGCTTGCTCCTGCTCCTGCCCCCCCCCTTCCCGGCCAAACACCCACCAACACCCTGCTCCTGCCCCCTGGCCAGACACCAACCAACACCCTACCTCCCACGCAGATCCTGCACCCCCATCCCTATGCCACTCCCTGGAAGCTCTGTTCTGCACTGCACACTGGACCCCTCATTTTTTACTCCACCCCAGAGTCTACGGGGGGCCCACAAAATCCACTAATCCTGGAAGTCCAGAAGAGTTAATCTGGCCTGAGGCCTTGAACCTCAGTCCTACCTACACCCCCCCCCCCATCTCAGTTGGGGGCCATATCAGTGAGGGTTGGGGGTTTTTGGAGGGGTTTTTGCTTCTCACTTGTGTGGTCCCTGCCTGATTTTTCTGTGGGTCAGTGGCCCCCAACCCAAAAAAGGTTCCCCACACCTGCCAGAAATAAAGAAAACATTGAAACCTTGTGTGTTGGACATAATATTTTACTTTATTTAAAAATGAAGGGTAGGGCCTAGCCCCCATCTGGCTGCAGCATCATAACGCTCCTGCACCCCCCACACCCCAACCCTGAACTCATCATACACCTGAACACCCTGCCCTGAGCCCCTCACATCCCCAAACTCCTGCACCCCTACATCTCCAGTCCCCTGACATGATAGTCCTGCACCACCCACATGCCCCAAACCTGTGCCCTGAGCCCATCATACACCCAACCCCCCTGCCCTGAGCCCCTCACACACCCCAACCCAGACTCCTGCACCCCACAACCCCAGCCCCCTTCCATAAGATTTACAGAAGACAACCTGAATGCCTGCATGAAGCTGGATTTGACCAGTTATGATGTAAACTTCAAAGAACTGTGCAAAAAGATGCAGCAGCTGAAGTCCCATTAAATAAAGTCTGTGAGTACAATGTTTCATTTATGCTATTATTAATCATTGTCAATTATCAATGATATTAAGTTGTATATTTTCAGTCATGCAAATGGACATTCTTATATGGCTCTTTGTTGACCACTTGTTCTGAATTTTGATGTAGTTTGTCTCTTTGGTTTGAAAAGGTTGCCGACCTCTGCCTTAGCTGATGGGGACCCTTTAGGATGCCCCTTTTACCCAGGCCTCTTGCCATGACTAGTCATGCCTGCTCAGAGCCACCCTCTGGAAAAACTGAAGTATTTTTCAAAAAGTCACCCGCAAGAGCTTTTGCATTTTTGGTACTTCATAAAGGAGCAACCCCTGCATGGCAGGAGTTATCAGTCCTTGATTTTCTATTCACAACCGCTAGAGCACATGCTCCGCGTTTGTGAATGTGTACATTTTCACTTAGTTCTCTCAGGGCTTGGCATGGTGTTGACTACTGAGGAACTGGGGTTGTGTTTGTGTGGTTGCTTTTTAACCAGAATCTTTTGTTTGGTCCTTGGGTTTGACATATGAGTTTTGGACTGTCATGATGCTTCATCTGTGCTCTTGGGTTGTGTTGTGTTGCCGTTGGTGGTGGTGGTCTCAGAGCAGAGTCATGGCTCTTTGGAGGTCCTGGTGGAGGTGTCCCCATAGCACTGACAATAGCTTTGTCAGGAGAGCTGCACATGCTTAATGAGGTGAGGGGGGGAAAAAAACCCAGAGATGTCACAAAACTTAACTTTGCCATTTTTCTCAGCCATGCCTATGTATTTACTTAAAAACAAACCCTCATAAAATAACCAAACCAATAAGCAAAAAATATATTTACTGGGCTTCATCCAGCTATCAGTCCTTGATGCTGGTGAATTTTCCTTTTCAGCTGTCCCTTTCCTTTTTCTTTTGAGCTTGTTTACCCTCTAGTCTAAGGGTCTCTCATTTTGTGACCTTACTGTGGAACAGACAACATTTATAATAAAATACGTGAAACAGTCTTGTACAGCCTGAAATGGATTATTTTGTTTAAAGCTATCACTTTTTAAATAGAAAAACACCCTAATGAGTATTTTATTTTTAAGTTGATGTAAGCAGGGTCAGGATAAGCTCTACCCTGACATCTGGTGGTGAATTGTGGTGAGTGGTACAAAAAGACTTCAGGGGCTGATCTCATTTGCATAGGCACACCCACCCCGCCTAGTATGTGATCACAGCAGCCCAAATGGTTACTCTGGCCACTGTGCAATCCCCAGTCTCTCTGTTATTGAGGCAGGGGGGATAAAGTGTTGTTATCCTGATTATGTGAATCAAGGACAGTGGAATAGTGGAACTGTTTTATGACAGAGGGATTCGCCATAAACTAAGTAGCACTCGCTAGACAAGGGGCATGGTTCCAAACCCAATCAAACTGAGAGAGGCTGGGGTGGGTAAGTAAGTATTTGTACCTGCTAGTGGGGCACTGTCTGAGGGCTTAAAAACACCAATTGCACCCTGTTGGGGGGTGCACCATGGGGGGGGGAGTCACTTACCCCCCCCGGTCCTGCTTCCCTTTTCTTCTTGCCCCCGGGCAGGTGAGCGGAAGGGACAAGGGGAGGGGGTCTAGTTCCCCTGCCCCTCCCAATGCCACCTGGTCCCCGGGGTGTATTGGGTATTCCACCCACCTTCAACTGTGCTGCCTCTGCCTAACGAGACTCTGTCCACGGGGCCCCCCCCAAGGGACACACCCCTCTGGCATGGGGGCCCCTCCCAGTGTCACGGGTGGGCCGCCCCCTTGTCGTGGCCCCGCAATGTCACTTCGCCCCTTTCGGCTGTCCCTCAATGCGCAGGTTGGGGGAAGGAGAGAGGGTAGGGGGGCCCGGGCCCACCCTCACCTCCGGGCCCCAACCCAGGGCCCTTGGGGGGGGTGGCGGACACCGCCCCTTTAAGGCTGGAGCGGAATTCCGTTCCGCAAGTCTCCAGCCCCGCGGGACGAGCCCGCCCTGGATTCCTTCCTACCCTGCCCGCGCTCTCCGGTCGTGGTACCTGGCTCTCCGGCATCTCCAGCCGGGCCGCCGTCTGCTTCCCCGGGGGGCGCCGCCTCAGCCCGTCGCCCAGCCGCGGGCTGCTCCTCTCCCGGCCGGGGGGTCGAGCCGCTCCCCCCCACAGGTGGACCCGCTGGCTCTTCGTCCTGCCGGTCGGGTACGTCTCCCATTGCCTCCGGCTCCCCTCCCGTCTTCCGGAGGGCCGTCCTCTCTCCCCCCTCCCCAGTTGCCCTGCCGGCGTTTAAAACGCCCGGCGTTTGGCGCGAGCATGCGCCGCCACGGGCGTGGGGGAGGGGCCCGGCAGCCGGGATTCCCGGCTGCCGTGTCTGACCAGTGGTGGAGCCTTTGCGCTCCGTCACACACCCCCCTTTCTAGGTTCGGTTCTCCATCGCGTCCCCCCTCCTCGTCTTCCCTCTCCGTTCGGGAAAAAAAATCCGCATTCCCATGTGCCTTCCCCAGGCGGTGTGCCACCTCAAAACTATAGGGTTGGAGGGAGAGATACCATCGCATAATTCTCATATTTGTGTCTTTCATAGACTTCAGCCATTTAAGGGGGGCATGGTCCGTGACCAACTGAAAGTGGGTTCCCAACAAATAATAGCGGAGGGCCTCGATCGCCCACTTCACTGCTAATGCCTCCTTTTCGATCGTCGAGTATCTCTTTTCTCGCTCAAAGAGTTTACGACTTACGTACAATATGGGGTGTTCTTCCCCGTTGGTCTCTTGCGACAACACTGCTCCAAGTCCCGTCTCAGAGGCATCGGTCTGTAACACAAAGGGTTTGTGAAAGTCTGGTTGTGAGAGGACCGGCGCCTGGGAGAGGCGATTTTTTAAGTCCTGGAAGGCCTCTTCGCAAGCCTCCGTCCACCGCACCTTTTGTGGTTGCGAGTTTTTCGTCAAGTCGGTTAAAGGTGCGGCTATGGTGGCAAATTGGGGAACAAAGCGTCTATAATAGCCCGCTAGCCCTAGAAATTGGCGCACTTGGCGCTTGGTTGTGGGGGCGCGATAGTCTCTCAGGGCTTGCACTTTATCTATCACTGGTTTAAGTTTTCCTCGACCTACTGTATATCCTAGGTAGGTAACTTCTCCCTGCCCCAGGTGACACTTTCCTGGGTTAACTGTCAAACCGGCATCCCCGAGGGAGGTTAACACCGCCCGCAGGTGCTTTAGATGGTCCTCCCAGGACTCACTATAAATTATAATACCATCTATATAGGCTGCTGCATAGGGGTTGTGTCCCCAGAGGACCCGATCCACCAACCTTTGAAACGTTGCCGCAGCCCCATGTAGCCCGAAGGGCATCCTCACAAATTGGTATAGCCCGAAAGGGGTTGAGAATGCCGTTTTTTTCTTTGGAGGCGGGGGTTAATGGTATTTGCCAATACCCTTTTGTTAAGTCCAATGTAGAAATATAACAGGCTCTCCCTATCCGCTCTAGCAATTCGTCCACCCGTGGCATGGGGTATGCATCGAACCTGGAAATGGCATTGACCTTCCTAAAATCGATGCAAAACCGTATTGCTCCTCCGGGTTTCGGCACGAGGACTATGGGGCTCCGCCACTCACTCTTTGACTCCTCGATTACCCCTAACTTGAGCATGCTTTGGATCTCCTTCCTCACGGTCTCCCATAACTTACGGGGCAACGGGCGTATGTGATCTCTAACTTTTTGTCCCGGTATGGTTGCTATGTGATGGCTAGCCCACGTCGTATACCCGGGGCCCTCTGATATTACCCGGGGGAATTCTCGCAGGAGCTGTCTGATTTCCCCCTGCTTTTGTGCCCCTAAGTTCTGCCCCACGTCCACCTCAGGACAAGGCCCCTCCTGGCTGGCCCAGGGACCCAACTCGGGTTCAGGTGGGCGCGGCATAATAAACAAGGCCTCCCGCGGATACCACTTTTTCAGCAGATTCACGTGGTATATTTGGGGGTTTTTTTGTCTCCCTTCTAACTGTATTTCGTAATCAACAGGGCCCACCCGTCTGACCACCTTGAAGGGCTCCTGCCATTTTGCTAGCAGTTTAGATTCCCGGGCGGGCAGTAATAATAGAACCCTATCTCCGGGTGCAAAAACCCGCATTTTGGCTCTTCGATCGTAATTCTTAGCCTGTTGGTCTTGGGCCTTTAAGAGGTTTTCTTTAGCGAACCTCCCCAGTTCTTGAAACTTTTCCCGCAGCTGCAAGATATACTGTACTGACCCCGCAACCCTTGTCTCTTGTTCTTCCCAAGATTCCTTTAAAAGATCGAGTATACCCCGGGGATTTCTCCCGTATAAGTAGCTCGAAAGGAGAAAAACCGGTCGAGGCTTGGGGGACTTCTCGGATTGCAAACAACAGAGCTGGCAACAGCCGGTCCCAGCCTTTCGGGTCTTCCTCTACAAATCGCCGCAGCATTGCCTTCAAAGTCTGATTAAATCGTTCCACCAATCCGTCTGTCTGCGGATGGTAAACTGAGGTTCGTATTGTTCGAACGCTTAACAAGCGGGCCAACTCTGCCATCAATTTAGAGGACACATTTGTCCCTTGGTCCGTTAAAATCTCCCTGGGTATGCCTACTCGGGAGAAAACGACCACTAGTTCATTAGCTATCACCGACGCCGTCGTCCGGCGCAAGGGGATCGCCTCTGGATAACGGGTGGCATAATCGACAATCACTAATATATATTGGAACCCATTCTGTGATCTTTCCAGGGGTCCTACCAGATCTAACCCGATCCTTTGAGCAGGGCGCCCACCACAGGCAAGGCCACCAGTGGCGCCTTGGGGGTGGCGTAGATCCGCCCGCTGACACTCCGGGCAGGATTCACAAAACTCTTTAACCTCCCTATGGATCCCGGCCAAAAGAACCGCTGGGTTATTCATTGGAGTGTCTTTTCCATCCCAGGTGCCCGGCCCAGGGTTCGTGTGTCCCATCTCTAAGACCGTCCGCCTCCGTCCCTTCGGGACGAGTAATTGGGCTACCTCCTCCTGATCCTCCGCCCCTTGTCATTCGGTAGAGGCGGTCTGCACGCCTCGAACCAGGGGCCCTGGGGCGGCCTGGGGTTCTCCGTGGGCCACCTCCTGGCTGGTGGCTTGTTCCCAGGCCCGGGTTAAGCTGGGGTCTTCTCGCTGTTCTTTCATGAAGTCCTCGTCTCCGGCGGGCAGGGTCACCTCCCTCAGATCCCTAGCCTCAGAGCCTTCCCCGGCCAACCCCCCCTTGAGGGGCTCCCCTCGGCCCTCACCTGGGGGGCAGACTTTCCGGGCCACGCCCCGGCACCAACCCTCTACTGTCGGGAGGAACCCGGGCCAGTCACGCCCCGGCAGCACTGGGTACACCAGGCGTGGGGCCAAGGCCACCCGAGCTAATCTCTCCACCCCGTCCACCGTTATCGTAATCCAAGTGGTGGGGTAGGTCTTCACGTCTCCGTGAATACACTGCATGTGGACTGGATCCCCCGCGGGGCCGGGGTGCTGCACTAGCTCAGCACGTACTAACGTCTGGCTACTGCCCGAATCCACTAATGCGGGTACCTCTTTACCCTCTATCGTTACGTGTATCAACATCTTTTGAAAATCCCGGGGCCGCGCCCGGGCTGCTAACGTAATGGCTTGCCCGTACGTGCAGTCCATAAAAGGGCACTCCCGGCGGAAATGTCCCTCTTGGCCGCACTCGTAACAAGCAGTCGTTGAGGGGGGTTTCGCTTTAGGGGCACCCTCCCCCTCGATCGCGGGGGGGGTTCCGACTCTCTCTCCCTCCCCTACGGGGGGGCTCTCCCGAGTCCGCCCCGGTCTTCGAAGTTCTCCCTTTGGCCTGTTGCCTGGCCCGCTCCTCCCTATTGGGGCCCGCGAGCGTAGCCCCAGGCTTTCCCTACCTCCCTTAGTTGGGCCTTCTCTACCCCCCCGCCCTCCCCCATCCACATCCTCAGCCGCCAGATAATCTTCCATTGAGGTTACGGCCTCCGGGAGGGTGGTGGGGCGATGCCGCTTTACGAAGTGCTGGGCCTCCGTTGGGAGGGACTCCACCAACTGCTCCAGGACGACAGCTTCCGCCACCTGGGCCGCAGAATGCTTTTTGGGTTCTAGCCACTGCCAAGCCAGTTCCTTAAGACGTGGTGCAAAAAGTCGGGGGCATGTCCCTGACGTATAACGTTCTTGTCGGAATTTCTGCCGGTATGTCTCGGGTGTGATCCCGGTCTGGTCCAGGATAGCCTCCTTGACCTTATAATAATTCAGCGCTTCTCGTTCATCCATACTTCTGTAGGCTAGCTGGGCTGGCCTGGTCAGGTACGGGGCGAGAATAGTAGCCCACTGCTCGGATGGCCAGCAGGCCACAGTGGCCACCCGCTCGAACATCACTAGGAAAACCTCTGGTTCGTCCTGGGGTCCCATCCTCGGAAGCCGTATCGGGGGAGGCAGCCCCAGGTCTGCTCCCTCTTCCCCTGTGATCAGCACGCCTTGGTTGGATCAGGACATCGTCATCGACTTCTGGAACCACTGATCTTGCTGGGCCCTTTGTTGCTCGGCCAGCTCACATATCAGCTGCCTCTGTTGCTCCTGTTGCTGGGCAGCTAGCTGCTGGAACATCTGGGCCTGCTGGCGCTGATTCTCTGTCATCCACTCTAACACCTTCGCGGTATCCATGTCCCCCTGTTCCTGTCAAGGAGGGTGTCTATGTCCCCGTACCCCTTTTCCTCAGGGGTATGGGATCGTTGCCCACATTCTCCACCACGTGTCGGGGCGCACCGCAGAGGGTCACCCCCGGTCCTGCCTCCCTTTTCCTCTTGCCCCCGGGCAGATGAGCGGAAGGGACAAGGGGAGGAGGTCCACACACCCCCTCCTTTTTCCACTGTGGAATATCAGAGCTAATTTGGATTCCATTAGGAGTCTAGTTGCAAGATGCTGAGCTGACTTCACTGTGGGCCAATGGTGCACTAGCATGGAGGCTCCTCTACTATGAGCTGAACTTGCTGAAGAGCTGAAATCACTGTGTGCTGTGGGGAGCCTGAAGCTATACTACTGAGCTACTAGCAAAGCAGTTTGTGGGACCGGCCGGCGGGCGCAGGCGGCCAGCAGAGCAGCTGGCGGGGACGACCAGCGGGCGGCCGGTGGAGCAGCTGCAGGAACAACCAGCTGGCGGCCAGGGGCGTGGACTGAGACGGCTGGTGGAGCAGGGCAGTTCGTGGGACGGCTGGAGCGGCTCACGGGACAGCAGGTGGAGTGTGGCGGAGTGACTCGCATTAACGGCGGCAGCAGAACCTTACGGAGAGGCGGAGCCGTCGGCAGACCACGTAAGGTGTATCAACCCCCACCCCCTCCATTCCACCCAGGTTGGGATGGTAAAACCCAGCCCGTGAACTTTTGAACTCTGGGGCGGCACTGACCGGGGCAGAGACTTTTGGGGTGTCGGACTTTGGGACTTTGGGTGATTTTTGGGTTGCTGGACTCAAGAGACTCTTGGGGTGTTGGACTTTTGGGGACTTTGGGTGATTCTTGGCTGGGGGTGGGTCTTTGCTCATGTTTGGTCTATGAATCCGAGTTGTGGTGTTTTCCCAATTTAATGCTGATGTCAGTTACCTCATGTTATTAAAGATTTGCTGCTATACCGAGGCTCTGTGCTTGCAAGAGGGGAAGAATTGCCTCTTTGAGGCACCCAGAGGTGTGTGTAAGATTTCCCAGGTCACTGGGTGGGGGCTCGAGCCGGTGTTGTATTACGTTGTTGGGAGGAGACCCCTAGATACTGAACCCGGCCCTTGCTGCTGTTAACTCGGCCTGGCAGAAGGGTTACATTTACAACAAACAAAGGTTTTTATTTCTATCACTTTTTAAAAAGACAAGCCACTTATTTTTAAAAACACATCACATTTTACAGAGGTTGAAAAAAAACCACATCGAAAGGGAAGTTACTCACCTCGCGCAGTAACAACAGTTCTTCGAGATGTGGGTCCCCGTGGGTGCTCCACTGTTGGTGTCGGGTTGTCCCAGTGCTGCAGATCAGAGTTTTGAACAGCAGTAGCTGGTTGGGCTGCGCATTCACGATAGGCACCTCATTTGTACTTTGCGCATACGCAGACCAACCCACCTCAATTCCTCGTCTACACCCGAGTACCTAAAGAAAAACTACTACGAAGAAGCGGGGAGGAGGGCAGGTAGTGGAGCACCCATGGGAACACGCATCTCAAAGAACCGTCATTACTGCAGGAGGTGAGTGTTATGCCGTGAGCCCCGAGTCATGGCACATCGGCGCATTCAAAGTGTCTGCCACACCCGGTTTAATATCTGGAAACACCTTCACCGTGCCCCTCTTTCTCCACCCTCAAGTCTCGCCGCCGCCCTGTCTCGGTCCGAGCGGGTAATCCAATAGTCCTTATACTTGACTTGATTTCGTCTGCCCCGTTACCACACGTGCCGACACAAACACTGCACCCCGACACAGACAAATTTCAGGGAGAATCGCCCTGTGGGGAGGGGGAAGGGGACCCGGGCCCGCCCTCACTCCCGGGTCTCAACCCAGGGCCCTAAGGCTGGTGGGGGAGTTGCCCCTAAACACGCCAACCCGCGGGTTCCACGACCCTGCCCTGGGCCACTTCCTACCCGCCCCTACGGTCCGTGTACCTTTCGCGGCCTGGGTCCTCCCGCAGCCTCTGTGCTCCGCGTCCACGTCGCTGGAGGCAGCCTCAGCACTTCCTCCCCCCCCCCTTCCGTGCTGTCCTCCGCTTTTTAAGTTCCCCGCTGCCCGGGGATCTCCGGCGGTGGAGTTCCGGCACGCCAGGTGGTCCGCCCCCGCTCACCCAGAGGGTGACGTCATCCCCCGTCGCCATATCGTTGGCACGCCGTCGCCGCCACTTGCCCTGCGGCCGCAGTTGCCCCCATGGACCGACGGGGAGCTAGCACTGAGTGTGGGGCGCATCTACCTCGTCCCAACCCGGCGCCGTACAGGCGGCACACCGCCGCAAAATTGGCCAGGAATTTTATTGGGTAATACCCGGCCAGTCCCAAAAATTGTCTCATTTGTTTTTTTGTTTCGGGTGCCGGGTAGTCCCATAGGGCGGCCACTTTGTCCACTAATGGTTTCAACTTGCCCCAGCCAACCGTGTAGCCAAGATAGGACACTTCCCTCCGTCCAAATCGGCACTTGCCTGGGTTAGCGACGAGTCCTGCCTCTTGTGAGCTTGTCAGCACAGCGGTCAGGTGTTGGAGGTGCTCGGCCCAGGACTGGCCATATACGACTATATCGTCAATATATGCCGCGGTGTAACCACGATGGGCACAGAGTACCTTGTCCATAAGTCTTTGGAAAGTTGCCACTGCCCCATGTAGGCCGAAGGGCATTATGACAAATTGATATAGGCCAAATGGGGTGTAAAAGGCTGTTTTTTCTTTGGAGGCAGGGGTAAGGGGAATCTGCCAATAGCCCTTTGTTAGATCCAAGGTTGAAATGTATTGAGCTTCCCCCAGTCTGTCTAGCAACTCATCTACCCGGGGCATCGGGTAGGCATCAAATCGGGAGATGGCGTTCACCCCGCGAAAGTCTATGCAGAAGCGCACTGCCTCGTTTGGTTTGGGAACTAACACTATTGGGCTGCGCCATTCGCTTCGCGATTCCTCGACCACCCCCCATTTCAACATCAACTGCAGTTCCTCCCAGACCGTCCCCCACATTTTCCTAGGAAGGGGGCATACAGGATTTTGTACCTTTTTTCCAGGTGTTGTGGCTATATGGTGGTATGCTAGGGTTGTTCTTCCTGGGCGTTCGGACAGGACCCGGGTGAATCTTTGCAGGAGACGGGAGAGTTCCTCCTGTTGTTCCGGCCAGAGATCTGCCCCTGGGCTGTGTCTACACTGGTGCGTTCTCATGCAAAAACTCTTTTGCGGAAGAGTTCTTGTGCAAAAACTCTTCCACAAGAGAGCGTCTACACTGCCATGTGCTTTTGCGCAAGAGATGTGCTTTTGCGCAAGAGCATCCATGCCAGTGTAGACACTCTCTTGCGCAAGAAAGCTCTGATGACCATTTTAACCATAGGGGCTTCTTGCGCAAGAAATTCATGTTGCCTGTCTACACTGGACTCTTCTGGAAGAGCCCTTGCGCAAGAGGGCTTATTCCTGAGAGGGAGTGTCAGAGTTCTTGCGCAAGAAGCCCTGATTTTCTACAGTACAACGTCAGTTTACTTACACAAGAACACGCAGCCAGTGTAGACAGGCAGCATGTTTTTGCGCAAGAGCGGCCGTTTTCGCGCAAGAACGAGCCAATGTAGACGTAGCCCTGGTGTAATAGGTTGCGTGTCCTCTGGGCTGCTCCCCCACGGTCCCAACTCCACCTCGGGTGGGCAAGGGTCGATCAGCATTGCCTCTCGTGGAGTCCATTTCTTAAGGAGATTAACATGGTAGATCTGGGACTTTCTTCGCTTCCCTGGCATGCGTACCTCGTAATCTACGTCTCCGATGTGGCGTAAAACCTCATACGGCTCCTGACATTTCACTAATAGTTTAGATTCTTGAGAGGGCAACAAGAGCAAGACTCGGTCCCCCGGCTTGAAAATCCATAATCGGGCCCCCTTATTATAGTATTGTGCCTGCCTCTCCTGAGCTTGGAGCAGATTTAACTTCGCGAATTCCCCCAGGTGCTTCAATTTCTCCCGTAAGGCTAAGATGTAATGGACTACCACCATTACTTTCGTGGGTCGCTCTTCCCACTCCTCTCTCACCAGGTCTAAGATCCCACGGGGTTGGCGGCCATATAATAATTCAAATGGGGAAAATCCCGTAGATGACTGGGGCACTTCTCTCACGGCAAATAACAAGGCCGGTAGGAATTGGTCCCAGTTGCACGGGTCCCCTTCAACAAAGCGCCTTAACAATCCCTTGAGAGTTCTGTTAAATCTCTCCATGAGACCGTCTGTCTGTGGGTGATAAACCGACGTTTTCAACGTCCTGATTTTTAACAGACGGCAAAGCTGTGTCATTACCTGGCCTGTGAGGTTAGCCCCTTGATAGGTAAGGATTTCTTGGGGGATGCCCACCCTCGAGAACATCTTCACCAACTCTCCTGCTAACGTACCCGCAGTCGTGTCCCTCAGGGGCACGGTCTCAAGATAGCGTGTTGCGTAATCAACAAGGACTAAAATATACTGGTAGCCAGCCCGTGATCTTTCCAGTGGTCCCACTAAGTCCACCACTATCCGCTCAAACGGTGTCCCAACTATAGGGAGGGGGACTAGTGGAGCCCAGGGTACCCATCCCGGGGCGGTCTTTTGACACTTGGGGCAAGATTTGCAAAAATCTTTTATATTCCTATAAATTCCTGGCCAATAAAATCTCTGTAATAGTCTCTGGCCCGTTTTTTCTTGTCCTAAATGGCCCGCCCAAGGGTTGTCGTGAGCGAGTTGCAGCAACCCCCTCTGGTACCGCGTGGGGACGAGGAGTTGGCGGACTTCCCCCACTCCCCCCGTATCTCCCACTATGCGGTACAACCGGTCCTGGCATGCCTCAAATCGGGGTCCAGCTTCTGGTCTGGTGGGGCCTCCTTCTTCCGCGGTTTTTATCCAGGCATACTGGAACGAGGGGTCTTCCCTTTGCTCCTGGACAAAGTCCCCTTCCCACTCACGGGGATCCATGTCCAGGCTGAGGTTCATCTCTGCCTCGCCTTCCCCTCTCACCTCTGTCTGGGTCTCTGCGTCGGGTCGAGGTCGCGTTGTCGGGGAGGCCGGGTTCCATTTTTCTCTGCCCAAGACAGGTGTTGCCTTGGGGTCCCCATTGCTCCACTCCTGCAGCAGGCATCGGAAACCCTTCCAATCTCTCCCCACCAACATACGGTACATTAGGTTGGGCACCAGGGCCACTCGGCACAATCCTTCCTCCTGCCCATCTGATATCTGGACCCACATGGTAGGGTAGGCCCGGATGTCCCCATGCACACACTGCATGAAGGTGGGGGCTCCTGTGGCTTTCCCTTCGCCTATGAGGTCGGCTCGGACCAATGTCTGTCCACAGCCCGAATCTATTAAAGCGTCCACGGCTCTCCCTTCCACCATCACCCTTCAGATTATACGCGTGCTCTGTATGGGGCCTGCTTCCCTGCCCCCCTGCACCTCTTGCCCAAAGGTGCAGTCCATATACGGACAGTCTTGTTTAAAATGTCCCTCTTGGCCACACTCGAAACAGACATTCTTAGGGGTAATTACCGTATCTGGAGTCTTATCCTTATCGTCAGTGGCAGGGCCTTTTTCTTCCTTGCATTCAGGGTTCGTCCCTCTCCACATGGGCGCCAACCGTCATCCCTCCCCCTTACCTGGTGAACGAATTGACTCTTTGCGACCCCGGTCCCGGGGCAAGTTTGGACATTCCACCGTGGGACGAAGGGGTGGCACCTTTCTGAGCCCTCTCCCTTTCTCCTCTATACCCTCCGCCTCAAGGAAATCTTCCACCAGTGTTACTGCGTCACTGAGAGAGGTCGGCCTGTGCCTCCGAACCCACTTCTGGCTCTCGGTGGGTAAGATCTTTACGAATTGTTCAAGGATAATCATGTCCGCGAGCTGCACTGATGTCCATTGTTCGGGCTCCAACCAGCGCCACCCCAGTTCTTTCAGCTTCTGGGCTATCGCCCAGGGGTGGACTCCTGGGTTATAGCGCTCTTGACGGAAGCGTCTCCGGTACATTTCAGGTGTTACCCTAGCTGATCCAGGATCGCTTCTTTAACTTTATGGTAGTGCAACACATCTCTCGCCGACAGACTCCTATAGGCAAGTTGGGCTTGCCCCATCAAATATGGGGCTAATAATGTGGCCCAATGTTCCTCAGGCCACCTAGACGCTGACGCCACTCGTTCGAACATCACCAGGAAAGCCTCTGGGTCATCCGTGGCCCCATTTTGGTTAGGCAAATCGGGAGCTGCAGCGGTTCGCCTGTCTCTCCTTCCTCGGTGGTGACCAGCCCCATACCCTTTCTACCGGCTTCCGCCTGGCACTGCATCCGGCGCTCCTCCCGGGTTTGTTGCTGCTCAGCTAACTCCCGGAGTAATTGTCGCTGCTGTTCTTGATATTGGGCTGATAACTGTTGGACCAGAAGGGTTTGCTGCTGCTGCTGCTGCCTCTGGTTCTCCGTGAGCCATTCCAGCACCTTAGCGGTCTCCATACCTGCCATAGAGTACCTTATAGTTGTTTCACTAATATATCCCTTTACGCAGGGATGGGCTCAATGCCCACATTCTCCACCATGTGTTACGCCGTGAGCCCCAAGTCATGACACATCGGCGCATTCAAAGTGTCTGCCACACCCAGTTTAATATCTGGAAACACCTCCACCGTACCCCTCTTTCTTCACCCTCAAGTCTCGCCGCCGCCCTGTCTCGGTCCAAGCGGTTAATCCAATAGTCCTTATACTTGACTTGATTTTGTCTGCCCCGTTACCGCGCGTGCCGACACAAACACTGCACCCCGACACAGACAAATATCAGGGAGAATCGCCCTCTGGGGGGGTGGGGTAGGGGGACCTGGGCCCACCCTCACTCCCGGGTCCCAACCCAGGGCCCTAAGGTGGGGATACACTATCCCCTAACCGGCTGACGGGGGAGTTGACCCTAAAGACGCCAACCCGCGGGTTCCACGACCCCGCCCTGGGCCACTTCCTACCCGCCCCTACGGTTCGTGTACCTTTCGCAGCAGGGGTCTTCCCACAGCCTCTGTGCTCCGCGTCCACGTCACTGGAGGCAGCCTCAGCACTTCCTCCCCCTCCTTCCGCGCTGTCCTCCACTTTTTAAGTTCCCCGCCGCCCGGGGATCTCCGGTAGTGGAGTTCCGGCACGCCAGCTGGTCCGCCCCCGCTCACCCGGCGGGTGACATCATCCCCCATCGCCATACTGGCAAAGGATGTGAAGGATAACAAGAAAGGTTTCTACAGGCATGTTAGCAAGAATAAGGTGATCAGAGAGGGTGTAGGGCCCCTACTGGATGAAGGAGGTAACCTAGTGACAGATGATGTGGGGAAAGCTGAAGTTCTCAATGCTTTCTTTGCCTCCGTCTTCACGGACAAGGTCAACTCCCGGACTAATGCGCTAAGTGATGCAAGATGGGATGAAGATGGACAGCCCTTGGTGGGGAAAGAAAAGGTTAGGAACTATTTAGAAAAGCTAAACGTACACAAATCCATGGGTCCGGACTTAATGCATCCGAGGGTACTGAGGGAGTTGGCAAATGTCCTTGAGGAGCCTTTGGCCATTATCTTTGAAAAGTCATGGAGATCGGAGAGATCCCGGATGATTGGAAAAGGCAAATGTAGTGCCCATCTTCAAAAAGGGAAGAAGGACAATCCAGGGAACTATAGGCCGGTCAGTCTTACCTCGGTCCTGGAAAAATCATGGAAGGGATCCTTAAGGAATCCATTTTGAGGCACTTGGAAGAGGAAAGTGATCAAGAATAGTCAGCATGGATTCACAAAGGGCAAGTCGTGCCTGACCAATCTGATTAGCTTCTATGATGAGAGTAACTGGCTCTGTGGACGTGGGAAAGTCAGTGGATGTGATATACCTTGACTTTAGCAAGGCTTTTGATACGGTCTCCCACAATATTCTTGCCAGCAAGTTAAGGGACTGTGGATTGGATAAATGGATGGTAAGATGCATAGAAAGCTGGCTAGAAGGCCGGGCCCAGCGGGTAGTGATCAACGGCTCAATGTCAGGATGGTGGTCGGTTTCTAGTGGAGTGCCCCAAGGTTCCGTTCTGGGACCGGCTTTGTTCAATATCTTTATTAATGACCTGGATGAGGGGATGGATTGCACCCTCAGCAAGTTTGCAGATGACACTAAGCTAGGGGGAGAGGTAGATACGCTGGAGTGCAGGGATAGAGTGCAGAGTGACTTAGACAAATTGGAGGATTGGGCCACAAGAAATCTGATGAGGTTCAACAAGGACAAGTGCAGAGTCCTGCACTTGGGACGGAAGAATCCCAAGCATTGTTACAGGCTGGGGACCAACCAGCTAAGTAGTAGTTCTGCTGAAAAGGACCTGGGGGTTACAGTGGATGAGAAGTTGGATATGAGTCAACAGTGTGCCCTTGTAGCCAAGAAGGCTAATGGCATATTAGGTTGCATTAGGAGGAGCATTGACAGCAGATCCAGAGACGTGATAATTCCCCTTTATTCGGCTCTTGTGAGGCCACATCTGGAGTATTGTGTCCAGTTCTGGGCCCCCAACTACAAAAAGGATGTGGACGCATTGGAGAGGGTCCAGCGGAGGGCAACCAAAATGATTAGGGGGCTGGAGCATATGACCTACGAGGAGAGGCTGAGGGAGTTGGGTCTATTTAGTCTGCAGAAGCGAAGAGTGAGGGGGGATTTGATAGCAGCCTTCAACTTCCTGAAGGGAGGTTCCAAAGAGGCTGGAGAAAGGCTGTTTTCAGTAGTGACAGATGGCAGAACAAGGAGCATGGTCTCAAGTTACAGTGGGAGAGGTCCAGGTTGGATATTAGGAAAAACTATTTCTTTAGGAGAGTGGTGAAGCACTGGAATGGGTTACCTAGGGAAGTAGTGGAGTCTCCATCCCTAGAGATTTTTAATTCTCAGCTTGACAAAGCCCTGGCTGAGTTGATTTAGTTGGGATTGGTCCTGCCTAGAGCAGGGGGCTGGACTTGATGACCTTCTGAGGTCTCTTCCAGCTCTATGGTTCTATGATTCTATGATTCTAAGGATGAACACTACCTTCCCATACATTTTGGAGGCTGCCAACACGGCCGAGGACCCCACCACCCTTGCCAATGCCAACACATATGTTTCAACGTGGGGCAAGGTGGGGACCAGGAGGCAGTGGACGCCATGCCTCCTGGGAAAGGTGGGGAAGGGGCCCTGGCCACCAGGGATGGAGCTGGAGGTGGCAGTCGGGGCCGACGATGCAGCGGCACATGGGGGAGTTGCAGCAGCCTCCTGGGCGTACGCTCTGGGGGCTGCAGATGGATCGCCCCCAGAGCCGGTGGGGGGAATGGCAGGGGAAGAAGGGGTTGTGGCGGAAGGGGTTGGCCTTCCGGGCTGGGCCTTTGCCCTTCTTTTTCCCTTGGCACTTCTTGCTGGCCGAGATGGAGGGCTCTCCCACGTATGTGGGAGCCTTAGCCATGGCAGTGGCAGAGCCCAGACCGTGGGTCAGGAGGTTGGCCACAGCAGTCTGTGGGATTGGTGGCATCAGGGGAACCTTGGGGGTCTATGGGGACAGGAGAGGGGGCCGGGAGGTCCTCCATCGTGGGACGGGGTTGGAGAGACACAAATGACGGGGAAGGGGCTAAGGGTCAGCTACTCCTCCCCACCAATGATCAGGCAGAGGAGGGTGGGGGCCCATAGAAGGGTGGGGTTTGGGATGGGGCGGGGCGGGTCGAGCCAACCACTACTAACAAGGGCAGGGGAGGAGGGTGCTCAATTGGGGGAGGTGGTCAAGGAAGGGGTATCAACCACTCCTCCCCGCTAGACTGGAGGCTGGGTAAGAGGGTGCCGAAGTTGGGGGAAGGGGGTAACTGAGGGAAGGGAGCAGTAGCCACTCCTCCCCTCCTGGCTAAAGGCAGAGGAGGAGGGCATGAGAAAGAAGGGTGGGGACGCGAGGCGGGGGGGTTCACGATTAGGGGGAAAGGGGAAGCAACCGCACCCTCCAACCAAGTTGTGCTTAGGGAGGGAGGGTGCTAATAGAGGAAGGGCACAAATGGGAAACTGAGGAAGGGGGAAGCTAGCAACCGCTCCTCCCTACCAGGCTGGAGCAGAGGAGGAGGGTGCTAGAGGGAGGGGCAGAGACGGGACTGGGGTTCGCTATTGGGGGGGGGGAAGGGGAAGCAACCACTCCCTCTCCCTGGGCTGTTTGTAGGAGGGAGGGTGCTAGCGGAGGCAGGACACAAATGGGGAACTGAGGGGATCAGGAGCCAGCAACCACTCCTCCTGCAAGGCTGGAGACAGAGGAGGAGGGCTCTGGCAGGATGGGGCAGGGGACGTGGTAGTGGGTGCAGGGTGGGGGCCGGCTCCTCCGGCTGCACTGGGATACAGGGGGGAACTCTGGGGCTATTAAGGAGGGTGCAGTATGGGGGGCTAACTAAAAGGGGAGGGAAGGAACACAAGCACTCGGGGAGAGGACCAGGGAGCACAGGGCAGCAACAGAGGGCTAGTGGGAGGCCGGGGGAAGGGAACAAATGCTGGATAAGTAGAGGGCAGGGAAAAGCAAGCAATAGCTGGGGAGGGGCGGGACACACACCACAGCAGGCTAACCTGGGGCAGGGGTGGGGCAGGCAAGGGTACTGTGCAGAGTTCAGGCGGGGAAGACAAAAAACTCCGTGGGGCTAGGCGGGGCAGGTTAACTAACTCAGGAAGAGCAAGAAAACAAACTGGGCTAGGAGGGTGGGGCAGGCAGCAGGGAAGGAGGCAAACTGCTGTGGTGGGGGGGCAAGGCGGGGTGAACAGGGGTGAGGAAGGCCCCCCAGCCAAATGTAGCTAAGGGAGGGGGGCCAAGTCCAAAGGGGCGGGGCGGGAGCATGCCCACAAGCACTTGTGGGGCTCAGTCTCTCACCCGCTGCTGTGCCAACAATCCCAGGTGGAAAATGGGGTGAGTGGCTAGCCCCGGCAAGGAGCAAGTCCAGGTGGTGCAAGGGGGTTGGTGGAGGGGGTGGTGGCAATGAGGGGGGCAGCTGGACTGGGGGGAGGGCTCCGCAGGTGGGTGGCAGCCAGCTGGGGAAGGCCTCTGGGTGGTGAGTGCTGGTGGGCCCTCTTCACCTCTTCCTCTGGGTGGTGGTGGGGGAGGCCAGCAGCCCCCGCCCCTACAGCAGCAAGCTGTGGGTGGTGGCAGCAGCAGTCCAGGGAGGGAGAGGTCCAGCAACAGCAGGCAGGCAGCCTCAGCAGAGTGTAGGCCAGGGAGGGCTCCCAGGAGCAGCAGGCAGGCAGGGCCAGGGAGAGAGAAAGGGAAGGGTGCTCTGGAGCACAGGAGAGAGGAGTAGCAGTCATACCCTGCTCCTCCTTCTCTGGAGTGCAGCCAAGTGGGTACCCACTGACCCAGAGGCAGAGGAACCCCTCCGGCAGCCATTTTGGGCACAGTCTAGCCCTTCCTTAGTCACCTGACCGGAAGCCAGGAGGCGGGGCTAGGACTATAAAAGCCCAGCCTGAGTGCTCAGTCTGGGTCTAGTCTCTGGAGGAATCAGGGGTCTGTGCTCAGTGTTCCCTGCCTGGGAGGCTGAAGCTTGGTCTGGATCTCCAACCTGACCTGGTGGACTGGCCTGAACCTCTGCCCTGGTCTGCACCCGGAGACTGGCTGGGATCGCTGGACCTGCAAGGGCCAGAGGACTGGCCTGGACCCTCAGCTGTGCCTGACCCAGAGGACCAGCCTGAATGTCTGGACCGGCCTGTACCAGAGGACCAGCTAGGGCTGCTGGACCTGCACGCAGCCAAGGACTGGCCTGGACCACCTGGACCCCAGCTGGACTTGAGCACCCTTAACTCCCCGAGAGACAGCTAGAAACCCAGGTACACAGTGAGGGGGAGAAGGGAAGTGGCCCATGGAATAGTGAGGATGGTTAAGTGCCTCAAGTCAGCGTGTTTTGGGCCGGAGCCCCCACTGACCCAGCAGCCGACCGTGCTGCTCCTATTAGGGCCCTGGGTTGGGATGCAGTGGAGTGGGTGGGCCTGCGTCCCCCACCCCCCCGCCACCCACCTACCTCTCCCCCTCTCCGCCACCACAGGCGAAGTGCCTGCACCCCTCCTGAGCAAGGACACAGACTGTTGACTGTTGACCAGGGCCAGGGCCCTTTACTATGTGCGTTGGCTGCCCCTGCCGCTGCCCCTGCCTGAACCAAGGCCTGGACTTCTAAAACTGCTGAACTGTGTTGCTTGCTGCCCCACCCTGATCTAGGGCCAGGGTCTCCTGCACTTTGTTTGCCGCTCTACCTGTACCAAGGCCTGGGCTCTGAACTTACAAACTGACTGCGTTGTTTGCAGCCCTGCCTGAACCAAAGACAGGGCTTCTAAAACTACTAACCCTAAGGCTACATCTACACTGCAGGCTTCTTGCACAAGAACGGCCGTGGACAGGCAGCCAAGAGTTTTTGTGCAAGAACTGGCCTCCCAGGAAAAAACGCAGCTGTCTGCTTGGATGCTCCGTACCCGCGCACTCACAGCTCACTACTTCCTGCTTGCTGGACCCCCCCCGCCCCCCTTAAAGGGTCAGGCACCCTGCTCCACCACACGGCTCTGCATTCTAGCTCTACAGGCAAGTTTGCCCCTCAGCCACCCCGTGAGCCTTCACCCCCATCCCAGGACCCACCCCAGGGCTCCCAGCAGCCAGGGGAGGGGCACCAAGCAGCGCGCCCCATGCTAGTCCGGGGCTGAGGTCGAGGCCCTTCTGGACCTGTGGGCAGAAGAGGAAGCCCTTCACGACCTCCGGTCCTGTTGCTGCAACGAAGCCATCTTCGTCCACATGGCCCAGCGCTGGCCGACCAGGGACATCCGGACCAGACCCTGGAACAGGTCCGGGCCAAGGTTGAGGCGCTGCACCTGGGATATGTCAGGGCCACTGAGGGCGAGGGGGCAGGAGACAGCGGTCCAAGGGCCCTCGCCGGCGGTCAACACCAGACTGCGCACCCCAGTGGTCAGGCTGCCTGACCTGGAGGAGGAGAGTGACCTGACCACTGGCTCCGAGGACAACAGAGGACCGCACCATCACCCTCCACCTGGAGCCAGTGCCCAGCAGCCGGGACGTCTCCCGGGCCTCGTTTGAGGCCGGCGACGGATCCTCTGGTGAGTGGTGCACATCTCACTTGCAAGGGTGGGGGAGGCGGGTGCCCAGGGGGAGGGGGAGGGGAGCATCAGTCAGGCAGTTCGAGCTGCACACCTTGCAGCAGTACGCAGCACGTGCAACTTCATGCAGCCTGACTGTGTGGCATGTGGACGTGGCAGGCAGCTCCAGGGCACGCCTGGGACCCTGCTGCTCACACACATCCTGCCTGGGGGAGGGAGGGGGGATGGCAGCTGGAATCAGCCAAGCCCCAAGGGTGCAGGCCACACCCCACACCCCACACATCCAGAAGGGTGCTGCACACAGACAGCACGCAGCCATGCCTGCCCGTGTGACACAGCAGCTGCTCCTGGGAAAAGCGCAGCGAGCCACCCCCCGGCATTCTCGAGCTATACATTTATACCCCTCCCTGGCCATTTGTCCAAGTTTCCACTTTTTGTAAGCTTCCTTTTCGTGCTTAAATTCACCAAGGATTACCCCTGTAAGCCAATCTGGTCGCCTACCGTATTTGCTTTTCTTACTGTGCATCGGGATGGTTTCTTCCTGTGCCCTCAATAAGGCTTCTTTAAAATACTGCCAGCTGTCCTGGACTCCTTTCCCCTTCATGTTAGCATCCCAGGGGATTCTGCCCATCAGATCTCTGAGGGAGTCAAAGTCTGCTTTTGTGAAGTCCAAGGTGTGTATTTTACTACTCTCTTTTCTTCCTTTGGTCAGGATCCTGAAATCTACCATATCATGATCACTGCTTCTGAGGTTGTCACCCACCTCTACTTCCTTGCCTCGGAGGCCGCTGCCCAGGAGGTGGTGGAGAGGGGCCTGGTTCTCACCTCTGTCTCGCCCTTCCTCCCCAATGCCACCCTGTTGCCTGCCCCCTCCACCCTGGGGAGGCCTATCTCCACCATAAGCCCTCTCCGCTGGGTTGTAAGGACCCCATCCTCCATCACGTACTATTCTTCCACCGGCAGGTACAACTACAAATGCTGCCGGTGGCATGTGACGGGGTGGCGCTGGAGGGGTCCTTCCTGGTGCCCTACCAGGGGTCCCTCTACCGGGCCCACTATTTCACGGGGGAAACGCGGTGCTTCCTCTGCTGGGCGATGGGGCACATCCAGAGCACATCCAGGGCACACCCTCTGGCCCAGTCGGAGTAGGCGTCCAGACCCCCTGGGGCCCGGGAGGGCGCTGGGCCCAACACCGCCGGCCTCCCTGGTAGTCCGGCTTCCACTCCTCCAACCGATGGCTCCAGTATGCCCAAGTGAGCAGGCGGGCCCCGCCTCCGTAAATCCCAACTTGGCAGGGCCTGAGGAGGAGAGGGTGGCGCGGTCGCTGCCAGGCGAGGGAGAGTGCTCCCCCCAAGGGGAGGTTTCCCTACCCCCCTCTCTCCCTCCCTTGCCCCCTCGACCGCCCCAGAAAATATCTGCGCCCCCTGGCCTTGCCCCTGCTGACCAGCCCTCCACCTCCACGTCGGAGGGCTGGACAGTGGTCCGGGGGAAACGCAAAGCCCATGGTTTGTGGGCTCGATCTCTCCGCTCCGACGAGGAGGGTGGGAAGGCCCCCATCCGCAAAATACTGAGGGGAGACAGCACTGCCGAGAACGCGCCTAATGAGTGCCAGCGGGAGGCACCGGCCGAGGAAGCCATGGCAGCGAGGGGGGACGACGCCCCCCGCGGAGCCCACCCCTGAGGAGGCCTCAGGAGGAGCTCCCCCAGCCCCCGTATCATCCCTGTCATTACCGGTGAGGTAATTGTTGCCTCAGTGGCCGGCGGGGAGGACTCTGGGGACAGGGGGATGGATTTTAGCTCCATCTTTGAGGAGATCAAGGCCCTGGGTCTGACTCCCCTTGCTCAGGGGGAGGACAACCCCCTGCCAATGGGCCTCGGTCTGGGTGGCGACTCTGCTGCGCCGCCTCCTCCTCCACCCTCCCGCACACCCCAGGCGGCTGCCTCCGTCCTCACCCTTCGGGCACCCCTAGTGTTGCCCGTTGGTACGGCCGTCTCGGGCACCGTGTCTGAGGCCGCCGAGCCCTCAGTGGCGATGGCCGGTGCTGAGTGGCCGGGTCCCGAGCTTGTGTGGACCCCCTCTTCCACCCCTGAGGCGGGGCGGTCGCCTTCCCTCCCTGTTGAGGCCCCGAAAGGCAACATCCCTCCAACCGACGCCGTGGCTGCAGACATGCGCTCTGCCCGGCCATCTGAGCCCGGCGTCGGTGCGGGCCCCCTTCCCACCTCCGTCCCCTTGCTCCCTGACCCCGTATGGGAGGCACCACAGCCCGGTGGCTCCTAGCTGGGGGACCATTCCCTATTCCCTACTGCAAGCCTTCATCCCCTTCCCGGTCCCGACCCTTGCCCCGTTCCCGTCCATAACCCTGGTCCTGATCCCACCCCTGTTCATGATCCTGTCCCCAGCCCCACCTCCATTTCCACACCTGGCCCTGATCCCACCATTACCTCCTCCCCCCACTTCCGTTCCTGACACACCTGACCTCGACCCTACTCCCACCTCTGTCCCCACCACAATGTCCATTTCCCCTTTACCGCTCCCACATCCCACCGCTATTGCCACCCCCCTGGGGGCCGCCTTGTTCCCACTAACTACGAGCGGCCCTCAGGGGGCTGTATTCATGTCCCCAGTTCCCTAAGGGCTGCCCTGTTCCCTCCGCCGCCTCCTCCCTCGCCGGCGATGGGGATGGGGATGGGGATGGGCAGTGCGGCGCCACAGCTTTTTGGCGCTGCGCAGAGGATCAGAGCCTTGCTTGCCCATCTCCATGGCCCATGAGGTCCACCTGGGGGCCCAGCTGGAGGAAAACCCCTCTACCCCAACCCCCTCGGCGCGCTGGGGGCCAAGCTGCACCAGTTCCTTGCTAACACCGGAGGGGCAAGGTGCAGCTCGCCCTTCAGCGCTGGCAGGACGTTGACTCAATCCTCCAGGCTACAAGAGCCCTTTTGCAGGAGGGGAGAGGGACCAAAAGGCAGGACATCACAGCCTACCGCCAGACCCACAAATTTCATGATGCTCTCCTGACCTTCAGGTCAGGGAGCGGTCTGTTGTGGGGCCTGCGGGAGGCCAACGATCACCCTGCCCACGATGAATTGCACCCTCAGCAAGTTCGCAGATGACACTAAGTTAGGGTATGTCTACACTACAAAGTTAATTGGAACTAACAGCCGTTAGTTCGAATTAACTTTCATAGCATCTATACATACAAACCGCTAGTTCGAACTTAATTCGAACTAGGAGTGCTTAATTTGAACTAGGTAAACCTCATTCTACGAGGAGTAACGCTTAGTTCGAATTAAGTAGTTCGAATTAAGGGCTGCGTAGCCACTTAATTCGAACTAGGTGGAGGCTAGCCCTTCCCAGCTTGCCCTGGTGGCCACTCTGGGCCAAACCAGGAAAACTCTTCTGCCCCCCCTCCCGGCCCCGGAGCCCTTAAAGAGCCATGGTCTGGCTACAGTGCTTGTGCCAGTTGCAAGCCTGCCAGCACCCAGCCAGCAGACCCTGTACCTGGCACGGGATGAGCCAGCCACCCGCTGCCACCCAGCCCTCCCCCTCTTCCCAGGACCAGGCTGGCGGCTCTCAGGAGCCTGCCCGGGGCCGCAAGAGGCGGGCGCCCGCCTGGTCTAGTGCGGAGATCGTGGACCTCATCGAGGTTTGCAGGGAAGCCTCCAACGTCCACGATCTCCGCACTAGCCACAGGAACGCGGCCATCTACAGCCGCATGGCTGCCAGCCTGGCCACCAGAAGCCACATGCGGACCCGAGAGCAGGTCCGCTGCAAAATAAAGGACCTGCGGCAGTCCTACTCCAGGGCCTCCCAGCCAGTGGCCAACCTGGAGGCCTGCCCCGACTTTGAGGCCCTGGACCGCATCCTGGGGGCTCACGCCGTCCATGCTTCCCGGGTGGTGATCGACCCAGGGCAGAAGGACCCGTCCCTGACACCGAGGAGGAGGAGGAGGACGCCGAGAGCCAGGAGCCTGCAGGGAGCCTGCCCAGGACCCCAGAGACACCCCACAGAGCACATCAGCTGTGTCATCCGAGGCCGAGGACGGCTCCACATGTGAGTGCCATCATACTCCCCTTATGTGTACGGGGCGGTGGGGGGAGAGGGAGCCCAGGGACCGTGCGCCTGGGCCTTGCCCACCATGGAGCAGCAGCTGGGTGTCATGCAGGGGCCCTGGCCCGTTCCGCACACGCCAACCTCGCCTTGCAGAGGGGGGCTGGGTTTCACCCACTGTGTCCCCAGGGAGAACTGACCACTGCTCTTGTTTCACCACAGCCGCAGCACCTGGGAGTGCAGGGCACACCACCCCGCCTGCAACAGCCACCCGCACCCGGGCCAGCAGGCGCACCAGGAACCTGGAGGACTACCACCGGCGGCACCTGCGGCTACTGGAGCACCAGCTCCGCACCCAGGAGCACTGGGTCCAGGAGGACCTGCGGCTGCGGCAGCGGAGTTTGGAGGCACTGGAGGAGCAGGGCCGTGCCCTCAGAGGCCACCTCCAGACCTTGGTCGACAGGTTCCTGCCTCCTCCTGCTCCGGCCCCTACGGCCGTCCCAGCTCTCGCTCCTCCTTCCACCCCTGCTCCCCCTCCCACCCCTGCTCCCCCTCCCCTTCCTCCGCACCCCCTCCCTCCTGCCCCACCCTCCACACTCCCCCGATGCCCCCACACTGCAGTGCTGCGAGACAGGAGAGCCAGCAGGACCCCCACCCCTGAGCTTTCCCTTCCCTTCCTCCCCCTTCTAGCTCCCAGGTTTCCCCCTTCCCTCTCCTCTCCCACCCTCATTCCTCCCTCCCCCCACCCCAGTTATGTAAAATAAAAAGAGATTGTTGTTTTCAAAACAGGTGTCTTGATTTAACATTAGGAAGGGGGGTTAGGGAGGGGAAAGGAGAAGGAGGGGAGGGTGGAAGAAGGCCCCAATGGGGCATACAGGGAGAGTTCAGTCCTCCTCCTCCACTTGGAAGCTCTCCCGCAGGGCTTCCCGGATCTGGACGGCCCCCCTCTGGGCCTCCCTGACAGCGGCAGTGTGGGGCTGAGCATAGTGGCCAGCCATGCGCTCAGCCTCAGCCATCCAGGCTGGCAGGAAAGCCTCCCCCTTCCGCTCGCACAAATTGTGCAGCACACAACATGCTGCCACCACAGGAGGGATATTGTGCTCGGCGAGGTCAAGGCGGGTGAGGAGGCACCTAAATCTGGTTTTCAGGCATCCGAAGGCCCCCTCGATCACGATGCGGGCCCTGGTGAGCCTGGCATTGAAGGCCTGCCGGGAGGGGTTGAGGTGCCCCATGTACGGCTTCATCAGCCAGGGCTGTAGGGGGTAGGCCGCATCCGCCACCAGGCAGATGGGCATGTTCACGTCCCCGACCCTGATGTGGCGGTCGGGGAAGAAGGTCCCGGCCTGCAGCCTCTGGCACACGGAGGAGTTGCGGAACACCCTGGCGTCATGTGCCTTGCCGGACCAGCCCACATTAATATCTGTGAACTGGCCCCGGTGGTCACACACGGCCTGCAGGAGGACGGAGAAGTACCCCTTGCGGTTAATATACTGGGAGACCCGGTGTTCCGGGGCACGAATGGGATGTGCGTCCCGTCGATGGCCCCACCGCAGTTGGGGAAGCCGAGGGCGCCGAACCCCCGGATGACGGCGGCGTCCGGGTGGCGGCGGACCACCCTGCAGAGCAGCACCCGGTTGAGGCCTTGACCACCTGCAGAGAGACACAGCAAACCGCGAATCACTGGGGTGGCTGGGAGTGTTCGTTCCCTGGCACTGCCCCACTCCCGGAAGCAACCCCTGCTGTGATCCTGGCCGCCACGGGCGGCGTGTAGTACGGCCGGGACAGACCGAACCCTCCCGGGCGGGGCACTGTCGCCTCCTCCCCCGGCCCCATTTTCCCTGGGGCGGCCCATCCCCTCCTTGCAGCGCCCCTCCCCCCCACCGGCCCAGTGGCCGGTGAGTGCTGTACCTGCATGAGCACTGCTCCGACGGTGGATCTCCCCACGACAAACTGGTTCCCGACGGATCGGTTGCTGTCCGGCGTGGAGAGCTTCCAGAGGGCGATGGCCACACGCTTCTGGAGGGGGATGGTGGGCCTCATGCGAGTGTCCCATTGCTGCAGAGCAGGGGCGAGCCACTCGCAGAGCTCCAGGAAGGTGTCCTTCTTCATCCTGAAGTTCTGGGTCCACTGTCTGTCTCCTCAGCGCTCCAGGATGATGCGGTCCCAACCAGTCGCTGCTGGTGTCCAGATGCCAGATGCGGCGGGGCACGCTGGCATCCGGGCACTGCTGCGGCTCCTCCACGGCCCCCAGTGAGGCCAGGGGGAGAGGCAGGGGGCTGACGTGCACTAGGTGGTGCCAGGCAGCCTCCAGCCATTGCTGGGAGGCTTGCAGCAGCAAGTCCAAGAACTGGAGCAGCATGCCCAGGACGAGCTCTGGCTCCATGTTGCCAACTGCAGCGGCGTCCCCAATGGGAACCACCGACACAGGCAGGCAGAGAGAAAAACGCTTTGCTGTCCCTCGGCGAGGTAGGCAAGCAAGCGGAAAAGCTGAGAACCGGCTGTCCAGGGGGGTTCCTTTAAGCACGAGCCTCAGATAGCCTCAGACAGCAGCCACACAACGCAACTACTGACCTGATGCCCTGCCGGAACCGGTTTCAGCTGCCCTTAAATGCGACCCAGCATCCAATCAGTGTGGATGCGCTAGTTCGAATTAGAAAAACACTAATTCGAACTAGTTTTTAAGTCTAGATGCGCTAATTCGAACTAAGTTAGTTCGAATTAAAGTTGTAGTGTAGACATACCCTTAGGGGGAGAGGTAGATACACTGGAGGGCAGGGATACGGTCCAGAATGACCTGGACAGATAAGAAGATAGAGGTAAAAGAAATCTGATGAGGTTCAACAAGGACAAGTGTAGAGTCCTGCACTTGGGACGGAAGAATCCCAAGCACAGTTACAGGCTGGGGACCGAATGGCTAAGCAGCAGTTCTGCAGAAAAGGACCTGGGGGTTACAGTGGATGAGAAGCTGGATACGAGTCAACAGTGTGCCCTTGTAGCCAAGAGGGTGAATGGCATATTAGGGTGCATTAGGAGGAGCATTGCCAGCAGTTCTAGAGATGTGATAATTCCCCTTTATTCGGCTCTGGTGAGGCCACATCTGGAGTATTGTGTCCAGTTCTGGGCCCCCCACTATAGAAAGGATGTGGACGCATTGGAGAGGGTCCAGCGGAAGGCGACCAAAATGATTAGGGGACTGGAGCACATGACCTTTGAGAAGAGACTGAGGGATTTGGGTTTGTTTAGTCAGCAGAAGCGAAAAGTGAGGGGGGATTTGATAGCTGCCTTCAACTTCCTGAAGGGAGGTTCCAAAGAGGATGGAGAAAGGCTGTTCTCAGTAGTGACGGATGGCAGAACAAGGAGCAATGGTCTCAAGTTACGGTGGGAGAGGTCTAGGTTGGATACTAGGAAAAACTATTTCACTAGGAGGGTGGTGAAGCACTGGAATGGGTTACCTAGGAAGGTGGTGGAATCTCCATCCATAGAGGTGTTTAAAGTCTCGGCTTGACAAAGCCCTGGCTGGGTTGATTTAGTTGGGATTGGTCCTGCCTTGGGCAGGGGGCTGGACTTGATGACCTCCTGAGGTGTCTTCCAGCTCTATGATTCTATGACTTCTATGATCCACCCCAGCCCTCACGATGAAATACACTAATATTGCATCATTAAACACCCGGGGCTGTAGGGCGGATCTCCGCAGGAGGCAGGTGCTCTCCTTCCTTCAGGAGTGGGGGGTAGTCGGTGGTTTTCCTGTAGGAGACCCACACGACTCCAGCCGTCAAGTTCTCCCCTGCCCTACGGCCTGAGGTGCCTGGGGTTGCTGAGGTTGTCCCCAGCCGCCTGCTGCATGTCCAGGCCCATGTGGAGGGGCTGACGTTGAACTTGGTCAACGTCTATGCCCCGAACGCGGGCCCGGATTGGGTGACCTTTCATCACCAGGCAGCCACCTTCCTCGGCGCCTTGGATCCTTGCGAATACCTGGTCCGGGGCGGGGACTTCAACACCACCTCTTTCACGTACCTTAAAGGGTGTCAGAAGGAGGAGGGAGAAAACTTGTTCTTCTTGGCCTCTGAGGACAGGACAAGAAGCCATGGGCTTAAACTGCAGCAAGAGAAGTTTAGGTTGGACATTAGGAAAAACTTCCTAACTGTCAGGGTGGTTAGACACTGGAATAAGTTGCCTAGGGAGGTTGTGTAATCTCCATTACTGGAGATACTTAAGAGCAGATTAGACAGACACCTATCAGGGAGCATCTAGACGGTGCTTGGTCCTGCCATGAGGGTAGGGGACTGGCCTCAATGACCTCTCATGGTCCCTTCCAGTTCTAGTGTTCTATGATTCTATGACGTTTGCGAGTTTGTAATAAAATGACATAGTATTTTCACAGTTCTTACACACAGACATGTGATTTTTAAAAATACTCTATACAGTGTAAAAATAAAAAATTGCATCAGGCAACAGAAGTATTAGCATTGAGCAGTGCAGAATTTCTGAATATGGCTTTTGCTGAAGGTAACAAGCCTTTTCACAGTGTGTATCAGATGGCTGTCATCACTAGCCCCAATGCAGAGAAGATGCAGCATTCTCTCACAACAACCTACAAACAGGATAATGGGACGGTGGTAAAAAGGGATAGTATGAAAATAAAATTGGGTTTCTGCTAATAACAAAAACACAAGGTTTGACATTTTACCAGCATGATAGAGTCCAACTATCTGAACCTACCCATGTCTGGTTTAGCTTAAACTAGGCCACATGTCCTCCCCCGCCCCCCCACCTCGAGGGCTAAAGACTCAACCTTGTGTGACCCCTTTCAAGACTGACGTTGAGAATCTAATAGTCTGGTTTGCTTTGTGAGGTTTGCATTTGTTATTGCACCTAAACTTAGTTTAGGAACATTTTTTTTAAAAGTACACAAGTAACTAACTGGATGGCCTTTTGGTCTGGTCTGAAAGTTTCCCTGGTATCATCAATAAGTATATTAGTCAGGATCTGTCAGGGCTGTTCCCCACTCTGGCACTCCGAGTGCAGAAGGTGGAGGCCCTGCAAGAGCTTCAAAACCTTGCCTCTACAGGCACTGGTTACAAAAACTTTGCCAAAATCTGTGTATTATGATTTTGGGGACTTGCTGCCACCATCAAGTGCTTTTTAAAAATCCCTAAAAACCAGGGGAGAACACTTGAACCCACCCCCAGGGGTACCCCAAGCTCTTTTGCCCCAAAAGAGCTGGGGAAAAAAAAAAAAAAAAAAAAAAAAGAGAGAGAAACAAGCTGCAGTCCCTGGTAGCTGACCCCTCAGCCAGAGGCCTGCAGATACCCACAGACAGACCTTCCAGGACACAAGAATCAAATCCTCACCTTAAAAAGAAGTGATTTTTATTACAAAACAAGAGAGAAACTTGAGAAAGCAGACTTGGTTGCTAGATGTTACAGAGCAACTGAGGAAAACTAATTAAAACACTGAGAAAAGTCTCTGGGCACAATGCAAGGTAGGAAATGGGGAGGGGAGGCGTAGATTCACACAGAGCAGTTCAAACCAAACCACAAAATGAAGAAAAATTACCCTGAATGTGACTAGATTCACTCCCCGCCCCCACACCCCACTTACTTCTAATCTTTTCTTGGTTCAGTCCACTTCCATGCCCTTAATTCCTTGGAGGCATGGTATCCCTGCCTAGGTTTAAATCATTCCGTGTGTCAACTCCTGGTGTCACTCTCTCCTACACAAAGAAAGCAGGCAAGGAATCCAATTCAAATTTCAACACTATGGGTATGTCTACACTACAGCACTATTTCAAATTAACTTAATTCAAAATAGTTAATTCGAATTAAGCTAATTCGAAATAACGCATCTATACACAAAAACTATTTCGAAATAGCACGTCCACACTGAGTGGACCCTGAACTGAAGTTAAGGCTGGCTGGAACCAGTGCCGGAAGGGCATCAGGTTAGGACTTAGTGTGTGGGGCTGCTGCCTCAGGCTAACTGAGCTCTGTGCTTAAAGGGACCCTACCCCCACCCCGGACAGACAGTTCTCAGGGTTCCCCGCTTGCTTGTCTACCTCGATGAGGGACAGCAAAGCAGTCCTGTCTTGGAGTGCCCTGAGTGCCCGCACTTGGGACAACACAGCACTCGGCCACATGGAGCCAGAGCTGCCCCTGGGCACGCCGGTGCGTCTCGTGGGGTCGGTGCCATCAGCCCGGCTGCACTTGCTGCAGGCTGCCATCTGGGGGGTGCATCGGGGCTGTCAGGATCCAGGAGGCCCTGAGGGAGAGCGTCCACCATGAGGAGCCCTCAGAGCCTCCCTGGTCCTCCCCACCAGGGGCTCGTGCCCCATTCCTCCCTCATGTCTTTCCACTTACCCCTTCCTAGCCCCCCTTCCTGATGTCAAATAAAAGACACATATGTTCAAAAATAGAAACTGGATTTATTGAACAAAACTGGGGAAGACTGGGAAAAGGAGGTGGGAGAGGGGAGGGGGAAACCTGGAAGGAGGGAAACCTGGGAGGGAAACCTGGGAGGGGAAGCAAGGGGAAGAAGGGGGAGGGGAAGCTCAGGGCTCAGGGTTGGGGGTCTCGCCGGACCAACCTGACTTTCATGCAAACCTGCTCCTGGGTTCGCATGTGGCCTTTGGTGGCCAGGCTGGCAGCTATCCTGCCATAGACGGCCGTGTTCCTCCGTCTAGGGCTGAGATCATGTAAGTTGGGGGCATCCCCCCCAAACCTGAATAAGGTCCATGATCTGCACCCTGGACCAGGAAGGTGCCCGCCTTCTCCAGCCCCTGTCAGGCTCCTGGGAGCTGGCAGACTGCTCCTGGGGAGCGGTGGAGGGCTGGCTGCCAGTGGCTTGCTGGCTCATGTTTTGGGGCCACTGGATCAGGGGCCCCGGTGGCCACTGCTGGCTCTGGGCTGGCAGGCTTGGAGTTGGCACAGACACTGTCACCAGGGTCTACCCCTTTAATGGCTCCGGGGCTGGAGGAGAGGAGAGTAAGTTTTCCTGGTTGTGCCCAGAGTGGCCACCAGGGCTCCCTGGGAAGGGCTGGAGGCCCCCTATTTCAAATTAAGTGTCTACACAGCACTTATTTTGAATTAGCTATTTCGAACTAGGTGTTATTCCTCGTAGAATGAGGTTTACCTAATTCGAAATAAGGGCTCCGCTATTTCAAATTTATTTCGAAATAGTGGTTTGCCTGTGTAGACGCTATTACAGTTAATTCGAAATAACTGCTGTTATTTCGAATTAACTCTGTAGTGTAGACATACCCAAACTGAATTGGTTCTCCTGGCTGACACCTTTGCTAGCTACCTGAGTTTAACCCCTTAGTCACTGGGTGCTGGTCAGCACTCCTTCTGTCTATTACAGGATCAAATAGCAGCATACATAACATAACCATACTGAGCCAATGCCGTAACAGAATAAAATAAAGAACTGAGTGCCTGGCACTTCCAACATTTCATTGAACTATAGAACGAAAACCTCAAAACTACTTTCCTATCATGGTAGGCTCACAACCTGGCCTTCAGTAATAATCATATCAGTGCTCCATTCAGCCATCTTACTGTCAGTAAAGGTGAAAGCATCCTCCTAGGAGCAGAAAACAAAATATGTTGGGCCTGAGCTTTGTGAGGAATAAAAACTGCAAGTTTCCTCTTCATCTCTTGGAACAGTTGTTTGATAGTGACAAATCTTTCTCTCAGACATCAGTATTGGGGTGTGGCCAAGGTTTTACGTGGTTTTGCTAATTACAGTGGAATCTTCTCTGGAGCTAGGAAACAGCCCTATGTCCACACCACATTTTGTATTCAACCAGTGCAAATCTCTTCCTTTTGGAAGCTAGTACAGAAGCCTGCCCAGGAATGAGGTGCCATGTACACTGCAACTTCTAACAAAAAGGTTCCCTGATGTCGAAGCAAAAGACATCTGTGATTAGGCGCCTGTGATTAGGCAGCTAACAAACAGCTTTATTGATCAATAAGGCACAAAAGTGAGCCAAATGTGACCCCAGCAGAGCCAGGCCCAGTAAAGCTGCTAATACAAATCAATCCTAGTACTTTATACCCTTAACCAAACAAGTCTGACGTCAGGGCATCCAATTACAGAAATCATCAATTAAACTCAGAAGAGCAAACTGTTATCAGAAAGAAGAGGAGGCAGGTAACAGGGAGTGAGAGCTCCCTCTCAAACAGCTCAATTAACACATTCCAATAGCCCATCCTTCTGGCCTTTCTCACATGGGGTGAAAAAGAGTTCACTCTCTAGCGTACGTGAAGAAGCGAGAAACTTAAATGGCTTCTGTTATACAAAATGGCTTCTAGCTAAATATGAAATGGTTTCCACACTGACTTGATTATAGAACTAATGCAGACAGGGCCAGAATGAGGGGACATAACAATTGGCTTTCCTGTCAGAATATGCCAAGAGACCTTGCTCACTTCAAGACATTGTTTCTCACCAGGGACATGATACAACACGGAGAAATAATAGTTCTGGGAGAGACTTTGGCTGTTGCTTCCAGCTCGGGAACCCTCTAATCTGGCATAGATTAGATTAAACTGGCATTGCCATGGATTGGAAGTTGGAGAACTGCTAGGAACGATACCCAGTCAGCCAGTCCAGTGAAATTTTGATGCCCTGGAAGGGGAAAAACAATGACTTGACCAGGGAGCCAAGCTATGAAAAGGGAGCATTCCACCTCATGAAGAGGAAGCACTTAAACTCCTGGAGCATGAGGGGCCACAGCACAAATGAGAAACAGAAGGTGGTGTCAGACTGGGCAGAGCTATTCTGACATGCAGCCTCAAAGAGGGGCCCCAAGGGTGAGTAGAGAAACCCGTGACCACCCAAAAACCACATCTTGGAGTCTGTGGCAAGGCCCTTGCCCAGGCTCCTTGCCCTGGGACCCCTTCTTCAGCCACAAATCACCAGGAGACCCTCTCTTGTGCAGTCACCCATGTCTTTTTATTGCTTGTGCCAACTTCCCACCACCTTCCATTTACAGAGCTTAGGGTTTTCCAGCAGCTAACTCAGGTTGTGTCTACACTGCAGGGAAAAGTCAGGAAAGATACGCAAATTGCATACCGCAATTTGCGTATTTCTGCCTTTTTCCTGAAAGGGGCTTTTCCAAAATTTGGCCCGTCTACATGGGGCCAAATTTAGGAAAAAACTCCTCTTTCAGAACATCCCTTAGTCCTCTCACAGAGGAATACAGGGATGCCGAAAGAACACATCTGCTTTCTTGGAAACTGTTCCAAAAAAGCGGACACGTTCCTTGGACACAGCAGAGCTTTTCCGGGACACCTCCAGTATCCCCGAAAAGCTCTACAGTCTAGACATAGCCTCAGCTACCTTCTCCTTCTGGCTGGGGAGCACACAGTCATTCTCAGGCTACGTCTACACTCCAAGGTTTTTGTGCAAAAACAGCTGTTTTGGCACAAAAACCTGCAGAGCATCCACACCTCAAATGAGCTCTAGCACAATTAAATGGGCAGTTAAACGGCAGAACAGAGGGCTTTTTCCACTGTAGGTAAACCTCCTTTTCTGAGGCATAACTGTTTTTAGCGCTACAGCTATTGCTCAAGAAGGCAAGTGTGGACACTCCAGAGGGGTTTCTTGCACAAGAAACCCCTATGGGAAAAAGCACAGGTGCTCTGATGGCCATCCTGTGAATGGCCATCAAAGCTTTCTTGTGCAAGAGTGTCTATGCAGTGTGGACACTCTTTTGCGCAAAAGCATATGGCTTTTGCGATGTGCTTTGAGGTGTGGACGTGCTCTTGCGCAAGAAGTTTTTGTGCAAAAACTCTTGCGCAAAAGGCTTCTTGCACAAGCAGCATGTAGTGTAGATGTAGCCTGTGGCTCCTCTCCTTTCACTTCCCCTCTGGCTGCCTTATCTAGCCCTCTGGCTAATGAGGCCCACAGCTGCTTCCATTAGCCCTTCAGGCTTGGGCTTGCTCAGCTGGCTGTAATTGGCCTTTTCAGCCAGGTTGTAGTGGCAGAGCTCTGGCTTAGCCAGCAGGCTGTCACATGCCTCCCCTTTATGAACTGCCAGGTTCGGGCCTGCCCCGGCCCTCTCTGGGGGGCCCCCTACCCTAACGCCTCAGCGCCTCCTGCAGCTGAGTCCATAGAGCAGCCTGCCAGTCCTTAAAACTCTCTGCCCCTGGGGGTGGCTCGTCCCCTTTTGTCTTACGTTCCTTGTGGGGTGGTCCCTCACTCCTGGCTGGGCAATCCTTGGGGACCCTGTTCTGGGGTTCCACCCTCCCTGGGCCACTCTGGTCCTTGCTAAGGGGGTCCCTTCGGGGCAAATCCCTGCTTGTGCCCAAGCACTCTCTCAGGGCTTCTTCGGGAGGCTCCTTTGTTCCCTCCCTGCAAAAATTACAGTGGTAGGGGCCTGGGCCATAAAATTCAGCCCTTGCCCTCAGGTCCTCACACAAAACACGCCCCCCCCCCCATTGGGGCCCTTCCTCTGATACCGCTTCCACCTGCACTGGGGGGTCAGGTTCCCACCCCCCCCCTTCTTGCTGTACCATCTGTGCCTCAGTTTCCCTCATCTCTCCATCTGGGGTTGATGTCTCCTTTTCTGGGGGCTGCTCTGGGGAGCGATCCAATTGCACCTCCTCTCCTTGGGAGGGGCTAGGGCAACCCATTACTCCCAGACACACTTCCCACCTGTCTGTCCCCATGGGGTTAGGACACCACCCTGCTACATGCCCTAGTTCCCCACACCTGTAGCACCGATGGCTACGCTTCTGTCTCCCTCGGGTGGGGAGGTGAATTCTCGCTTTTTCCTGAGGTTCTTCCCCACCCGTCAGGCCAGTCCCAGTCCCGACCTATCACCACTGGACATGGTATCCAGTCCACTACCCCCGCCCACTTCCACTGGAATCTGCCCCTCACCTCCAGCGGCACCTGGGCTACTGGGTAGGACCTCTTGTCCCCACGGATGCATTCTAGCATCACCTGTGCTCCAGGGACTATCCAGTGTGGCCCTACCAGCCCCTTCCGCACTAGCAAGTGGGCTGACGCGGAGCCCATTAGCCCACGCAGGGCCTCTCCCCACCTGTATCAGGACAGTGGGCAGACTCTGCCTTGTCAGGTCCTCCTTCCTGAGTCAATCCACAGAACCCTGTGTACCCACAGTCCATACTGTCTGGGCAGTCTCACTTCCTATAACCTGCCCTGCCGCATTGCCAGCAGGTCACTGTGCCAGCCCCCACAGGTGTTCCTCAAGGTGCTTCCTTCCTCTCCAGGCCTTTTCCAGAAAGGTGCTCTTCCAGCTTCCTCCCTGGTTCCTTGTCGCTGTAAGGTCGGCCTTCTCTCCGGGGAACCTCTGCCTCGACATACTCCTCCGCCAACCTGACCGCTACATTCACTGTGTCAGGCTGGTAGCACCTGACCCACACGGATATTCTCCGGCAGGGCTTGAAGCAACTGCTCAAGTACGAGTGTTTCCAGCCTCAGCCAGTGGGTTGCCCTGTCTACTAACTTTTGGGCAAACGCCCGGGGCCTAACTGCTGCTATTCATCAAGCTGACTGAAACTTCTGCCAGTACTTCTCCGTGGACAGACCCACCTGGTCCAAGATGGTTGCTCTCATTGCCTCATAGTTATGAGCTTGATCATCTCCCAAGGCCATGTGGGCCACTTGAGCTTCTCCTGCTGGGTAAGGAGCCAGACGCAGGGCCCAGGTAGCCCTCTCCCATCCAGCACCCATGGCTACCCACTGAAACGTCCCCAAAAGAGCATCCAGGTCATCTGCTGGCCCCATTTTACAGAGTCCCAGGCCTGGTGGTCAGGTACCATCCCCTCCCCCAGGACTCACCACTTGTTGCAGGAGTTGCTGCACTTTGCTCTGCTCCGTAATAAAGTCCTGCAGTCTTTGCTGCTGCTCTGCCTGCCAAGGTTAGCAAGGCCTGTCTCTCCACCTGGTGGGACTGCTGGAAGCTTTGCAGGGCCTGCTGCACCTGTTCTTGCTGCTTGATGTGCCACTGCAGGGTCTCCACCTTCTCTGGGCTACCAACCACATTCACTGGCACTGGATCCCACTTCTGACACCACATGTGGCAAGGTCTTTGCCCTGGGACCCCTTCTTCAACCACAAATCACCAGTAGACCCTCTCTTGTACAATCACCCATGTCTTTTTATTGCTTGTGCCAACTTCCCACCACCTTCTACTTACAGAGCTTAGGTTTTTCCAGCAACGAACTCAGCTACTGTTTTCTACTGTTTTTTCTGCTGAGGGGACACGTGCATGCACATACACAGCCACTCTCTCACTCCTCTCCTTTCACTTCCTGTCTGGCTGTTTTATCTAGCCCTCTGGCTAATGAGGCCCACAGCTGCTTCCATTAGCCCATCAGGCCTGGGCTTGCTCAGCTGGCTTCCATTTGGCCTTTTCAGTCAGGCTGTAGTGGCAGAGCTCTGCTTGCTGGTCTACCTCACTGAGGGACAGCAAAGCATTTGTGTCTCGGGGTGCTCTGCTTGCCCTCACTCGGGACACCCTAGCACTCTGCAACATGGAACCAGACCTGCCCCCGGGGACTCTGCTGCATCTTGTGGACACGTTGCTGGCAGCCTGGCTGCACTCTCTGCAGGCTTCCATCCGGGAGGGGATTTCAGGATCCAGGGGGCCCTGCGGGAGAGCTTCCACCCTGAGGACTGCCCCACTGGGGGCTTGTGCCCCATTCCTCCCTCTCATCCTTCCACTTACCCTTCCCTAGCCCCCCCTTCCTGATGTCAAATAAAAGACACGTATTTTCAAAAATAACAACTCTCTTTATTTAACACAACTGGGGAGGAGGAATGAAACTGTGGGGAGACGGGGGAAAGGAGGCGGGAGAGGGCAGGAGAGAGGGTGGGAGAGGGGAGGGGGAAACCTGGGAGGAGGGAGCTGGAAGAGGGAGGAAGGGGAGGAAGGGAAGGGAAAGCTCAGGGTTCAGGGTCCTGCTGGCTCTCCCGTCTCGCAGCACTGCGGGTGTGGGGGCATCGGGGGGAGTGGGTGTGGAGGGTGGGGCAGGAGGGACAGGGGGTGCGGAGGAAGCAGGAGGGGGAGCAGGGGTGGGAGGAGGAGCAAAAGCTGGGGCGGCCGCAGGGGCTGGAGCAGGAGGAGGCAGGAACCTGTCCACCAGGGTCTGGAGGTGACCTCGGAGGGCACGGCTCTGCTCCTCCAGCGCCTCCAAGCTCCGCTGCCGCAGTCGCAGGTCCTCGCGGACCCAGTGCTCCTGGGTGTGGAGCTGCTGCTTCAGTAGCCGCAGGTGCTCCTGGCTGTGCATGTGGCCTCTGGTGGTCAGGCTGTCAGCCATGCGGCTGTAGACGGCTGCGTTCCTGTGCCTAGTGTGGAGATCATGGGCATTGGAGGCCTCCCCCCAAACCTCAATGAGGTCCACGATCTCCGCACTAGACCAGGCGGGCGCCCGCCTCTTGCGACCCCGGGCAGGCTCCTGGGAGCCGCCAGCCTGGTCCTGGGAAGAGGCGGAGGGCTGGGTGGCAGCGGGTGGCTGGCTCATGCTGTGCCAGGTGCAGGGTCTGCTGGCTGGGTGCTGGCAGGCTTGCAACTGGCACAAGCACTGTAGCCAGACCGTGGCCCTTCAAGGGCTCCGGGGCCGGGAGGGGGGCAGAAGAGTTTCCCTGGTTTGGCCCAGAGTGGCCACCAGGGCAAGCTGGGAAGGGCTAGCCTCCAGCTAGTTCGAATTAAGTGGCTACACAGCCCTTAATTCGAACTACTTAATTCGAACTAGGCGTTACTCCTCGTAGAATGAGGTTTACCTAGTTCGAATTAAGCGCTCCGCTAGTTCGATTTAAATTCAAACTAGCAATTTTCATGTGTAGCCCTTATTAAAGTTAATTCAAACTAACGGCTGTTAGTTCGAATTAACTTTGTAGCGTAGCTCTTGCTCCTCCTCCCACCCCTGCTCCCCCTCCCGCTTCCTCCGCTCCCCCTGTCCCTCCTGCCCCACTCTCCACACCCACTCCCCCCACCGATGCCCCCGCACTCCGCAGTGCTGCGAGACGGAGAGCCAGCAGGACCACGAACCCTGAGCTTTCCTTCCCTTCCTCCCCTTCCTCCCCTTCCAGCTCCCTCCTCCCAGGTTTCCCCCTCCTCTCCCACCCTCTCTCCTGCCCTCTCCCACCTCCTTTCCCCGTCTCCCCACAGTTTCATTCCTCCCCAGTTGTGTTAAATAAAGAGAGTTGTTATTTTTGAAAATACGTGTCTTTTATTTGACATCAGGAAGGGGGCTAGAAGGATAAGTGGAAGGATGAGAGGGAGGAATGGGGCACAAGCCCCCAGTGGGGCAGACCGGGGAGACTGTTAGCGCTCCTCAGGGTGGAAGCTCTCCCGCAGGGCCCCCTGGATCCTGAAATCCCCTCCCGGATGGCAGCCTGCAGATAGTGCAGCCAGGCTGCCAGCAACGTGTCCACAAGATGCAGCAGAGTCCCCGGAGGCAGGTCTGGTTCCATGTTGCAGAGTGCCGTGGTGTCCCGAGTGAGGGCAAGCAGAGCACTCCGAGACACGAATGCTTTGCTGTCCCTCAGCGAGGTGGACCAGAAAGCAGAGAAACCTGAGAACTGTCTGTCCGGGATGGGGGGTCGGGTCCCTTTAAGCACAGCCCTCAGCTAGCCTGAGGCAGCAGCCCCACACACTAAGTCCTACCCTGATGCCCTCCCTGCACTGGTTCCATTCCAGCCAGCCTTACCTTCGATTCAGGGTCCACTCACTGTGGACGTGCTATTTTGAATTAGCAAAACGCTAATTCGAATTAGTTTTTAGGTCTAAATGCACTAATTCGAATTAGCTTATTTCAAATTAACTAATTCGAAGTAAGTTAGTTCAAATTAGTGCTGTAGCGTAGACATACCCTAAAATCATGACTGGTGTGGAGAAAGTGACTAGGTGACTAGGGAAGTGTTACTTACCCCTTCATATACCACAAGAACTAAGGTTCACCTAATGACATGAATAGGGAACAGATTTAAAACAAAGAGAAGTACTTCATGGAACACACAGCCTGTGGAATTTGTTGGCAGGGGATGTTGTGAAAGTTGAACCCATAACTGAGTTAAAAAGATAGACCTATCCTCCATCAACTTATCTAACAACAATGGTGTCATGGAGTGTGGGGGAGTCACCAGGCCCTGCACCCCATCCGCAGCCAGATGTGACTCTCAGCCAGCAGGTAGAATAGAAGGTTTATTGGTTCACAGGGACACAGTGTAGCACAGACTCATTGTTAACAGAGGAACCAGAAGCAGTCGGTACCATTCCTCTTGGGGAGAAGGGGCTCTGGGCCCTGTTCACCCCTTCCTGTTCTATATACCCCCTGTCTCATCCTAAAACCAGCAGAGACTGAGCCCTTTCCCCAGGTCTCCAGCTTGCAGTTGGCCCCGCCTACCCTTTGTTTCCCTTCCCGGGCAAAAGGTGTTATCTCCTATCATCTGGTCCCCAGGTGAGAGAGACGGAATACACTTCTTCAGTGAGTCATGCCCCCCTTCCTCCTCCAGACAGTGTTACAGTGCCCAGGGAAACTGAGGCACACCTACCCACACAGAGTCACTCCAGAACGGCACAGGACAGTAGAATCACACATAACATAACAAAGCAAACAGAGTGAATACAAAACCAGAGTGAATACAGTGACTTCAAGAATTAATACAGTCCCCACTACGTCACAGATGGTTAGCCAAGACGACCAGGGTGCAGCCCCATGTCCAGGTGTCCCTAAACCTCTGACTGCCAGAAGCTGGGACTGGAGGACAAGGGATATATCACTCAAATCTGCCCTGTTCTTCTCATTCCTTCTGCAACACCTGACACTAGCCACTGTCAGAGAAAGTGGGCTATATGGACCTCTGGTTTGAGCCAGTTTGGCTGTTACATTCTTAAGGGAATCCTTTTCTTTCACTAATATTTTTGTTCAACATTTTTTTGCTTCAGGTTATGTTACAGAAATGCCTAAATCCTGCTGAAACTTCAGACATAAGTGCAAATACAGATTCTTGCAGATCTGAAACAAAACTTTGATGTTTGCCAAGTCATATCCACACGTACTAGGTAACAGCTTTATAACAGTCATTCATCAACTAAAAGAAGCCACTGCACTTAGCTATAAGGGCATGTTTTACAATTCATTTAAGTTTTGGATTATCACTTAACCTTACCTTTGGTTCCCATAAAGATAATAAACACAATAATTTAGGGGGTGATTGACTAACCTCTGTGCAACTTGTGAAAGAGACAGCTTTTCCACACTTGGATCTCCAAAGAGAAGCCTTAATCTACCTCTCATCTGGCATGTAACAGCTTCCCTATCCATTAGAGAGACAACTGGGGGTGAGGGAATTCTTTGATGGGACCCCCCCCCCGTGTCTGTGAGAGGGACAAGCTTTAGAGCTTAGGCAGAGTTCTTCTTCAGGCCAGTTTTTATTAGTGTTAATTCTGATGCCAAACTGCAGTAGGAAGGTGTATACTTGCTATAAACAAGCACCCCTGTGATCCACCCTCAACAGGGAGGGACAGCTCTTATGCCATTTCAGCAGGGCCTGGCTGTCCTACTGGGAGCGCCTACTCTGAGCATTACTGGAGCACTGACAGTGGCACACACCAGCTGGGTTCACACCTGTGGCACAGGCAGGCCAGGGTCAGCAGGGGGGCACAGGCTCACCAGTGTGGAGGCCCCTGGGTTACTTGCTGCTGCTTTGCTGGCCCCTGAAGCTCTCACCCTTGAAGAGGACAAGAGGTCCCTTGTTGCTAAGCATGGTGACCCGAACGCGTAACTCTCTAGGGGTATGTCTACACTAGCCCCCTAGTTCGAACTAGGGAGGCTAACGTAGGCATTCAAAGTTGCAAATAAAGCCCGGGATTTAAATATCCCAGGCTTTATTTGCATCTTCCGTCGGCGCCATTTTTAAATCCCCTTAGTCCGAACTAACTGCCCGCTACACGCGCGGCAGTTGCGTTAGTCGAACTAAGTCCTTGGTTCAAGTTAACTGTTACACCTCGTGGAATGAGGTGTAACAGTTAATTCAAACTAAGGATTTAGTTCGAATTAACGTTTGACTGCGCGCAGCCGCGGGCAGTTAGTTCGACTAAGATTTAAAAATGGCGCCGATAGGAAGATAATAAAGCCCGGGATATTTAAATCCCGGGCTTCATTTGCAACTTCGAATGCCTACATCAGCCACCCTAGTTCAAACTAGTGGGCTAGTGTAGACATACCCTAGCTGTCCCTGTCCAATTTCCAGGGCTGGTTCTCAGGAGGGATGTCTCTGGCTGGGCTCCTTGGCTCTTGTTACTTGTGCTCTTAGGAGCAGTTAATGCTGCTACCCCTGCTGGAACCTGTGCAGTGGCAGGGTCCCCCTCACCTCATTGACCTGCTGGGGTGGGGCTCAGCCCCCTTCCCCATTGGGCAGCCAAAGGAAATGGAAAGGGGACAGGGCTCCATGTGCAGGTGGCTGTGGGTGGGAGCAGGTGAGTGGGTGGCCCCGAGAAGTGACTGTGCACAAAGCCTTTCTGTGGGGGGTCTGCGCTGTGCTCTCCTAGGGCACTAGCACCTCACACTCTCCATGGGCCTTTAACACTTGGCCATTTCCCTTCCTTGGTGCAATGTTTTGAACCCAGCTTGGTAGGCAGAGAGACCAGGTTCTGTTCCCCTCCCTCTGGGGGCCTGTTAAAGCTAATGCCCTAATAAAATGTTAGTCTCTAGGGGTACATCTACACAGCAGGGCTAAAGTCAAATTAAGCTATGTGACTTCAGCTACGTCAATTGCCAAGCTTAACTCAGTTTTTCATAGAATCATAGAATACTAGGACTGGAAGGGACCTCGAGAGGTCATCGAGTCCAGTCCCCTGCCCTCATGGCAGGACCCAGTACTGTCTAGACCATCCCTGATAGACATTTATCTAACCTACTCTTAAATATCTCCAGAGATGGAAATTCCACAAATTTTGGTGCTGTCTACACAGCAGGAAGTCGAAGACCACTCTTCCTTCAACTTCCCTTACTCCTCATGAAATGAGGGTTACAGGAGTCAGAGTAAGAAGTCCTCCAGCTCAACATTATTTTGAAATAAAGGCTTGTAGTGTCGACATGCAGTATGTTATTTTGGAATAATATCAGTTATTCTGAAATAATGCTGCTGTGTAAACATACTCTCAGTGACCGGGCACAAAAAACCCACCAGCTGCCTATGTAATGTTCAAATGCATTGAAAATTGTAACTCAGCGCAATCAGAATGCAACCTTTGGCTTCCCCCTGGCTCTGCTGCTCGGAAATTGTAGTGTGCACAGATGAGATCAGTACCATGTTAGCATTTCATCCCACGGGGTAGAATGGCATCAATCTATTTATAGTTTCAAAAATAAAGGGGATCCAAGAGTTTTGCTCCCTCTCACTGTTGGCATTTGCAATCAGGAGGAGGCTGAGAATGTATATTGTGGAACTCTCTTAGAGGAGCTGCTTTGAGCACCCCTACAACTGATTGAATTGTTTATCACTCAAGCAGAAATAGCACAATTAATATAAGTACTTTACCATGTATAGGAAGAAAAATCTAGCAGGAGAGGGTTGAAAATAATGAGCAATTTGTTTTTCATTCATGTCCTTTCTCCTGAAGGATGTGTTTCTTTGCTCCCACGCTCGGGTTGGGATTTGTATGCATCTGTGCACTAGGGGGCAATGTGTCTGTTTGAAAGAAACCAGCCTGTGCTTGCAGTAGTAACACAAACCCTCACCACTCACTCCCTGAGAAAGTCAGTCTCATCCAGACATTAAGAGAGAGAGAGAGAGAGAGAGATGCACAGTCCCTCTTTTACACACACACCTGAAGACACAGTTTAGCCTGAGCTGACTTTGAATACAAGACTTGCCCTATAATTAGGGTTAGAAATGGGGGGGGTGTTGCGGAAAGTAAAAAGAAAAAAAAGGATCGTGTGCCTTTCCATGAATGAGCTGGGTTCGGTGGGTTGCTAAGAAAGGGTGTTTTTGAAAAACAATGTAAGGTGCATGCTGCTGTGGGATATGGGGCAGCTACTGACTGAAACCCAGTGCTTGGACATTCCTATGTACCCCACAAAGCGGTGTGGAATAAGACTAGACTCTCCAACTGTATTAAAATAGAAAAGCTTTGTCTAAAATGCTGAGTTTTTTTCCTGTAGCGTCTTAAACTGGGCTAGAATGTGTGGCTGCTGGTCTGGGGAGCTGGCATTTTCTTTTGTCAGTATTTCCCCTGGAATTGGTAAGATTTCCTTTTGTTCCTTTGTATTAATGTCAGTCTGTACTTATTTTGTACCAGGTGCTGGGCAGAAAATAAACTACACACCCCAGGCCTTCCCCATCTATCCTTCCCCCCGTCACTTTGCTAAGTAATAATTTCCATGTCCAATTCCATTTCTTTTCTAGTTCTGAAATCTCTAAGCCATCAGCAAGGAGGATAGTTCACATGAAAACTAATTACACAAAATCAATATTTAATCACAGCCCAGCATCCTGATCCTGCAGAAAATCCTTTTAAAACTCTACTGTCATATACAAATACTTCTTCTTGGCCGCTTATTTATAGATCTCTTTTTTTGGTATTAGTAATTTCCATTAAAAAAATCTATTGACATCTATGAGACACGAACACCTGAATTGCCTTGCAGTTGTCATTTATTTTTAAATCCTTGGATTTTTTAAAAAGTATTTTCCTTTACAAAGGCTGTGGCCTACGTGCCCCCGTTTGCCAAGGTATCTCCAACATGGCAAATGTTTCTCCCAATATTTTAAAGCCTTTGGACTCAGTATCATTCAACTCTAAGGGACAGGGTCTGATGGGGCGAACTGGATAACTTCTACCACCCAGTTCATAAGCTTGTCTGTTTGGTTCTAGTCTACATGGAAAGAGATGTGGTTTGAAAATAATTTCTGTATAACATTTATTTAATGCACAGTTTAGAAAACATAGGAATACACAGGACCTACGCCAACTGTAAACACGTTTAAACGCAGTTTCTAAATACGTTATGTATATTTAAATGTTAGCAAGCATAATTGTTCATGAGCTTTAATGTTATCCGGTTGCCAAGATCTCCTTTGATTACTTGATTCCAAAGCTGTCCACCTTTTTACAAACTTCTAATTGCAGGCCCCAGTGGAGAGCATAAAGAGCTAAACATTTTAACTAAGATTATTGGGATAAATATTTCATAAAGAGCAAAGCAGATATTAAATTACACTTATTGATTTTGGTATCTGAACCCAAGTCCTCTCCTTAGCCCCTCTAGACTAATTGATCTCTTAAGGAAGTTTGGCTGTCTGGCCATTACTTTGAATGATAATAATAAAAAACACGATCAACATTACAACAGAAATCTTGCTTAGATACACTAGCACGTCACGCAAGGCTGGAAGCCAGTGTGGGAATCAAGACGTAACTAGAACACCGAGCTGGGCTTTGCCGGCTGATTTTAATGCTCACGACGGATTTCTGTGGCTCCCCAGCCCGGGTCCCCGAGAACAGCAACGATCAATACCCCCTTGCCCGCCGTGCACACACACTCGCTCGTCCTCGTTCATTGCAAAGTGTGAAAAATAAAAGTGGGGAGAAGGGAGGCAGGCGCCTTTTTAATCATATTCAGGGAAGCTACCTGGCGCCCCGCACCAGCTGGATGGAGAAATGAGATGGGAAATGGGGACAATTATTGGGGCGCGTAGGGGGAGTTTAGCTTCGCCCGGAAAACTTACCATTCACTGAAACACCGAGCACGCTCCCCTGACAGATACGCTCCCACCCAGCGCCAAAGATGTGTGGAGTCTGTGCGAACAGGGCATTGACACCCGCGCACCGCCGCGCTGGGCAGCAGCGTTACAGGTCACAGCGCTGCGTGCGAGTGACCAGGCGCTAACAAAGGAACCTCTTTCGGGCCGACATTAGTTGAGTTGGCAGGGGTAAAACAGATAGGCAGCGGCAGCACTAGGCAGGTAGGTGCTGGGCACCCAAGCACAAGCAGAGCCCGGATCCAGCGTTGCGGAGCCACAGTGAGAAAGGAGCCACCTTAAGTGGGAGCCCCGCCCCGGAGCATGCATCCCGCTCATTGGTGCAGCCCTAATAGCTGAAATTCATTGCTGAAATGCAAAACTTGTTGCTGTTTCTCCAGCTCTGCGTGAGAGAAGGAGCGGGAGAGCGGAGGCCCTGCAGCGCCCCGAGCCGGGCACCCTGCATTGCCCACAGCCGACAGGACACGCCAGCGGGGAGCCAGCACTGCCCCGAGCCTATGGGACTTGCCAGTCGGGCGGGGAAAGCCTCAGAACAGCCAGCCCCGAGCGCATCAAGGCGTGGAGAGCAGACCCCGTGCGCTTGGCACTCAGAGCCCGCCAGGAGCCGCGCAGGGCTGGCCGCTGCCCGAGACGAGCGAAGAAGCAGAGGCTGAGCCCCGCTTCTGGCGCCCCTGCAGCCCAGCAATGCGGAGCGGAGCTCCCGGAGACAGGCGCCGATGAGCTGCGAAGGTCGGGGAGAGCCGGCCACCGCGCCAGGTGTAAGTGCCGCGGTCGCTTGCAGGGCCCGGGCCGCGTAGGCCGGAGGCTCGGACTCGGGGAGGTTTCATTGTTGTGAACTTTGCTTGCTGCCCGTGTGCCCTCCCCACCCCCGCGCACCCCCGCGCAGCGTCCCAAGCGCGGCCACCTGCCCCGCAAGATGTGAGCGCGGGGATAGCTCTCTGGGGGCCCTGGCTCGCCCCGCCGCTGCCTGGTGAAGGGACGCTGCCCACCGGCTTTCACTGTGGGGCTGTCGCTGGCTGCGCTTCCGAGAGCGATCCTGGGAAACCCGGCCCGAGTCGCGCACCGGAGCAAGGGGGTGCCATGTCCTACTGACCCCCGGAAGTATGTTTGGGCTGGAGCAGTTTGAGCCGCAGATCAGCAGCAGAAACGCCGGGCAAGGAGAGAGAAACTTTGGCCAGGCCGGCCTGAGCATGAGTTCCCACTTCAAAGCGCCAGCCTTCCACTCCGGCGGCCCCGCGGACCCGGCCATCAGCGCCCTGGGCGAGCCTCCCCTCCTGGGCATGAACATGAACCTGGCTGGGGAAGCATACGGCTTCCATGCCCGGGGACACTCGGACCTGCACACCGGGGGGATGCAGGCTCACCCTGTTCATGGCATTTTCGGCAACCACCAGCCTCACCACGGCCACCCCAACACCCATCACCAGCATCACCCCCACTTCAGCGGCAACTTTGGGTCCGATCCCAGCGCCTCCTGCTTGCATGGAGGCCGGCTGATGAGTTACAACAATAACATGGGTAGCCAGCAAGCGTTTGCCGAGGGATATGAACATATGGCCGAGAACCAAGGAGGCGAAGGCTTTGGACAGCAGAGATCAGGTAACATGCCCGATTTCCAGCACCACAACTCTGGCGGCTCCAACCACACCGTGCCAGCACCCTGCCTCCCCCTGGACCAGTCTCCCAACCGGGCTGCCTCCTTCCATGGGCTTCCAGCCTCTAGCTCCTCTGATTCCCATAGCCTGGAGCAGAGGCGGCTTCCCACCCAGGGAGGCGTCGATTCTTTGGAATACAATTACCCCAGCGATGGCCCTTCAGAGCACTTTGATCTGCCAGTGTTTTCTCCTTCCGAGTCAGACGGGCAGCTTCCTCACTATGGGGCTGGCAGACAGGCTCCTGGGGGCGGCACTTTCCCTGGCACATCTGTTTTGCCCAGAGCACCAGGCATGGTGGGGATGTCCAAAGTTCACCCGCAGCAGCAACATGGTGTGTTCTTTGAAAGGTTTGGAGGTGCTCGTAAGATGTCTGTGGGCATGGAGCCTGGTGTTAATGCCAGACATCCTTTAATGCAACAGCAGCAACAGACAGGTTTATTGGCCAGACAAAACTCCTGTCTGCCAGTAACTCCTAGGCAACAGCAAAGGGACATCAATACTCCCAACCCCAACTTGCAGGACAATGGGCCAATAATGCAGAACCAGCATGCACAGTTTGAATACCCTATTCACAGACTGGAGAATAGGAATATGCATCCATACACCGACCCCGTGTTTAATATGCAGCCCCCTCCGCCACAACAGCCACCAAATCAAAGACTGCAACACTTCGATGCCCCTTACATGAGCGTGGCCAAGCGGCCTCGGTTCGACTTCCCCAGTAACCCGGCCGTGGAGACGTGCACGTCCTGGAATAGCAGTCTGCACCCCGCGGGCATGGACAGCCACCTCTCACCTTCTGCCTACCCCGGCCTGCCTGGCGAGTTCACGCCCCCGGGGCTCAAGAGCTTCGCGGTGGGGCTCCAACTCCAGCACCCAGGCCTCAACCCACAGGCCCTGCAGCAGCAGCGCCAAAACGCAGCCCTGATGATCAAGCAAATGGCTTCCCGCACCCAGCAGCAGAGACTGAGGCCTGACCTGCAGCAGCTGGTGCCCGCGGGCCCCGTCGGGAACATGCCGCAGGCGGCCTGCGAGCGCGAGAGCAGGAGCCACGGGCCCAACTTCAAGACGCAGGCTGCACACCTGACCCAGGACAACGGCTGGTTTCCCGGCCCGCCCCCACCAGGAGAGGTGCTACCGCGCCGCCTGGACGGGCCAGGCCTGCCTGCCGACCCCAGCCCGCATGACATGAGCCTGCCACAGACCGGCTCCAGCCTGCTCTTCCGGCCAGCCCTTGGTGCGCTGAGGCTAGCTGGGGACGGACACGTACCAGGAGTGCACGCCCCGTTCGGCACCGGCCTGGCCCCGCTACAGTCCCCCAGCACTCCAGCCGAGCGCCGCCTGCCGGCCGATTTCGCCGCACCCCCTCTGGGTGAACAGGCAGACTTCACCTTGGGCACCTCAGGCCAGCCAGCCCCGGCGCACACTGCGCCGGGCACAAGCGGCTTGCCCAGCGCTTTCCCACCGACGCCATGCGCCACGGCCAGCAAGCTGGGCACACTATCGCTGGGCTCCTTTGCTAAGCCGGCCAAGGAGAGCGGGTTTGGGCAGAGCTGCCTGGCCGCACTCTCCACCGCCTGCCAGAACATGATCGCCAGCCTGGGCGCACCCAACCTGCACGTCACCTTCAGCAAGAAGAACCCACCCGAGGGCAAGCGCAAGCTGGGCCCACCTGAGCCTGACGGCCCCACGCCCGGCCCAGACTTCTCTAGTGGGACAGCCGCCGCTAAGGCACCGCCCGAGACCAGCCTCTCCCCTAACTACGCGCCCGAGGCTGCACTGGGTGAAGGCAAGGCGGCGGCCAGTGGGCGGGGGCGGCGGAAACGGGACAGTGGGCATGCCAGCCCGGGCGGCTTCTTCAACAAGTTCCCGCCGGGTGAGAGCGGCGGTGCGGCCAGCCCGGGCCCGCCTGGCACCCCACACGATAAGACGCTGACCTCCCCCTCCTGGGCCAAGGGCGCCGAGCTGCTGCTTGTCGAGCAGCCCGACCTCCTGGCCTCCCTGGACAGCGGCATCCAGAGCGCTGGCAAGTTGGACAGCGGCTCCCCGCACAGGGACTTCCCCGATGAGCCCAGCCCCGCCTACGGCCACGAGGACGAGGTGTCCTCCAGCTCCGACAGTTGGCCTGGCCAAGCCTACGCGCAGCCCGCTGCACAGCGGCTCCCCCAAGCTGCCGCGGGCAGAGCTTGCGCTGCTCGGCGGGCAGAAGCCCCTGTCCCTAGGCCTGCTGGGCGCCTCGGCCCCGGCCCAGGACAGTTACGGTCTCCTGGTTGGCGGCGGGGGTGCCCACCCTGGCACGCCGGGCCTGGAGCAGGGGCGCACCAGCACCTCGGCCCAGGACGAGATCCACCCACTGGAGATTCTGCAAGCGCAGATCCAGCTCCAGCGGCAGCAGTTCAGCATCTCTGAGGACCAGCCCCTGGGCCTGAAGAACAAAAAGGCTGAGTACCCCAGCCAGAACGGGGACGCCGACTTGAACAGTTGTTGCTCGGAAACCGGCAAAGGGGCCATGAGCACGATAGACTTGGACTCTCTGATGGCAGAGCATAACTCTACCTGGTACATGCCTAGCGAGAAGGTCTTGATGGAGGGGCAAGAGGAGGACAAACCTCTGGCACCGTGGGAGAAGTCAAAACTCCAGAATCCCAGCGAAGAAGGTATTTCTTTCTGATCCCTTCATTGGCGTGAATTTAGGTTGGTGGCCCGGGTTGTTCTCTTAAAAGGTTTGTGTAATCCTAACTCCTGGGGGAACCTCCCTCCCAGCACAGGCAACTCAAGTTGATTGATTTAGTGTCATGGAAGGGGAGCAAGGGGTACTTGGGGGTTCCCCTCCTACCCGCAGAATTCCTTAGGTGGTGTGTTTAAGGTTGAGTCAGATGGGCCATCTGCCCTGTTCTGCAGTTTTTCAACCATCCTGAGCAGATCAGTTTCTAATTAAAACAAACAAGCTTTAGGTACCCATCCTTTCTCAAAGCACTGTTGAATATGGAAATGTAATTACCTAATCAGGGTTGGTAAAGAGGTGTTAGGATTGTCATCTCTGTATGTCTGCAACCCCCTATATAAATGCCTGTCTCTTGCATAGGGACCGGCTAATAGGAAATGATAGTATTGGAGGGGTAGCCAAGTTAGTCTGTAACTGGAAAAGCTTAAAAAACAACAACTAGTCTTGCAGCACCTTAGAGACTAACAAAACATTTAGATGGTATCATGAGCTTTTGTGGTCAAGAAGTAGGTTGTGCCCACGAAAGCTACATGTTTTGTTAGTCTCTAAGGTGCTGCTAGACTATTTGTTGTTTTTTAAGTTTTTCCAGGAAATGAAGTAGTTTGCTTGGATTGTTGCTTTGCAAGACTATGTTAGGCATCTCTTCATACACAAAGGAACAATTGTTTCTCTGTTAACTCTAAAGAGGAAAATATGTTTGGTCTGCAATTTAACAGGGGGAGTTTACTGGTAGGTGATCAGTGATTTAGGGAACCTTTGTGGGCTTGGGTGAAAGGAATCCACATCTCAGATTGGGAACAAAACATGGCCCCTCCCCTATAAACCTACACACACAGACCTTCATTGGCTAAATGAACAGTGGCTCTCTGCTTCTTAAAACAAATTGAACGGTTTTACTGTAGAAGAAACAGGTAATGGGTATCTTTACAGCTTTTAGGATGGTGGTTTTAAACTAGTAGTTTGTGCCCATAACATGTTAATTTTAATTTCAGTTAGGCAGTATTCTAAACTATGTAACTTCTGTGTTAACATGAGTGAATTTGACTAACTTTTAATACTGGATTAAGTAAGCAGGGAGTTTAAATAGACATGGTAAGCATTCAGGTTGGGCTCTCTGAGTTCAATTTACAGAAACACATACATTGACAGATAAGAGCTTCCTGCTGTGGCAATATTTACTTTTTAATATATCTACATATTTTCTGTATTTATACAGGTTTTGGTGAATCCAGCAAAAATGTTTGGTGTCAGTGTTGCATAGTCTCTTTCAATTTTTCTGTTTATATTTTAAATATGTGATGCTGAGCTAAGAAGTTTCTACCATTGTTAACATTAAACAAAATATAAAATCAGACTCAGTGTCAATATAAAACATGTTTTGTTGACAGATGTTTGATGTTAACCATTTAGCTTTCATTCTTGGTTTTCTTTCTTATCTAGAGAGCATTATTATCCTAAGATGGAAAAAATGGGTGGAAAACAGTTATAAAAGCTCCTTAAAGATTATTTCAGATTTTAATTTTAGCTAAGCAATTTTTTCTAAGGTCCTTGATTTAAGCCATGTGTGTACACTGTTCCCTCACTATATGTAAAATTGACTCTATGCACATCTGTGTATATTTTACATCATCTACACATATCGTGTTTTGTTGATTCATTTTGCTAACCTTAGGCTGGTTCAGATCTATTTTCACTGTCTCCTCTTAAGAGCTGCTTTTGGTAGTACCCTTTATTGTCTTTGGAATTTAGGTAAAGATAGGTGTTATGAAAAGGGAGTTTCGATGGTTGGAAAATGCTGTATAACTTTCCAGTTCTGGTGGGCTTTCCAGCTTTCGTTTTCTGGTGCATGAATGCTAGCCCCCACTGTTTGTCTCTTTGTTCATGTTTAATGCCCAGCACTAGAGGCTCTCATTTGAAGCTGGAGTGCTTAGCATGCACAGCAGACTCTAGGAAGTCCATCAGCATTCTCCATGCGTTGACCAGGCAAGGCCATAAATTGGTTTATTTGGGCCCCTTCTTTCCATTTTTAAATGGAGTTGCACATAACATCCTTCCTGGCCCCTTCTCTTTTATTGTTTCTTGTACACAACATCTAGGTCTGACTGGATCAATAGCTAGTTAGCACAAATCACAGTTCCTGTTAGTTCTACCTTATCAGGCATGCACACTCTAAAAGCAGATTGGGAAAAATGAAACAATTGTTTATATTTTAATTTATTGGATTAAAAAATGAAGTGAAATATTTTTGGGCATTTTTTGTTGTAGCTTGGCTTAATATTGTAAGTTTTTTAAATGTACATGTGACTGTGGTAGTGGGCTTTTTTGTTTGTTTTAGATGTCTTAAAAATGGTGTAGCTTGATAGTCACCAGTACTTCTAAGGAAATAATTTTTCCTTCTCATATAACAATAGTCATCATAAATATTATTACAAGAACAGCTCATCACTCTTGTGCTTGCTTTCCTGGAAGGAAATCTAGGTTATTTGTATTCCTATATAAGGATAAGTTTTAGTACTTAGATCTTATTTTATGTTAAGAAGTTTAACTGTAGAACACTGGATAGATATATTCATTTAGCTTTCCACTTTTATCCCTTGGAAGGTTTAAATGGGTCAGTTCTTCAAATGAGACAAAAGCTATAGATAGGAGACAAAATAGATGAGTTCTTTCCTATGTCACAAAATAAGAAGTATTGCATATTTTAACTAAATCATATCCTGACATGTTTGAATTTGTTTTAAGAAAGGGGATTTATTTATCGTGTGACCGAAGTTCAACCCATTTTTAGTCAGCTGGAATGTGCCTAAAACAATGTAGGTTTCTAAGTATTTCCAGTTGTGCATATACAGAGAATATTTGTAGATTTCAAACATATCTATTTTAGATTCAAGCATTAGTAGTGTTTAATGAAGTATAGTGTGAAAGTTTATAAGTTTACTAACACATTTAATTTAAAAAACAACGAATAGTCTAGTAGCATTTAATTTAGTTATACTGTTAAAATACTCATATTTCTGAAGTATAGCTGAACCTCCTTAACAAATTTTGATTTTTTTAAAATTATACTCAACTCTGGGGTCAGAAAGAACCTCTTCTGTTTTATACATAACACACAACTATTGTGATGTGCATTGTTTTCTTTTGAAGGTTATAAATATGGTGAAATTCTACCTCAGCAAGTCAGCATTCCATGTCCTTGAGGCTGTTACCTAAAGTGTGTGTGGTTTTGTGTTTTTAAGATTAGTTAGTTCTACTGTGATTGCAGGACTGAAGTATTTTCTGTCTGTAGAAGGGCAACTCTTAACTATTCAGTTAATACCCACATTAGTGGAAGAAACAACTCGTCTGAATAATTGTTGCAATGACTGTACAGACTCTTTGCTGATGCACTGTAGTTTTTTCGTTGTATTAGAATGAATGTTTATCATGTCTGTCAGTGTTTGTGTGAGTAGTGATTTAAGGGTAGATGGCAAAAGATAATACATGTGTGTACACACACATACAGCTTGTTTGACATTTTGTGTTTATAGATTTGGAAGTTTCATCCTATTAAGATATGATCTTTATTAAAAGTATCCCCTTCAGTTAGGAATATTTCCAGTGTTGTGGTGTTTGTACTAAAATAACCTTTGAGGTAATATTTTCCAAACAGCTTGATAGAAGTTTATACCTTCTCTGTGCTAGCCAACCAGGAGCTAGTATTGAGGAACATTAAAAGTGTGTCTGTAGAAATACTGATGACTCTTAAAACCTTAGCTAACTGTAATTAGGAAGAGAGATTCCAAGGTCACTTGTAAAGTCAAGGATGAATTGAGTGTGTTTTATTTTACCTAATTTGACTAAACTAAGAAAACTTTTTACTCTGAAGGAGTTTTGATTAGTGTATTCTGGGAGGCAAATAGTTAAGTTCTTGGTTTTTTGTTCCTCCCCACCCCCACCATTGAAATTTCTAAGGTCCATATTGATGCCTTCCCTTGATGTTTGCACCACAAGAATATGCAACCTAAAACCACACTGGTGTTAATCAGGGGAAATGAAAATAGATGTGGTTACCCTTTGTGGCTCTTACATTGGTGGTTGCCCATTTTCATTTCCAAGTCCAGCTTAGTACTTTTAATTTCTGATCTTTGCTTCTTTAATATGTCATAGCAGTAATAAACTTGTCTTTGGAACGAGCCAACAGAGATAAAATGCTAACCAAGCAAATTATTTAAAGCTGTACATTTCTACAAAATATTGACAAAAGACTTAGATTCTTTCTAGATATGGCTTTTAGTCCTTGTCAGATTTTCTTTTAGCTCCCAATAACTTTTTTGTGGGTTTTATTTTAATAAGATGCTGAATTATTTGAGAGGTTTTTACCAAGGGAATCAATGTGTTTACTAAGATGGAATTTGTCAAATTTCCTGTCATGTGTTTCAAATGTTGAAATACCATTAAAAGCAATATGATTTGAAATTGACTTGTACTGTAATAAGGACTATAGGAAATGAGTTAACACTGATTTAACTTATTTTACAGCAGTGAAACTATGTGATTCCCGTTGCTGTTTTGTTTGCTTGATAGGGAGGGAGGGGTATTTAAACTTCCACAAGGAATTTTAAGTTGCCAGAAATGCAATTACCCTTGCCAGGAAGTTGTGTGATATACTCTGCAGAGATGAAATATGCATCTTTAATAAATGATCTGGGTTAGAAGGCTCATTTATGGGGAGAGAATACTCCCACTGAAGATTGCAATGAAGATTTCATTGTGCATTTAGATTTGGATTTAATATAACTACTTAAACTCTCCTGATCAGTCAGGCGCAATCTTACTAGATTTTTACAGATTTGGCTTCATTTGAATGACAATAGTATCATTTCATTTCACTCTGACCAACCATTAGTTTCACAGTATCATTTATAGCAAAAATGTTCCTGTTCAGAAATACTTGCTATATTGTTAGTGATTAAAATATTTGCAGCTTTATATGCCAAATATCAGACTGAGAATAAATGTACAGTTGTCAGTAGCTGATACTGTAACTATTCTAAAATACTGAAATATTTAATTCAGGAAGTATGTGGATTTATTGGCCTTTCAGTAAGCGTTGTCCATATTTTTTTTTAATCTTGCCTTTGTTTTTTCTTTAGATTTTTTTCAATCTAGATGATTGGCTTGAATTCAGATTTGACTTGCAGTATTGGTAGGTGATTTTTTTAAAGTAACGTTCTGTTATTTTCTAATGACGTATTTGATTGTGGAATTGACTGTAACAGGAATATCATTTAAACTGTGGTGTATTTTTGAGAGAGATCATTATATTTAGAATACCCTTGGCCTCTTGAAATTGTCACATACTATGTTAAAGGAACTGAATGAGACTAGATGTATAGGTCAAAGCAGAGATTTAGTCTGATCTGCGATTCTATTGCACTATGTCCCTTTAGTTTTGTGTATGTACTATGTGTATTTCTAACATGATATATTAGTGTTTGAACAATTTATTATGAAATAGTTATTCCATTTTTTTGTAAGACTAAGATATTTGTGTTCCATAGTTACTTCTACCCAACAAACTCTGTTTTTTTTACGGCATTGAACAAAGGAGTAATTGAAAATAAACAGATTTCAGATGATTGCAGAGGCTGGAGTTTAATTGTTACAGTCTTCTGGGCCAGTGTAAGGGTTTTGATACAGCAAAATGCTTTTTATAGCTGCATATAAAATTGTAGCGCTAGACAAATGACTTTACATTATATATATATATATATAGAGAGAGAGAGAGAGAGAGAGATAATGTGTATGAAATCTGTATGTATATAAAGTGTATGTTTAATGGCTTAGTTAGAACCTGATTATATCAAAGTGTGAATTTCTGCATCTCCTAGGCTGACTTTGTCTTTTTAAAGAGAAGTGTTATGTTGTTCAGTATTTCCTTAAAAAAAAATGTATCTGAAATCTCCAGAACAGTTGTTACTTGAGTCTAACGTATTTAACATATCTAGAGTAAGAGGTTAATTCTTGGGTGGCGGAATTGTCGCTTGTCTAGTAACTACTGTAAAGTATATTCTCTTCTATATTTTCAGGTTGGAATGCTTTGTATGCATAATGACATAGATAATGTATGTCAACTTTGGAATACCAATCTTTAGTGGGCCACTAATGCAACCAGTAGCAATCATTCCATCAGTTTGTTCTGGCTTTTCCTTTTTAAAGGAAACCTTTGTATTTTAAAGAAATAAAATATGTTGTCTGAGGTTCTTATTTTTTGAAGTAATATTCATTAAAATTCATGTACTTCATGGACACTTTAAAAGGCACATCTTTGATTAGGGATGTACTTAGAATATGACAACTTGGTAGCCCCCATTTTCTTAGATTGTATTTTATATTGAGGTTTTACATTTTGAAATCAGTGTTACTTCTGATAAGATATCATCATCTGCAGTGCTCATGAAGATGCTATCATTTTATCTAAGAAATATGAATTCCAAGCTGATTTCTTCTTGCCATTGTTATGTAGTTCAATTATTAGTTTTGATTTTAATTGGACATTAAACAGAATGCCTCCCCCACCACCCCACGCCGGGTATCTTTTTGTTGGATCCCATGCTTGGACCATAGTGATAATACTAATAATTTAGACAAAAACAATGTCTTTTGTAGTTGGTGGCTTTATATACTTGAGAAGGTTAAGCTGTCTTTTTCTGTTTGAAATGTTTTCTTTCCTTTTGTGGAAGAACACCACAAAGAAGTTTCTTGCAATGTGAAGGATGTTTAAGGATATTTGTAAGAGTTGCAAAGTTAAATACCTTTTAAATGTAAGGCTGTGAATTTAACAGCTGGAGGTCTAATCCATTAATTTTAACAAGCTGACTTCCTTAATACTTCAAAGAGAACGTCTTAAATGATACTGGATTTCAATAAATAAATCAATCCACAAAAAAACATCCAGTCTGTTTCACTCTTCTGCTTTCAAATGACAAAAGGCCACATATGTGAGAACGCATTAATGTTTTCCTAAATTTGTGTAATCAGTTGTGACTTTTTTAACTGCACCTAATCAGTGTTGCTTTAAATACAAATTTTTTTAAAAAGAAAGCTGTTTTATTAGTGTTTTTCTGACACTTAATTTCAGCACTTAATTCTAGCAGGGGAGCTAGAATTTGTGTTTGTGTTGAGCAGCTAAAGATAATGAATTTGTACCTCTTCAGGAGACCTTGTTTAAGTGTACAGTGTAGCCCTTTTAGATCGGAGCAGTGCTAATCCAATATTTATAATGGAAGTGTCCACTTAACTCTATTAGATGGTAACAGATTTAGTATAAGTGGATCTTATTTAAAACTATTTCCTTCCCATAGGTGTGTGCATGCATGCATCAGCTATTAGCAGTTAGCAAAAACAAGACATTTCTTGTCTTTGTGTTTTTAACTTTTACTAAAACCATCATTCATGTGTGCTAATAAATTTTTTGCAAATTTGTCTTTTCTGTATAGTATTTTCACAAAAATGCAGTGCGTGACGTTGCAGTGTCTTGATTTCTATTAGGTTTTGAGGTTTGTCTGAAGAAGCCTATTCTGGCTTGGTATGCAGAAATCTGGTCATTTTTAAGTGATCCAATAGATTTTGCATTAAAGTAAATATAGTTCATTTGAGATTAAATGCAAAAATAACAAATGTACAAGCCCTAAAGAATTCAACTAGTGCCTCACTGCAAAATGTTTTATTAGACATTGCATTTACCATCTATTCCCTATAAGCTAGTTTATTTGAACTTTTGTGCATTTGATTTATTTTATCTAGCTATGTACAGTGTTTCGAGTACCTGAAAAATTGGATGATGTGCCACTGAGTTACAAGCTAATTTTTCCTCCTTGTTTGGATACTGCCTTTGGTCATGCTCTGAGGAAAGCATTTCATCATTCAGTTGCTATGAAATGGCATTTTATATGATAAAATACATATTTAAGAATTAAGGCCAATAGTCATGAAATATTTTAGAGAATTTGTATTGCTAATGAAAAGATTATCCTAACGGTGAGCAAGGAATGATAACTGAAAAAGCAGTATGTTTCTTGGTAAAAATGAAACAGCTTTTTCATTTAGAAGCTAGACTTTTAATTCATGGAATGAGGCAAATGCCCCTCCTCCAAAAAATTTAATTGGGAGGATTTAATACCTTTTACTACTTTATATTTTCTCTTGCAATCAGTTCATTGGTGAAAGTACAACACAAGGAAGTTGCTCCATTAACACATGTAAATGAGAAGTGACCTAAGCATTATAATCTGGTTAGAATCTTAGGGTTTTGCATTTTTTCCCCAGAAAAGCTTTCACATTTTTACGTAATCTCCTATTGAGTGACCTTTTTGTGCCTTTTGCTCTAATGTGTGAAAAATGACAGAAAAGGAAGGATGGGAGTAATTGAAGGAAATTCTAAAAAGTAGAATGAAAATTCATTGTAACCACTTAACTGTTTCTGGAGAGATTGTGTTCTGCTGTGTACTGTTATGGATGCAGTGTTTGATTGTCTGGAAGGCTACACCAGACAGAGTGATTACTCACATATATATTTTCTATTCAGTCTCTTGGCTAGATGGCACAGTTGGTCAATTAATTACCATTTTGCTGGTGGTGATTTGAGTTTATATTTGCTTTTGATCACAATGCAATCTGTTTTTAAAAGGTTTCCATTGTAGTAGTATTTAAAATTGTATAGAGCTTTATATTGACATGGGCACTTGATAATGCACTTTACAAATTTATTTCTCACTCTGAGCTACAGCCCACCTAGGAGAAGATAGTCAGATACAACATGAGAGAAAATATTGGGCAGTCCTTAGTGCACATGCAGCCATGTGATGAAATGACCACAACACTGAGTGCAACTTGTTACAGTTGTCAGTCTTTCTTTAGGAGAAGCTGATGGCTGGAAGAGCTGGGCATGCTTGCAGAACACAATTGAGGTGCATTGGCAAACCTGTGGATGGCAGCCAGGGTGGAATAGCAGAAGGTGGTGTACGTGGGAATTGAGGTGGTAGAGATTGCGTCTTTGTAAACTTAAATGCTGTATTCTCGCACAATTCCTGGTTCAGATCCATTAGGTCAGTGGTCTCCAACCTTTTTAAACCCAAGATCACTTTTTAAATGTCAGGGCAAGCCAAGATCTACCCCATCCCTTCCCTGAGACCCCACCCCTTCCTTGAGGCCCCACCCTCTCCATTCCCCTCCTCTCCATCAGTTGCTGTCCCCAGCCCTTACTCACTCTCCCTGGGTTGAGACAGGATGTGTGGGCTCTGGGATGGGAATGAGGGATTTGGGTGTGGGAAGAGGTGAGAGGTGCAAGCTCTGGGAGGGAATTTGGATGCAGGAGGAGGGGATGCTGGCTCGGGAGGGCTCCAGGCTGGGGAGTGTTGGGCTCAGGTGGAGGGTTGGGGTACTGAGCAAGCCACAGGCTTGTGGCTGTGAAGGTGCAGGAGTTCGGGCTGGGGTTTGTGAGGGGCTCAGGGCAGGGGGGTTGGGAGTATGATGGGCTCAGGACACAGATTTGCAGGTGTGTGGATGGTGCAGGAGTGTTGTGGCAGAAGACTGGGGATGTAGGGGTGCAGGAGTTTGGGGAATCTGAGGGACTCAGGGCAAGGGGTTCAGGTGTATGATAGGCTCAGGTTTGGGGTCAGGGGGGCAGGAGTGTTATGATGCTGCGGCCAGATGGGGGCTGAACCCTAATTGTCAGGTTGTTGGCCAGGCTTCATTTTTAAATAAAGTAAAATATTATGTCCAACACAAAAGGTTTTAATGTTTTATTTATTTATGGCAGGGGTGGGGAACCTTTTTTGGGTTGGGAGCCACTGACCCACAGAAAAATCAGTTGGGGACCATACAAGTGAGAAGCAAAAAAAAAAAAAAAAAACCAACCCTCCCCAAACCCCCAATCCTCACTGATGTGGCCCCAACTGAGACACCTCACTACCCTAGCACTCCAGCCCCATAGGGGTGGGGGGGGGGGGTGTAGGTAGGACTGAGGTTCAAGGCCTCAGGCCAGATTAACTCTTCTGGGGTTCCAGGGTTAGTGGCATTTGTGGACCCCTCTACACTCTGAGGTGGGGCCAAAAATGAGGGATCCCGTGTGTGGGACAGAGCTGCCAGTGAGTGGGATAGGGATGGGGGTGCAGAATCTGGGTGGAAATAGGGTACAGGAGCAAGCTGGGGGTAGGTGTCTGGCCAGGAGGGAGGGGCAGGGTGCTGGATGGTGTCTGGCTGGGGGAAGGGTGCTGGTGGGGGGTCTGACCAGGGAGTAGGGTGTTAGCGGGGTTTTGGGCTGGGGGCAGGAGCATGGTGCTGGTGATGGTGGTGCTCGGCCGGTACCTGGGGGGTCTCCAGGGATGAGGATCTTTGGGTAGCGCTGGACAAAGCTGCTCTGGATCCTGCACCGCCATCTTAACCCCCACCCCGTGAGCACAGGGAAGGAAGGGAAGACAAGAAAGTATGTGCACTGTTGTGGGCAGGGGAGGCGTGCGTGCTTTCTTGTCTTCCCTTCCTTCCCTGTGCTGCCTGCCTGCCTTCCTTCCTGCGGCGTGGGGGGTGGGGCGTGAGTCCCGTGGCTGTGTGCCAGAGCCAGCGTCTCAGGAAGCACACCCTCTGTTGTGGGGAGGGGGGAGGAGCAGCGTGCATGCTTCCCGAGATGCTGGATCTGGCACGCAGCTGCAGGACTGCCCTCGCCTCCCCCCCACCGCTGCAGGAAGCTGGCACTATCTCCATTTTCACAGGAGGTAGTAGCGCCAGCATGGGCTCCTTGTTGGGGGGGGGGGCTGGGAACACCTTGCAATCGACTGGCCGTGCCCCCCCACAATCGAATCAGCCCAGCTTGGTGACCATGGCATTAGGTAGTGTCTTGGACTTCGATGATTACAAAATACACTTAAACATCTCTACAGTCAGAGAGAGAGGGACTGTGAAAAGGCTGAGGATTGTCTCTCACTTGGAAATCTAATTTCTCTGTAAATTACATTTACTTTTATTGTATTTGGTGGGGAAAATGGTATTCATAGTACCCTCCTGAAAGGACTCTCTCAGGGTATGTCTACACTAGCCCCCTAGTTCGATCTAGGGAGGCTAATGAGGGCGACCGAAATTGCAAATGAAGCGCGGGATTTAAATATCGCTTCGTGCTATATTCCCAGCCGGTTGCCATTTTAGAAATTGACTAGCCCGAAGTAACTGCCTGCGTCTACACGCGGCAGTGAAATGGGATTCCGAATTAAACCCCTTAAATCAAATTAGCTGGTAAACCTCATTCCAGGAGGAATAATGGCTAATTCAATTTAGGGCTTTAATTCGGAATCCCGTCACTGCTGCGTGTAGACACGGGCAGTTACTTCGGGCTAGTCAATTTCTAAAATGGCGACCGGCCGGGAACATGTTAATGAAGTGCGGGATATTTAAATATCCCGTGCTTCATTTGCAACTTTGATTGCCCTCATTAGCCTCCCTAGTTCAAACTAGGGGGCTAGTGTAGACATACCCTCAATTTCCATTGAAAAAGGGTTAGTTCCCAGTAGTTTGGGAATAGAGTACCATAAATTCATTTATCAAATTTGAGTAACAGACAAGGAAACGGAAATTAAGTGAAAACATATTTGCATGAGGTTTCCCTCACTCACCTCAGCTCTAGGATACTGAGTGTGGGAGCCATGGTTTTTGCATGTCCACCTTGAGATGACTTTAATAGCAACTGTATGTTTAAACCTCTTGCATAGTTTTATTAATTTAGTATATTAGCACCAAGATGCTGCAGTGTTGAGTATGATATAAAAGCGTAAGGTAGGTGGGTAACTTAATATATTGCATTAATAGGCAACTTTGGTTTGCATTATGTCTCCTTAATTTTTTTTTTTAAGTTTCTCAATGTAACAAAAAAGTCATACTGGATCTGAAGAATGAGACACTTGAACTCAATTACAGTTTTAAAAGCTGGGCTGATTCAGGTGATCCTTTTGTATTGTGGAATATTAAATAACATCTCTAATGATCTTAAATTAACAGTATAAACTACCCCAGGGGTCGGCAACCTTTCCAAAGTGGCATGCCAAGGTTTAACCCTCCTGCCCTGGGCTGTGCTGCTCTGCCAGGAGGGGCTCTCTCCACTGTGTGCCTTACTTGATCTCCTTCCCTGGGCTCCGCTCTGGCTTTTCCTGCGGAGAGGGGAGGAGCAGCATGCTTCCCTGCACTTGGGTGCAGGATCTGGGTGGGAGGTCGGGTACAGAAGGAGTAGAGATTGCGAGGTCTGGGTGGGAGGCAGGGTGCAGGAGCAGGAGGAGAGTAGGGTGTCTGGCCGGGGAGGGGTAGGAGCAGGGTGGGGAGGGTGCAGGGTCTCGGCAAGGAGAGGGGGGCAGGGGTGCAGGGTCTGGGTGGCACTTCGTTTTTTTTTCCAGTGTCTGTAACAAGGTTTATTTATTGTAACAGTCACTTCCACATGGCAGCCAGATGCTGCTCCACACATGGAATAAGTTAGCGGCCCATGGGCCGAGCGTGAAATGGAGACCACGCCTCATCAGGAACGCAGGGAGTCCGGCCGGTGGGTCCAAGCAGGCTGGTCAGGATCCAGCCTGCCAACACCTGGATGATGGACTCTAGCGGCCCCATGGGGCTCTCTGGCGGGTGCGAGTGCACGGTGCACACAAGAGGTGCAAGACGGGGGGTGGCGCAGTGCACAGAGCAGCGGGGACACAGCCATGGCAGCAGCAGGTCCTTCATGGGAAAGATGATGGCCGGGTCTGCTTTTGCCCCCTGCGCTGCTCTCAGGCTTTGTCCCAGGCATGGCTTCCCGCTGCTCCATTGGCTGGATTCTGGCCAATGGAGCAGCAGGAATAGCCTGCAGGCGGTGTGCCAGTGCGTTGCTTTGTTCCTCCAGCTGGGGGAAGGGGAACGCGTGCGCATGCACAGAGCCATTGGGGACTCCGGCTTTTTCCCCAATCACACAGTGAGGCTCGGGGCTTTCTCCACTCCCCCGCATGGTGGCTAGGGATGTTAGTGTATAGTCATTTAAACGATGAACCAATAAGCCTGGTCTTATTGGTTAATCCAAACGACTACACGCACTCCTCCTCCCTTGCTGCCTCCCACAGAGGCAGCAGGTGGGGGGGAGAGTTGGGAGACAGCTTATCCCCACGATCACTGGCTCCTGTCTGTTACGCAGCGCTGCTGCCTCTGATACAGAGGCAGCAGCATGGGGTGGCAGGGGCTCCCCAGGAGTGGGGCCAGGAGCGCACTGGCTACTGGCCCTGCCCCCGGGGACCATTGAATAATCATGTAATCGATAAGATTTGGTGCAGCTGCACAATTATTAAATTAAACAACATCTAACATCCCTAGTGGTGGCTGGTACCTTAATACAGACCCAATTTTTAATTATTGCAAGGTACAGAGCAGCCAAAACATTTTTTTTAACTCGGACGAAACATGATAATGAGTTACTTGTATTCCTGTTTTAAAAGCAAAATCAAAGCAATGTTCTGGAGAGCAAAATAGTTCCAATCGGTATGACTTCTGTGCTGTAATATCCCTCCTCACCCCTAAATATAGACCTATGATGCTTTTTTTAGAATCACTGTAGCAACCAGCATACCATCTTTCTGTGCTCTTCCAATATAATTCCTTAGCTTTAGCAGTAGAGAAAAAATAGGACCACTTCAAATACAATTAAGACTGGGTTCACTGTTTTGAGATAGTAAAGGTTACAGAATAACATGCAGAAGCAAAATTGGTGTGTGTGGGTGGTTTTTAGTTGGTTGGTTGTTTTTTTTTTTGTTACAGCCAAGAGAGAGTTTCAGGGCATCAATTTTTAGTTAATTCTAGCTTTCTGCAGAATGGCTATGAGTTTAGCTGGATCTCTGACTGTGTTGGGAGATGGAGGCAATGGACACGTAAAAAAATTATAAAACTGAACCCTAAAGAAACTCCCATATCCTTGGTTTTAATAAGTTTTAACTGTTGTGTGCACATAATTGTATCAAATGTTCCAGATAAAGAAAAGTATCTAGTGGACATATCATTCTAATACACTTCATTGGTTTTGCTTGCTTGGACTGATGTACATCCAAGAATTGACACATGCATGTTTTCAGAAATGAAGAGTGTAGTTTGCTGCTCTTACTTCCACTGGATCTCAGATATCTGCTCTTGGAGGAAAGATTTGCTGTAGTTGTAGTTCTGATTTCTTTGTCATCAGTAAATGAAAATATAGTTTGCCCTCACCTGGTTGCTAAAATAGTGCTGTGAATCTTTGCTTCTAGCTGCTAACAGATCTGTTGCCTTTATAATTTGTTTGTGTTTTCTGGAGAGAGCAATTACTTTTTACTTCAAATAATTACCCAAATCCTTTCACATTTGGGTAATTTGTTTTAAACCTCTTTATAGAAAGGACTTTGTTTCAAATATTTTCCATCACAGAAAGAGCAGGTTGAAAGTCTGTTCCTTGAATCAGATATGAACTTCATAAGCTGGAATACCTGCAGTTGGTGAGATGATGATAAAAAATGTCATTTTATCATTGTCTCAACCTATTAAGCATAGTGGAGGGTTGGTTGCTGGCCCTAAATTTGGAATGGTCTTTATCTAAACCAGTGGTTCTCAAACTTTTTGGCTCGGGGACCACCTGGCTCAATGTAAACCTTTCCACAGACCACCAGATGCTAATGGAAACTCGCTGTTAATTACATAATTACACCCAAGCCATTTTGCTAGTGCTGCAGCTAGGGAGACTGGTTTAATTTAAATTATTAAACAGATTAAGCACTTTTCATTTCTTATGTTAGTTTATCAAACTTCATTTTCAATAAAGTAAAATATTAATTTATGTCCAACACAAAAGGTTTCGATATTTTCTTTATGGCAGGTGTGGAGAACCATTTTTGGGTCGGGGGCCACTGACCCACAGAAAAATCAGTTGGGGAGCACACAACCCTCACTGAGGTGACCCCCAACTGAGACACCTCACTCCTCTGGCGCTCCAGCCCCATGGGGCGAGGGGAAGGGACAGGGAGGACTGAGGTTCAGGGCTTCCCATAGGCCAGATTTACTTTTCTGGGGTTCCAGAGTTAGTGAATTTTATGGCCCCCTTTAGGCTCTTGGGTGGGGACAAAAATGAGGGGTTCAGTGTGCAGGACAGGGCTGCCAGTGATTGGGATAGGGATGGAGTGCAGGATCTGGGTGGGAGGTGGGGTGAAGAAGGGGGTAAGGGTGCAAAGTCTGGGTGGGAGGTAGGGTGTCTGGCCAGGATTGAGGGTGAAGAGTTTGGGCAGGAGGGAGGGGGTTCAGGGAGATGTGGGGCAGGATGCCCCTGGGAATAGGGCTGGGGTCAAGGTGGCTCGGGGGGACAATTCAGGGAAATGGAGGGACAGGGGGCAGGAAGGCTGGGCACGGTACAGCAAGGTGGGGGTGGGTGGGTAGGTGACCCCAGGGTGTCCAGCCCTGCAAGGGGTGGTGTCCCACAGGGGTCCAGTCCATGGAGCCCTCGGGGGCCGAGCCGCTGCTCGGCCCCTCCCCCGTAGACTGAGTCCCCGTGGCTGCAAAGCCCCGAAGGGCCCCGAGCCCCCTCCTGCATGCGCAGGGTCCTCAGCCCCAGCATTGCTTCCTCCCACTGCCGCTGGGTCCCGCGCAGTCCAACCTGCTGCTGGGGAAGGGGCGGGGGTGCTGGCTGCTCGCGCACCATGAAAGCCCGCCCCGCCCAGCAGAGTCCTGCGCAGCCCAACCTGCTGCCAGGGAAGGATGGGAGGCACCGGCTGCTCGTGCACAGCTCCACACAGCCCAACCTGCTGCCTGCCCAGTGGGACCAAGGGATGCACCGCTCTTACCATGGTGGCGGTGCTCCTCCACGTGTAGTTGCGCAGGTCGGGGAGTGAATTTGCTTTCTTCCCCTCCCTGCCTGCTGGCCGGAGCTGGTGCAGCAGCCTTGTGGCGGCGTGCCGACCGTGAGGCTGCAGCGGCAGCACAGGGTCCCCGCTGCATGGTGGAAGAGGGGGAGGGGTGTGAGCTCCCGCCACGGACCACCTGGGAGGCAGCCACGGATCACACTTTGCGAACCACTGATCTAAACCCTTAAAAGCGAAGTAGTTTCCTGTAATTACTATATTTCAAGGAGGACTATAGCTAGGTAAAACGGATAAAACTGTTACCTGTTCAGTAGCCTCAACCATAATTACTGCATTTCTGAACTCCTGTTTTCAGAGAGAAATTTTATTGCTAGCATGATTGTCAAAAATAAGTAGGTTAAAAGAACATGCAGAAGAAAGTCAGAGATGAGGAATATCAAATGAATAATACTTAGAAAATGGTTTAGTCTTAGCCTCAATTTTTGGTGATGATTACTTTCCCTCCAAGATTTATGGATCAGATGTTTTGTTTTTTAAACATGCACACACTGGATTGTTTTTATGTAGCTCAAATTTAGGATGCTGAAATAATATTTAGAACTGAGGATATTTTGTCAGTTTCATGTTAATATCTAATCCCGTTCAGGCAAAACCTAATTCAACAGCCCTGTTCAGTTCTGGTTTCTGTTTTTACTTTTTGATGGAGCATATTTCTGCTGCTTGTTGTATGCAGATAAGGCCACAACATTAGAACAAAGCATCATTTTCTTGAAATTTGTTTAAATTACATTCATTTTCACATTGAAGGAAACTAGTTTTAATGGGAGAGGAGCAATTGTTTATCATAATTAAAATAGTTTTTCATATTTTACATTTTGTCTTGTCTTTGTACATGGTGGTAACTTTGGATTCCTAATCCACCACAGCAAGAAAAAACGCTGTATAATTTTCAAAGTGGTAGTACCACTTGATTGTGGTATTTGATTGTATTGGGCTCATATAGTCAGACACACAATAGCTATTTCTATTTCAGGTCTGAAAAAGGAACCAGAAAAAATTGCTTAAATTGGTACAGTTGATGTTTGGTGTATTTCTCCTTTCCCCTTCCTACCACCTTGCAAAATGAACTTTTACTTCCCTCCACCTTTGGCATGAAGCTTTTCTTGGGATAGATTTTAAAGGGTTATTTTTCTTACATGGTTTTTGACAACTGCTCTTGCTTTCAACAGTCATCTGGCACAAATAATAATGGTGGGGAGTTCCCATTACTGAGCTGTAAAAGAATGGGTTATGCAGAAAAACCATTTAGATAAAAATGCAATTTTCCCTTCCATGTACAGTGTTAAGAATTAACATAATAGTATATTGGGCAGGAGGGAGAGCTCAGTGGTTTGAGCATTGACCTGTTAAACCTAGGGTTGTGAGTTCAATTCTTGCAGAGACCATTTGGTGCAAAAATTTGTCAGGGATGGTACTTGGTCCTGCTGTGAAGGCAGGGGAGTGGACTTGATGACTTTTCAAGGTCCCTTCCAGTTCTAGGAAATAGGCAATCTCCATACATTCTGCTTAGAGGCACTTTTATATTATATTTTTACCTTAATTAACTTCTTTCCTAAATGGGAGTGGTTCATTTAAAAGTTAAGAACAAAATTGATCTGTCTTTATCCCTTCAGAACCAGTGCCCCAGTTTTCATCAGTTTTTTCTCAAGTTAAATCTTGCTGAAAAGGCTGTTACTGTAGCATATCCTGGAATTTTGTTGTAACTCTTTATATGTTGCGCTCAAAGGTGTCTGATAGAAATAATAGCACAGTTTCATTCTCCCTTGCTTCTTCTGGAACTAAGGGTATGTCTACACTAGCTCGTTAGTTCGAGCTAGGTAGGCAAATGAGGGCAACCGGGGTTGCAAATGAAGCCGGGATTTAAATATCCGGGCTTCATTTCATCTTCAGCGCCGCCATTTTAAATCCCCTTAGTCGAACTCCGTGCCGCGGCTACACGCGCCGCAGGTAGTTCAATTAGGATCTCTAATTCGAACTACCGTTACTAATTCGAACTACCTGCTCCATGCCGCGTGTAGCCGCGGGCACGGAGTTCGGACTAAGGGGGATTTAAAAATGGCGGCGCCCGGGAAGATGCAAATGAAGCCCGGGATATTTAAATCCCGGGCTTCATTTGCAACCCCGGTTGCCCTCATTTGCCTACCTAGCTCGAACTAACGAGCTAGTGTAGACATACCCTAAGTTACTGTACATTTATATATGAATTTTCATTTGTGCCTTTTCATTGATCTGAATGTCAATTGTGTTCTTACTGGCTTTGTTAGGAGTACTCAGCCCATGGCCAGAAAGCAATGAAGACACCAGTATGTCACTTAGTCATTTTTGCAAGAAATACTACAGAAGAGGAGCTACCAAAGTCAAAGGTTAGACAGTTACTTTGTGGTCAGTACCTAGTTTATCTGTGTGTGTGTGATGAATAATAATCCACCATTTTAATAAATCTTGAGGACAGATGGTTTGCTTAAATGCATTATGATACTATGAGTGCATTTTTTGTGAAAATACTGAAAACAATTACTTAAATGTCTTTAAGTATCTTGAAAATAATTTTAACTAACAATTTTTCTCTTGACATAAAGAAACACCTAAGGGGGCGGGGGAGAAAGGAAATCACTGGCTAGAGTAATGGGAGAAACTGTGGTGTAAAGCAGGGGTGGCCAACCTGCGGCTCTTCAAAGGAAAAATTGAGGCTCTCGCACCCGCGACTGTTCTGCGTTCCCCTGCTCTGACCTTTTTTCCTTGTCTGGTCAGGGCACCGCTTGGGGCAGTGAGAACTGACGCTGCGGCTGACAGAAGCCTGCTTGGGCCAAACGCGGCTCTTAAAGGAGCAGGGGTTTTTTTTGTTTTTTTTTGGCTCAACAACTTCTTTCCCTCGGCTCTTTGCGCTGTATCTACCACTATTTTGGCTCTTTGTCTGTAACGGGTTGGCCATCCCTGGTGTAAAGCCTCATTGAAAGAATTGCTCTGTCAAGGAGTGCTCCTGAGGAATTTGTCTTCATTTTTGTAGTGTTTACTGTTTTGCTGATCTGCTATTGCTCTTGTTTTCTCATTACAGTAGCACAAGGCCAGTGCTTCCCATGAAGGATTGTTGTGGTGGCTTTTGTGCCAAGTAGAACAGTGTAGTATATCCCACTAGTATTTTTGGTTACTAGCCTGTGAGGCCTGGCTGAGAGTAGTAAATCTGTGCTTGGTTTAGTCTCAGTTGGACACAATGCTGAAAGATTTTATGTGGTTTGGAGTTATGTGCATGTGTACCATACACAAACACCCGAATTTAGGGTGACAATAATTCTTCTGCTAGCATTATCTTGCTGTTTTCTTTTTAAGGCATTTATGTCACAACCAGACGCTCATGTGCTGCTGTCATTGACTCTGGCTTCATGTGGTCATGGGTCATTAGCCAGTGTATGTGAAAGCCAAGGCATTTTTTTCTTCCCCGAGACAGCTTTTCCTTGGATTAGAAGGAAAAGTTCTCTGATATGAGTGAGTAATGGTCATTCTTCTTCGAGTGATTGCTCATGTCCATTCCATGTAGGTGTGCACATGCTGCATGCACGCGTTGTCGGAAGTTTTTCCCTTAGCAGTACCCATTGGTCCAGCAGGGAAGCCCCCTGCAGTGGTGCCACTATATTGGCTAATATATACCCCTGCTGGCCCTCCACCAGCTGAGTTCCTTCTTACTGCTCTTGATGGTCTGCAAGCACTTAGCAGTTCTTATTGTTTTAGTAGTTAGTTAAAAGTTTACAGTTCATGGTTCTTATCTAGGTTTTTAGTAGTTGTTAAGTGTTGTACTTAGTGTTAAGCACCCAGGCGTGGGGCTCCCTTTGCATCCCTGGTGCTTCCAGTGGGGCATGCCCGGGCCCCAAGGCTTCAAGCCCTGCGAGAAGTGCCAGAAGCCTATGCCCTGCGGGGACCCTCACGCAGCCTGCCTTAAGTGCCTGGGAGAGGCCCACTTGTCCGAGGCCAGTAAGATCTGCAAGGCCTTCAAGCCGCGCACCAAGCGGGAAAGGGAGTCTCACTTGAAGATTATCCTGATGGAGGCAGCGTTATGCCCGGCATCGGCATCCGATCCAGCACCGGCAATTCAGAACGCACCAACTTGGATGCGGGAGGCACCCAGCCACTCCGCGCGCCTTCCCGGCGCCACGTAGGCCTCTGCGCTGGTGGCAGTCCCCAGTGCCCAAGAAGAAGAGGAGACCTAACAGGGGCAGGTCTCCCTCAAGTCATCTGCCCTCCATGTGCCCTCAAGTGGGTCATGGCACTGACTAGCACAGCACCCGGACCATCGCAGTCAGGTCAGCACTGCTCTAGTCCATGCTGATACACAAGCCTGATGGGGGTCTTCCCAGAGCCCTCCACTCGGGATACCTTTGAGGCAGCAAGAGATTTGATTGAGCTGACCTTGTCCCTGACCTCGGCACCAGACCTGGACAAGGAGCAAGGGTCCAGACGGCACCGCCCTGCTGTCTCAGCACCTAGCGCCCCAGCCCTGGAAGTGAGAGGGCTCCACCGCCCTGCCCTGGTGCCAGCAGCTTCGACCCCAGTCCTGGGTGCAGCACCACCTCCAGCCTCGGCACCAGCCGTAGCCCCCACCCCCTCCTGCTCACCGTCACTAACACAGACACCGGCACCGGAGTTGCCACCGGATCCTTGGGCGGCACTGACCACGGCACCGGGTCCTGTGACCGCAAGCCCTTCTCCATCAGGTGCACCAGCACCGCCACTGGCCATGCTCCCACCTCCTCCTCAGCACCAGGGGGAAAATGGAGTCAGTGGCCCGGTACACTCTAGGGATGTTAAATATCGGTTAATTGAGTAGTAACCTCATGAATTCCTATCGGTTAGTCAACTATTCTATAGTCCCCGGGGGTGGGGATGGTAGCCAGTGAACTCCAGCCCCACTCGTGAGGAGCCCCCTGCTACTCTGCGCTGCTGCCTCTGATACAGAGGCAGCAGTGCGGGGTGCCAGCAGCTCCTGTCCAGGGACGGGGGTGGGGTGCAGAGCTCCTGGACCTGGCACGAGCCGGAACTGAGCCAGGCTGCCTGCCCGCCTGGGTCCCAATACACTTTAAATGCAGAGTTGCAGCGGGGGTAGGTCCCGGACCCAGTGCGAGCTAGGACTGAGCCGGGCTGCTGGCCAGCCTGCTAAAAAATGTATTTGCAAGGGCAGGGGCAGGGGCGGGGCGGGGCGGGGAATGCATGTAGTCTATAACATTAACCTATAAGCTTTTGCTTATTGGTTAATCGACTACACTATTACATCCCTAGTACACTCCAACTGGGAGGTCGCCGGCCGCTATTGCCACTGCACCGTCCTGGTCGACCTCGGAGTATTCGACAGACTCCAAGGCAGAATCGGTCTGGTCATCCCGGGGCTCCAGGTCTCGATCCAGGCACCGGTCCTACTCCTGCCATCGTTTGTGGCACCGCAGCACCTCGCGATGCACCAGCGTCATCAGCTACAGTGGCCTCAGCCTACCCTGGTGCCGGCGTTACAGCAGCCCTGGCCACCACAAGTGCAGGCCCTGACTCAGTGGCTTTTGTGGACCCCTGGGCCTACCACCAGAGCCAGGGTGCGGGCCCTTCTAGACTGGAGTCGGTCTTCTCAGGGCCGAGGGCTCCTCCTTCAGCAACCCCACTGACCCACTCCCTGACGTCGGGCCAGTCCCTGCCCCAGGGCCAGGCTTCCCCGGAGCGAGGGCCCCCCACTGCCCAGCCCTTTACTGTAGCCTCTTCTGTGGCCTCACAGACCCCCCTCGCAAGCTTGCGATCTGGAGGCGGTGGGCATGAAAGAGTCCTCATCGTCCTCACTGGATGAGGCACTTGGTGGCTCTCTCCCATCCATGGACTCAATGTCCCATCAGATACTCCTTGGCCGCCTGGCTCAGAGTCTGGGAGTCTAGACAGAGAGGTTGTCGGAGGATTCGGACCCTACGGTTGACATCCTGCAAGCTGACACCCCTACCTGAGTGGCCTTACCAATCAATAAAACCGTGATGAAAATTACGAAGACCCTCTGGCAGTCCCTGGCCCCTATCCCACTGACAGATAATAAAGTCGAGTGGAGGTATTTTGTGCTGCAGGATGAGAACGAACACCTCTTTTCCCACCTGCCTCCAGGGTCCCTGGTTGTTGAGGCAGGGCCAGCCGGGCACCACCCCTAAGAGCAGGGACACCAAGAAAATGGACCTCTTGGGCAGAAAGGCGTACACGTCTGGGGGTCTTCAACGTCGCATAGCGAACCAGCAGGTCCTGCTCAGTCGCTATACGTATAACACTTGGGCGAACATGGGCAAGTTCACCGAGCTGGTCCCTAGGCACTCTCGGCCTGAGTTTGGAGCCCTGGTGGAAGAAGGCAGGGTGGTCTCCTGGGCTGCCCTCCAGGCCGCCTTAGACGCAGCCGATGCAGCTGCCCACACTGGTTTTGCATCGCAACTCTTGGCTGCAGGTGTCTGGAGTGCCCCCCGAGCTCCAGACGGCTATTCAGGGCCTCTCGTTTGAGGGTCCATCCCTCTTTTCTGTGCAGACCGACCAACGTCTGCATGGCCTCAAGGATACCCGGGCCACCTTAAACTCCCTGGGGATCCATACACTGGTTACCCAACGGCGTTCCCTGTCATGCAGGAATGCCTCTAGGCCCTCTCAACAGGGCATCCGCCCTGATTTCTTGCCAGTCTTTTCCCCCAGGACAGGCTTCCCCAGAACCTCACTTGGAAAGAGGGCCCCCCCACTGCCCAGCCCTCTACTGTGGCCTCTTCTGCGGCCTCACAGGCCCCCTCACAAGCTTGCGATCTGGAAGGAGAGGGTATGAAAGGGTCCTCGTCGTCCTCACCGGATGAGGCACTTGGTGGCTCTTTCCCTTCCATGCCATCCATGGACTTGAGGTTCCATCAGGAACTCCTTTGCCACCTGGCTCAGAGTCTGGGATTCCAGGCAGAGAGGGTGTTGGAGGATTCGGACCCTATGGTTGACATCCTGCAGGCTGACACCCCTACCTGAGTGGCCTTACCAATCAATAAGACAGTAACCGAAATCATGAAGACACTCTGGCAGACCCTGGCCTCTATCCCGCCAACAGATAATAAAGTCGAGCGGAGGTACTTTGTGCCACAAGAGGGGAACGAACACCTCTTTTCCCACCCACCTCCAGGGTCCCTGGCTGTTCAGGCAGTGAACCAGAGGGAGAGGCAGGGCCAGCTGAGTGCCACCCCTAAGAGCAGGAACACCAAAAAAATGGGTCCATCCCTCTTTTCCGAGCAGACCGACCAACACCTGCACGGTCTCAAGGATACCCAGGACACCTTAAACTCCCTGGGGATCCATACACCGGTTACCCAATGGCGTTCCCTGTCATGCAGGAATGCCTCTAGGCCCTCTCGACAGGGCACCCACCCTGATTTCTCCCGCTGTAGAGGGAGAAATGATAATGGGAGGAATGGCAGATGCCGGTCCCAACCGGCCCTGGACCAGGGCCATGGCCCATCCAACAAGCCCTCAGGGCCTCACCAAGGGTTTTCAGGATACGCCCAAGGACAATTTACCAGCCCCACCTTTCCTGTTCAGGGACCGCCTATTCCCTTTCTGCTGGGCCTGGGAATCTATTACCTTGGACCGTTGTGTCCTGGAAATGGTAGGAAGGGGGGTACGCAATCCCCTTCCTTTCGACCCCTCCCTCCCACCCCCCTGCCCCATCCCTCTTCAGGGACCCCTCTCATGAGCATCTCCTCCCAGGTATTGAGGGAGATGGGAGACGCTTCTCTCTCCAAGAACGGACTTCTTGAAATGTGTAAGTAGGGAAAAGTTTAGATAGTCCGTTAGGGTATGTCTACACTTGCCCCCTAGTTCGGACTAGGGAGGCAAATGAAGCATACCAAAGTTGCTAATGAAGCACGGGATTTAAATATCCTGCGCTTGATTAGCATATTCGCGGCCGATCGCCATTTTAAAATGCCGGTCGCCTGATTTAACTTGCCGCGTGTAGACGCGGTAGTCTGATCCAAAACCCTTCCCTCGAATTAACTGTTACTCCTCGTGCAGTGTGGATGCTCTCTTTTGGAAGAAGTTTTTTCAGAAGATCTCTTCCGGAAAAGCTTCTTCCGAAAGAAGCCTGCAGTCTAGACATAGCCTAATTGTTTTTCACTTTTGTAACTAAGGATTACAGCCCCAGGGACTTTCCCCTGAGTATTTATCAAATTGTGGCTATTTACCATCTAGCCAATTTACTATGCTTGGGACAGTAGTTTTGTTTTGATAATAAAATAGTTTTCTTTTTATTCTAATTAAAGAATAAATTGGTTGATTGTTGTTGTCCTAAGGGTATGTCTAGACTACATGGCTCGCCGACGGCGCCATGTAGATTAGTTTACTTAGACATAGAAATGAAGCGCGATTTAAATAACGCCGCCATTTCCATCAAAATGGCTGCCGTGCTGTGCCGATCAGCTGTTTGGCGCACAGTGCGGTAGTCTGATGCTCGCGTCATTGGAAGTTCTGTCGATCGCCCGCAAACCTCATTCCACGAGGCATAACGGGGCGGTCGACAAGGGCTACCCTTGTCAACCGTGGAGTGTCCAGACTACCGCGCTGTGCCGCCAAACAGCTGATCGGCACAGCGCGGCAGCCATTTTGATGGAAATGAAGCAGCGATTATTTAAATCGCCGCCTCATTTCCCTATGTCTAGAAACCTAATCTACTTGGCTCTGTCAACCTAGCCATGTAGTCTAGACATACCCTAAGTGCCTAGTTACAAGGGCAGAGTCCATTGTTGTCTGTGGATTCCCTCTGTTTTTCCCAACTCCAAGCAAAATGGAGGTTGGGGCAGGGAGAGAGCTTAGGGAAGGGATTTCCCAAGTGATCTCTTCCCTGGAAAAGGGTTTATTTCTATATTTCTTTGGAATCACTTGGGTGGTGGCAGTGAGGAACCAGTCTTTTTTTTTTTTTTTTTTTTTGAATCTCAGAAGGACTGAGATTGAATAAGTTTGTCTCTGGCAATCACAGAGACATGTTTTACAGAGTTTATTCAGTTAGCCAGCCCCCCCATCTCTGCACTCATAGGCTACGTCTACATTGGCAAGGTTTTGCGCAAATACTTTTAACGCAAGAGTTTTTGCGTTAAAGTATTTGCACAAGAGAGCGCTACACTGGCATGTGCTTTTGCGCAAGAGATGTGCTTTTGCGCAAGAGCATCCATGCCAGTGTAGACGCTCTCTTGCACAAGAAAGCTCCGATGGCCATTTTACCCGTCGGGCTTTCTTGCGCAAGAAATTCATGTTGCCTGTCTACACTGGCCTCTTGCGCAAGAACAGTTGCACAAGAGGGCTTATTCCTGAGCGGGAGCATCATAGTTCTTGCGCAAGAAGCACTGATTTCATACATTAGAACGTCAGTGTCCTTGCGCAAGAACTCGCGGCCAGTGTAGACAGGCAGCATGTTTTTGTGCAAAAGCAGGCGCTTTTGCGCAAAATCATGCCAATGTAGACACAGCCATAGTGTCAGGTTGGGGGATTGAGCCATGACATGCACATATCCATGAATGAACATAATTTGTTGGGTAAAATCACCATGGTTTCTGTAAAGGGAAATCATGCCTTACTAATCTGCTAGAGTTCTTTGAGGGGGTCAACAATCATGTGGACAAGGGGGATCCAGTGGATATAGTGTGCTTAGATTTCCAGAAAGCCTTTGACAAGGTCCCTCACCAAAGGCTTTTAAGTAAAGTAAGTTATTTACTTGTTCCCATAACTTAAGAACTAGGAGTCACCAAATGAAATTAATAGGCAGCAGGTTTAAAACAAACAAAGGGAAGTTTTTCTTCACTCAATGCACAGTCAACCTGTGGAACTCCTTGCCAGAGGATGCAGTGAAGACGAGGACTTTAACAGGGTTCAAAAAAGAACTACAGTGGAGTCCGGATTAACCGACACCCGGTAATCCGACACTCCGCTTTATCTGACTTTGTCCCCGGGAGCTGCAGGGTCGGATACAGCGTGGGCCGGGAGAACGGCCCCGCTTGCTGCCCCGTCGCTCTCTAGGAGCAGCTGCTGCCGCTCCTGCCGGGGACAAAGCAGCCCCGGCAGGAGCGGCAGAGAGCAATGGAACAGCTGATGCCGCTCCTGCGGGGAACGTCCCCAGCAGGAGCGGCATCAGCTGTTCCCTTGCTCTCTAGGAGAAGCTGCTGCTGCTCCTGCCTGGAAGTGTCCCGGCAGCAGCGGCAGCAGCAGCAGCTTCTCCTAGAGAGCAACGGAACAGCTGATGCTGCTCTGCCGGGGACGCTCCATCCCCGGCAGGAGCGGCGTCAGCTGTTCTATTGCTCTCTACAGTAGAGTCCGTATCATCCGACATATTCGGTAATCCAACCATGTGTCGGTCCCGTTTAGGTCGGATGATAGGGACTCTACTGTAGATAAATTCATGGAGGTTAGGTCCATCAATGGCTATTCGCCAGGATGGGTAGGAATGGTGTCCCTAGCCTGTTTGTCAGAGGCTGTAAATGGATGACAGGAGATGGATCACTTGATGATTTGCCTGTTCTGTTCAGTCCCTCTGGGGCATCTGGCATTGGCCACTGTCGGCAGACTGGATACTGGGCTAGATGGGCCTTTGGTCTGACCCAGTATGGCTGTTCTTATGTTCTTATAACCTAGAAAATAGTGACAAGAGAGAGGTCTGATTCCAATACAGGTACAAATAAAAAATGAGAGCAGTTAAAGTAGCCCATGTTATAAAACAGTCAAAAAAAATATGCAACCCTAATTCGGTGTTGAAAGAGAAAATATTAAAGCTCGCAGAGCTCTAGTATGGGGTATCCACCTTGAATGGTTCTGCAGGGCACTGTGGGCAACAACTTTGCTGTTATTCACTCAGGAAAACTATATTTAAGGTACAGCATCTGATTTAAGGATGTTAAGGACTAGTCGACTATCCGATAAGCAAATGCTTATCGGATAGTCGAGTTGACTAGTCGCTTCCCCCCGCCCCCTTGCTGCCTCTATCAGATAGAGGCAGCAAAGGGAGGGGGGAAGAGGAGGTACTTCAAAGCAGCAGTGCTGCACAGAGCCCAGGGTACTGCCTCCATGCAGCACTGCTGCTTTGAAATGCCATGGCGGTGTTTCAAAGGGGCAGCACCACACAGCTGATCCTGGGCTCCGGCGCGGCGCTGCCTTTGAAACACCGCTGCAGTGTTTCAAAGTGGCAGCGCTGTGTGGAGCCCGGGTCAGCTGGGGACTCCCTAGCCGCTGGGGCTCTTATACATTTCAAAGGAGGAATGCAGAAGTGCCTATCAACTAGTTGAGTAGTCGATGGAAATTCCATCAACTACTCGACTAGTAAATTAATCGATATTTAACATTCATAATCTGATTTTAGTGAGATTCTGCTTTTTTTTCAGATGACCTGACAAACACATAGCAAGTGACCTAGACTAGTCTTAACTGGGTCTTCTCTCCTTGCAGAACTTGAGCAAATGGCCTTAAAAGCACAAACTCAGGGACCCTTAATAAATCAGTGGTCATTACTTGGAGTTATGGATTTTTAGATGCAGTCTCAAAAATAGGATCTTTCAAAACTAGAAAGATGCAAAAATACTGCCACTCTAATAGATCTGATCTGTCCACTCTATGGAGGAAGTGCCAGACTCCTTTTGCTACTGATTTTATGTGGCAGGTTCTCAGACACTATGGTGAGGGGCAACAGTATAAAATCTTAAGGACTTGTCTACATAGTGGGAAGGGGTTAACCCACAGCTTTCTGCTGTACATCAGCCCCAGTAATAGCATGTATACTGGATGATGTAACCCACATGTACCATGGTGCACACACAGCAGCCGTTTGCGGCAAACTGAGTGCATGCCATTCTCTGAGAACACCCCATGCTCTTTTGCTTTGCTGCTGGGATTTTTCTTAATGTGCACTGCAGAGGATCAGTTCCTGGAGCAGCATCACAGCCTGCAAAGAAGCTTGTTTCTGGGGCCAGGAAACCAGCCCAGTTCCATGGGAATGGATTGTTCTGCACACTGAGATGATCAGCAATGGCAAATCAACCTCAGCACATGGAAAGCAACCTTTTTGAAAATATGTGCAGAACCAGAACTGCAGAGGGATGCAGTGGTACCCTGTCCCCATGAGGTGTTGCATACCAGCATGTGATGCCCTATCCCCACGGACAAGCAGGCTGCAATTGTCATCTGGAAGCTGGCAATGCCTAAATGCTACAGGGCCAAAGAGAACCAATTCAGCGTGGGGACATCGACCTTAGGGCCATTGGCATGCAGGGATGCGATGCCATGGGAAAAGGTACTGTTGCACCACCTTACAAACCCTGGTAACATTCAGGTTATTGATGATTAGGGTCACAGACAGTACAGGGGCAACTGAGGGGACCTGTGTGCCTATTATTTGCCTCCCTCCTGTAATCAGGGCAGAATGATGTATTTCTCCATGGTGCTCCAAGGGTGTGTGCACCACTGTGGCAGGTTTAGAAAATACATGCTGGGTGCACGGGTAGATTTACAATGAAACATAGCGTGCCCTGGCCTGGGACCCCCAGGGCCAGGTAGTCCAGCACGAGGTGCGCACGCGCACACACGCACACACACACACTCCTGCCACGAGGGGCAGCCGCCTGGGAGGGCAGTCCCTCTGCAGAGAGGGCTGTGGGGGGGCCAGGAGAGCAGGGAGGCTCACCTGCAGGCTGCAGCCTCAGGAGAGCCGGCAGGAGGTGGTGAGCAGTGCGAACACGGGCTGGAAGGCTTCAGAGGAGCATGGGGCAGCTGCACAGCTGGCTGGAGAAAAGCGGCGATTTGAAGCGGGAAAGCACAGCTTCTTTCCAGCCACTGGCTGTGTGGCTTCCCAGTGCCCCTCTGAAGCCTTCCAGCCTGTGTTCGCGCTGCTGGCCGCCACCTGGTGAGTGGCAGCTGCCCATGGGGTGGGGTGGGATATGGTGAGCCCGCAAGCTGCACAGCCAACAGGAAAAAGCAGCACTTTGAAGCAGGAAAGCGCCGCTTCTCTCCGGCAGCTGGCCGTGTGGCTGTGCTGCCCCCCGCCGAGTCCCCCAGCCCCTGTAATGTTGCGCTGCTGCTGGCTGCCATCTGATGAGTGGCTGCTGCCCGCAGGTGAAGGGGAGAGCATCCGGGGATGGAGAGCCCGGGGCGGGGCGCTAGGTGTCCGGGCGGAACTGTGCCCCTCACCTTCAGGTAGAGCACATGTGGGTCTCTGCCCACTACTCCGGGCCAGCCAGTGCAGGGCCACTGGGGCGCCTGAAGCTGTCCTCCGCGGCCATGGAGATCTTCCTATCTCCTCTGTCAGTCTTCTCCAGCCCCATCATGGCAGTTCTGCTCCTGCGCTGGGCCCCCAGCTCTGCCCCTTCCATCCAAGGCCCCACCCTTCTGGGGCCCAGACCTGCCCCATACACACCTTGCCCAGGGGCCAGGTTATTCTGTCAGCAGCCCTGCCTGAAGCCTTAGTTCCTGTGCCTGTGGCCCACACCCAGGTCTGGACCTGCGCCTAGGAGAGACAGGGGCTGGCTTTCACACCCCACTACTACAAACGTGTTGTACTTAAAAGAAGTACTCGGGATCTTTTTCAGGGGGATAAGGCAACACGCCACATTTATTGAACACACATAGAATAATCAGTACTTATCATATGCATATGACACATTACACTCATGCACTCACACACACACACACACAAGCACACTCCATCTTGTTGTTACCAAAAGTTGCTCCCCCTAACTGCACTGGCCAGGTGAGTTAGATGTGGGAGGGGTGGAGCCAGGCTTCTGCCGATCCAGATCGATGCTCCCATGTTGACAAGACGAAAACCCGGGTCCTCTGCAAGATGCCTCCTATTTATCCCTCTCATGCAGCCAATTAGCCATCACCTTGCCTTTCTTAATGCTGCTTCAAAGAGAGTTCTTCCAAGGGCAGGCACTTGCTACTTGACTCCCAAGGCGTCTGTCTGTCCAGTCTTCTTAATGAGCTCACTGCACAGGGATTGTCTTGGATCTGGCTCCCAGACCCTCTCCACCCTTGCAGCTGCTGCTGGAGGTGCTCCCCTTTCAGTCTCCATTCACACCTCATTCATTTCAACAGGACAATCAAGGAAAGGGGAGAGCTCAAAAGACATTTTTTTCTTACAAGATCTAGATATCTTAATACAAAGTTATAGGAGAAATGTTCCAGAGATTCTATAAGAACACTTAAAGATATATCTAAAAGGACAAGATCTTAATACAAAGTATAATATCACAGGGATTTCTCCACATTGTCCCCCTTTTGACCCCTCAAGAACAATTCTTGAGTGGGTCACACTTTATATAACTAATTAGTGTCAATATACCGAGAAGCAATTTGAGCTTGTGGTTGTAATTCAACAAATATTCTCTTTATCCAACAACACTTTTAATAAACAATATTTTGCAATAAGATGGAAGTCCAAGTGAGCGACCAACCCTTATGTGTAAAATGTAGTTACATCATATACATCGCTGCACAGGGAGTTTAAAGAAATGCCTCCCGTATTGATCCCATAAACTCCCTGCTAACAATAGCATAATTGTCAGAGGGGGAAATACTGGCAGTGTACTGCCCCTTACAGTCAGGGATGGGGTTACAATGGCCTTAAACTTCCAATTGTATGCAACATCCAGGTGCATTCAGCTGGCCTTACAGGCTGAAAGTTGATTTAAACATTCCAGTTAACACTGATTTTTTTTTTTGACTCAATGTTTTCACATATCTATAATTTAACCTTGTGCTTTATGTTTATTCCTTCAAGTTTGTTTGTTTTTTATCAATAGATAAACCTTGTGCTTCATGCATAGTTTTTCTTTTAAATGAACCTTTACCACTTTTTCCAATTAGCAAGATTCAAATTCCTTGGCCTGTACTCTTTTGAGATACTGGTGTCTGTAAATACACTCAAAATGCATAATGCTTATTAAACCTTTCCTGCCTAATGCAGTATAATTTTTAACACAGTATACTAGCTAGGAAGACAGACAGACATTAGACAAACACAAAACATAAAACAATCTTTGTTGCAACAATACATCCATGGTGTTGTAGGGTGTTCAGCTGGTACCAGCTTGTCCTGATTTTCTGAAAGATAAAAAAACATACTTCTGCCCCTTTGGTACCCCATTATTATTTACATACTTTCTCTTTTACAAATATGCTTTCATTCCTCTCTTTGCTTACAATTACTCCTATAGTTACATATTTTTGTTTTGTAGGCAAAACAGGTTTCAATGGTTTCTACCCCTTCTTTTGGGTGAATTACCCCACTGTGTAATCATCAAATTCAGGAGGAGTACTTCAGTTTTCTTCTTGTACAGCAGACTAGGTTAGCAAGTTTCTGCTGTGTTAAGTTCATGCATAGAGAATAGCCAAGAAGCATTTTTACTGTAATTCTGGAGGATTTTCAGTGTGAGTTGTGTCTCCAATGACCATTTTTCTAAAAGCATTCCTTTAGACTACTTATCTTTGAGACCAGTTTGTTAATAGCATCTTTAAATCTTTGCTTATACAGACCCCTTTTGAATCTGTTTTCATGTTTAGCATTGTGCAAACATAAATCCTTTTTCTTGCTTGTTTTTAGATCTTGAGATTTTTAGATTCTCAGTTTTAGGTTTGACTCCTTTTCCCACCTTTCTTTCTGGAGGGCTATAATTTGAACTTTCTGATCTCAGGTAGTTTGCTGATCAAACTTAGCTATTACCTGCAAAGCTTCTTGTGCTGCCAGCTAGGCATTTGCACCACAGAACACTTTCTGGCTTGCTTTTAGATTCATAGCTGTCTGTAGCTTTGTCTTAAAAAGGGACACAATAACTTTTGCCAGAGATTTACAGTTTTGAGTTTTTACTTTTAAGTCCTGCTCTTTCACACAGCAACCTGAAAAGGAAAGTACAACCTGTTGTGGCTCCTGGAGCCTTCACAGGATTTTGATTTGTTTGCAGTTTTTACCCCTTCTACAATATACATGGCATGTCACAGGAAAATGTGCAATCTTTGTTTATAACATTACTTAGTCATATTACACTTTGCATAGGGTGTAACTCTTTCTTTTATGCTCGAGGGCTACGTCTACACTGGCATGATTTTCCGGAAATGCTTAAACAGAACAGTTTTTCCGTTATAAGTATTTCCGAAAGAGCATCTACATTGGCAGGATGCTTTTCCGAAAAGCCCTTTTCCGAAAAGCATCCGCGTTAATAGACGCTGCTCGAAAAAGCCCCGATCGTCATTTTTGCGATCGGGCTTTTGGCGGAAAAGACTACTGTGCTTGTCTACACTGGCCCTTTTCCGAACAGTTTTCCGAAAAAGGACTTTGCTAGCCGGAGCAGAATAGTTTTTCCGAAAAGCAGCTGATTTCTTACAGTAGATCGTCAGTGCTTTTCCGAAATTCAAGGCCAGTGTAGACAGTCAAGAACTTATTCCGAAAAGCAGCTGATTTTCCGGAATAAGTGGCCCAGTGTAGACACAGCCACAGAGTTTTCCTGTACTTTCATTAAACAACTTGGACTGAAATGGTCTTACGTGAAAATAAACCAAACCAATTTGTTTTAAGCCTACAAAACAGTTCACTAACCTACAAAACAAGATTACTGGACCTTGAAAACCTCACTTATTTACACTATATATATATTTACACACAGATACACATACATTCTCTCTGAACCTTTCTTACACTATTTCTACATAGCTGTACAACGATTACATTCCCTTTTATTCATTGGGGTAGTTAAGTTCCAATAGAAACCCTCTTAAAGTTCTTTTTAGCAGTATCTATAATCAAATGTATGGATTTGAGTCAAATTTGCCTGGATTATTTACAGACATTCTTTGGAAAAGGGCCCGTTTTCCTTCAGAATGGCTGCAAAGAAACCACAATTTTTCCTATACCATTTTAGCATTTTCACAACTGCTCAATTCCTTCCATTCTCTGTAGAGTTAAATTCTCTGTGGGTTTTCTTTTTCTTAAAACACTTTCTTATCTCTTACAATGAAAACTGGCCTTGTTTCAGATATTACTCTTGTAAGTACTGTTTTAAGGATTTAGATTTCCAGTACCTGTACTTACTGCTTTTTCTCAGTTCTACCACAAGGCCTTCAATCTATCTTTTACCTGCCTGCTTGTCTGGGCCTGATCCTTTTTTTCTTGCTAAATGGAAAGTGGCTCCTTTCCACAGACTCAGGCTTTGTCCCATTACCAGTTTAGCAAGGAGGGTGGCCTTGTTCACTAAGCCCCACACCTCCTGGTCCTTTTCTTAAGCATATTCCTGAAAAATCTGAGAGTTGCTTTAACTCTCAGTACCCATCCTTAAGGGAATGTAGCTGTGTCTGGGTACTGAGGGGCATGCGTTTCTACCTCTCCACTTCTGCAGCAGAGGCTTTTAAATTTTGCAGTTTCATATTTGCATTCTTATATTCAGTCAATTTGAGAAACACCTCATTACAGGTTTTCCATAGAAGTCAAGCTGCAGCTGCTTCCTTTTTCATTGGAGTTGAGGGTTTATATATCCATGAGTAGTTAGCCAATTTGTCTTCTAGGTCTGAAATTGTATGGACATCAGCTAACACTTGATCAGACCAAGGGCTATGTCCGATTTTTTGCAAGATTTGTTCAAAAGGGGTAACATCTTTTACAAATGCCAATTTCTCAGTCTCCTCTCTGGGAGCCTTCTTAAAAGACTGCTTATGTTTAAACATTTTCTAGTATACCCAACCTCCTATTGGGACTAAAATAGCAATATTTATACTTTTTACTCTTATTTACCAACACCTCTTTTCTTTTTCTGGAGCGAGAACTTTAATTCTCCTCCCTTCCTTCTAATGCCGGCACTCTACGACCGGGGGGGGAGCGAGAAAGCTACTTCTCCTCCTCTCTTTACCCGGCCTTCTACCACCGGGGGTGTGCACACCTTACTGATCGATCACTTTTTAATACTTTTCAAGGTTTATGATCACTTTTCCATACTTCTCAACACCTTTACATTACTCAATAAATGCTCGTGGTACCTTTCCCCTTTCGCAATTCTCCACCAAAATGTTGTACTTAAAAGAAGTACTCGGGATCTTTTTCAGGGGGACCTCTTGGGCAGAAAGGCATACACGTCTGGGGGTCTTCAGCGTCGCATAGCGAACCAGCAGGTCCTGCTCAGTCGCTATACGTATAACACTTGGGCGAACATGGGCAAGTTCACCGAGCTGGTCCCTAGGCACTCTCGGCCTGAGTTTGGAGCCCTGGTGGAAGAAGGCAGGGTGGTCTCCCGGGCTGCCCTCCAGGCCGCCTTGGATGCAGCCGATGCAGCTGCCCACACTGGTTTTGCATCGCAACTCTTGGCTGCAGGTGTCTGGAGTGCCCCCGAGCTCCAGACGGCTATTCAGGGCCTCTCGTTTGAGAGTCCATCCCTCTTTTCTGTGCAGACCGACCAACGTCTGCATGGCCTCAAGGATACCCGGGCCACCTTAAACTCCCTGGGGATCCATACACTGGTTACCCAACGGCGTTCCCTGTCATGCAGGAATGCCTCTAGGACCTCTCAACAGGGCACCCGCCCTGATTTCTCCCGCTGTAGAGGGAGAAATGATAATGAGAGGAATGGCAGATGCTGGACCTGACCGGCCCCGGACCAGGGCCTGGGCCCATCCAACAAGCCCTCAGGGTCTCACCAAGGGTTTTGAGGATACGTCCGAGGACAGATTACTAGCCCCACCTTTCCTGGTCAGGGACTGCCGATTCCCTTTCTGCTAGGCCTGGGAATCTATTACCTCAGATGGTTGGGTCCTGGAAACACTAGAAAGGGGGTATGCCATCCCCTTCCTTTCAAAACCCCTCCCTGCCACCACCCTGCCCTGTCCCTGTTTAGGGAACCCTCTCATGAGCATCTCCTCCGGGAGGAGGTCCAGCAGCTCCTAACCCTAGGGGCGGCCAAAGAGGTCCTGCAGGGGTTTCTACTACCGGTACTTCCTGGTTTCAAAGGCCAAAGGAGGGTTCCAGCATATCCTGGACCTCGGGGAACTCAATGCTTTCATCACCAAGGCCAAAATCAAGATGGTGACTCTGGCGTCTATCATCCCCTCCCTAAGTCCCGGAGACTGGAACGCTGCCCTCAATCTAAAAGATACCTACTTCCACATTTCTATTACTCTGCACCACAGACGGTTCCTCTGCTTTACACTGGGCCAGGACCACTATCAGTTCATGGTCCTCCCTTTTGGCCATTCTACGGACCCTTGAGTGTTCATGGCCGTTGTGGCCACCACCCTGAAAAAGCGGGGTGTCCAGGTGTTCCCCTACCTGGACGACTGGCTTCTCCAAGGCCCTTCTTCAGATCAGGTGCTGGCCCATATTGCTCTAGTACAAGACCTTTTTTGGGAGCTGGGGCTGCTCCTGAATGTGGCCAAGTCGACCCTGGTCCCCACCCAGGTTATAGAGTTTGTGGGTGCCCACCTGGACTCTGTGTCGGCCACAGCTTCCCTTCCCAGACCCTGTTTCCTGGCGATCAAAGCGGCCGTCCAGGACACGTGGGCATTTCCGATGACCATGGCCAGGTCTTACATGCGCCTCCTGGGACTGATGGCTCCATGCACCTATGTTATTCAACATGCCAGACTTCGCATGCGCACACTACAGATGTGGCTTGGGAGGGCTCAAAACCCGTCCCTGCACTCTTGGGACAGAGTGATGAGGATGTCCTGTGCTCTCTGGACTGGTGGACTCAGGAGGAGGTGGTCTGCACCAGAGTCCCATTCTCCAGACCTCTACCGACCCTCCAGTCAGTAATGGATGCGTCCGACACCGCTTGGGGAGCTCACCTCGGAAACATGTGGACCCAAGGTATGTTGTCAAGGGATGAACTCCCCCTGCATATCAATGTCAGGGAGCTGCAGGCAGTCCGCCTCGCCTGTGTGGCCTTTCTCCCTCGGCTCAGGGGCAGAACGGTTCTCATTCTTTCCAACAATACGTTGGCAGTCTCCTATATCAACAGGCAGGGTGGGGCCCGCTCCCCTCCCGTGTCTGGAAGCCCTTCAGCTCTGGGAGCTATGCATCGGGGCAGATATTCATCCCGTTGCCTCCTATCTCCCGGGGTCCCAGAACACTCTGGCGGATCGGCTGAGCAGGTCCTTGCAGAATTATAGAATCATACAATCCTAGGGCTGGAAGAGACCTCAGGAAGTCATCGAGTCGAGCCCCCTGCCCAAAGCAGGACCACTCCTAACTAAATCATCCCAGCCAGTGCTTGGTCAAGCTGGGACTTAAAAACCTCTGGGGATGGAGATTCCACCCCCTCCCTAGGGAACCCATTCCAGTGCTTCACCACCCTCCTAGTGAAATAGTTTTTCCTAATGTCCAACCCAGACCTCCCACACTGTAACTTGAGACCATTGCTCCTTGTTCTGTCATCCATCACTACTGTGAACAGCCTTTCTCCATCATCTTTGGAACCTCCCTTCAGGAAGTTGAAGGCTGCTATCAAATTCCCCCTCACTCTTCTCTTCTGCAGACTAAATGAGCCCAAATCCCTCAGCCTCTCCTTGTAGGTCATGCGCCCCAGCCCCCTAATCATTTTGATCGCTCTCCGCTGGATCCTCCAATGGCCCACATCCTTTCTATAGTGGGGGGCCCAGAACTGGACGCAATACTCCAGATGTGGCCTCACCAGAGCCGAATAAAGGGGAATAATCACTTCTCTAGATCTGCTGGCGATGCTCCTTCTAATGCACCCCAATATGCCATTAGCCTTCTTGGCTACAAGGGTGCACTGTTGACTCATATCCAGCTTCTCATCCACTGTAATCCCCAGGTCCTTTTCTGCCGATCTGCTGCTTAGCCAGTCGGTCCCCAGCCTATAACAATGCTTGGGATTCTTCCGTCCCAAGTGCAGGACTCTACACTTGTCCTTGTTGAACCTCATCAGGTTTCTTGTGGCCCAATCCTCCAATTTGTCTAGGTCACTCTGGACCCTACTCCTACCCTCCAACGTATCTACCTCTCCCCCTAGCTTAGTGTCATGCGCAAACTTGCTGAGGGTGTAATCAATCCCCTCATCCAGGTCATTAATAAAGATGAACAAAACTGGCCCTAGAACCAATCCTTGGGGTGCTCCACTTGAAACCGACTGCCAACCAGACATCGACAGTCCGTGTATCCAATCCATGTTCCCTTAACTTGCTGGCAAGAATATTGTGGGAGACCGTATCAAAAGCTTTGCTAAAGTCAAGGTATATCACATCCACTGACTTCCCCATGTCCGCAGAGCCAGTTACCTCATCATAGAAGCTAATCAGATTGGTCAGGCATGACTTAGAATCATAGAACACTAGGACTGGAAGGGACCTCAAGAGGTCATCGAGTCCAGTCCCCTGCCCTCATGGCAGGACCAAATACTGTCTAGACCATCCCTGATAGACATTTATCTAACCTACTCTTAAATATCTCCAGAGATGGGGATTCCACAACCTTCCTGGGCAATTTATTCCAGTGTTTAACTACCCTGACAGTTAGGAACTTTTTCCTAATGTCCAACCTAAACCTCCCTTGCTGCAGTTTAAGCCCATTGCTTCTTGTTCTATCCTCAGAGGCCAAGATGAACAAGTTTTCTCCCTCCTCCTTAGATACCTGAAAACGGCTATCATGTCCCCCCTCAAACTTCTCTTTTCTAAACTAAACAAACCCAATTCTTTCAGCCTTCCTTCATAGGTCATGTTCTCTAGACCTTTAATCATTCTTGTTGCTCGTCTCTGGACCCTCTCCAATTTCTCCACATCTTCCTTGAAATGTGGTGCCCAGACCTGGACACAGTACTCCAACTGAGGCCTAACCAGTGCAGAGTAGAGCGGAAGAATGACTTCTCATGTCTTGCTCACAACACACCTGTTAATGCATCCCAGAATCATGTTTGCTTTTTTTGCAACAGCATCACACTGCTGACTCATATTCAACTTGTGGTCCACTATAACCCCTACATCCCTTTCTGCCATACTCCTTCCTAGACAGTCGCTTCCCATTCTGTATGTTCCTTTCTAAGTGGAGCACTTTATATTTGTCTTTATTAAACTTCATCCTGTTTACCTCAGACCATTTCTCCAATTTGTCCAGATCTTTTTGAATTATGACCCTATCCTCCAGAGCAGTCGCAACCCCTCCCAGCTTGGTATCATCTGCAAACTTAATAAGCGTACTTTCTATACCAATATCTAAATCGTTGATGAAGATATTGAACAGAGCCGGTCCTAAAACAGACCCCTGCGGAACCCCACTTGTTATGCCTTTCCAGCAGGATTGTGAACCATTAATAACTACTCTCTGAGTACGGTTATCCAGCCAGTTATGCACCCACCTTATAGTAGCCCCATCTAAGTTGTATTTGCCTAGTTTATTGATAAGAATATCATGCGAGACCGTATCAAATGCCTTACTAAAGTCTAGGTATACCACATCCACCGCTTCTCCCTTAGCCACAAGACTTGTTATCCTATCAAAGAAAGCTATCAGATTGGTTTGACATGATTTATTCTTTACAGATCCATGCTGGCTGTTCCCTATCACCTTGCCACCTTCCAAATGTTTACAGATGATTTCCTTAATTATTTGCTCCATTATCTTCCCTACAGAAGTTAAAGTAACTGGTCTGTAGTTTCCTGGGTTGTTCTTATTTCCTTTATAAATGGGCACTATATTTGCCCAGTGACTTGCCCTTTGTGAATCCATGTTGACTATTCCTGATGACTTTCCCTCTTCCAAGTGCTTCAAAATGGATACCTCCATGATTTTTCCAGGGACTGAGGTAAGGCTGACTGTTCTGTAGTTCCCTGGATTGTCCTTCTTCCTTTTTAAAGATGGGCACTACATTTGCCTTTTCCAGTCATCCGGGATCTCTCCCGATCTCCACGAGTTTTCAAAGATAATGGCCAAAGGCTCTGCAATGACATTTGCCAACTCCTCAGTACCCTCGGATGCATTAAATCTGGGCCCATGGATTTGTGTATGTCTAGCTTTTCTAAATAGTTCTTAACCTGTTCTTTCTCCACCTAGGGCTGCCCACCTCCTTCCCATACTGCGTTGCCTAGTGCAGTAGTCTGGGAGCTGACCTTGTCTGTGAAGACAGAGGAAAAAAAAGCATTGAGTACTTCTGCTTTTCTCACATCATCTGTCACTAGGTTACCTCCCTCATTCAGTAAGGGCCCCACACCCTCTCTGATCACCCTCTTATTGCTAACATGCCTGTAAAACCCTTTCTTGATACCCTTCACATCCCTTGCTAGCTGCAATTCCAATTGTGCTTTCGCCTGCCTGATAGCTTCCCTGCATTCTCGAGCAATATATTTATACTCCTCCCTAGTCATCTGTCCAAGTTTCCACTTCTTGTAAGCTTTTTTTTTTTGTGTTTAAGCTCACAAAGGATTTCCCTGGTAAGCCAGTCTGGTTGGCTACCACGTTTGCTTTTTTTACTTCACATCGGGATGGTTTGTTTCTGTGCCTTTAATAAGGCTTCTTTAAAATACTGCCAGCTCTCCTGGACTCCTTTCCCCTTCATGTTAGCATCCCAGGGGATCCTGCCCATCGGTTCTCTGGGGGGAGTCAAAGTCTGCTTTTTTGAAGTCCAGGATGTGTATTTTGGTGCTCTCCTTTGTTCTTTTGGTCAGGATCCTGAACTCGACCATCTCGTGATCACTGCTTCCCAGGTTGGCACCCACCTCTACTTCCCCTACTAGTTTCTCCCTGTTTGTGAGCAGCAGGTCAAGCTGCACATGACCCCTGCTTGGTTCCCTCAACACTTGTACCAGGAAGTTGTCCCTAACATTCTCCAAAAACTTCCTGGATTGTCTGTGTACTGCTGTATTGCTCTCCCAACAGATGTCAGGGTGATTCAAGTCCCACATGAGAACCAGGGCCTGTGATCATGAAGCTTCTCTCAGTTGTCTGAAGAAAGCCTCGTCAACCTCATCCACCTGATCTAGAGGTCTATAGCAGACACCCACCACAACATCACCTCTCTTGCTCTAAGCTTAACCCATAGACTCTCAACAGGCTTTTCTCCCTCTATATACTGGAGTTCTGAGTAATCATACTGCTCTATTACATACAATGCAACTCCTCCTCCTTTTCTCCCCCGCCTGTTCTTCCTGAACAGTTTATACCCTTCCATGGCAGTGCTCCAGTCATGCGAGTCATCCCACCAAGTCTCCGTTATTCCAATCACCTCATAGCTCTTTGACTGGGCCAGGGCTTCTAATTCTTCCTTCTCCAGCCACGAGTGGCCTCAGAGGGGACGTGGCCCTCCAAATTTTCTGCAGGTGGGAGTTTCCCCTTCTGGGCCTGTTTGCCACCCAGCAGAACAGAAAGTGCCCAAGGTTCTGCTCCCTCATGGGGCTGGGGCAGGGCTCTCCGGGAGATGCACTCGTCACTCCCTGGCCCAAGGGTCTACTTTATGCCTTCTCACCTTTCCCACTGGTTCACAAGGTTTGGGAGTTCGGGGTGTCCCTGATGCTCATCATCGCACCGGCGTGGCCCAGGCAGCACTGGTTCACGTCTCTCCTGAGCCTGTCCTGCTAGAGACCGATCACCCTCCCGTTGGACCTGGACCTCGTCACGCAGGACTTTGGCAGGCTTTGTCATCCGAACCTGCGATCCCTGCACCTAATGGCATGGAAGCTCCATGGCTGACAGCGGCAGAGCTGCAGTGCTCGGAGTGTAAGTAGGAGGTCCTGCTGGGAAGCAGGAAACCTTCCACTAGGACCACCTACCTTGCCAAGTGGAAGCGCTTCATCTGGGCTGCCCAGAAGGGGGTATCGCCCATGGATGCCCAGATCCCGCTGGTCCTGGACTACCTCCTGGAACTTAGATTACAGGGGTTATCCTCCCCTCAATTAGGTACACCTGGCGGCCATCTCCGCTTCCACCTGGGCTGCTGGGGCAAGACCCTTTGCGGATCCCATGGTACGCAGGTTTTGAGAGGATTGGCCAGACTTTATCTGCATGTCCGTCAGCCTGCTCCTCAGTGGGACCTCAACCTGGTCCTGTCCAAAGTCATGGGGCCTCCTTCGAGCCCCTGGCGACGTGCTCACTGCTGCACCTTTCTTGGAAGGTGTCTTTCTTGGTGGCTATCATGTCGGCCAGGTGTGTCCCCAAACTGAGAGCTCTCACCTCAGACCCCAGATAATGGTTTTCTTTAAGAATAAGCTCAGATTACGCCCCACCCCGCCTTTCTTCCAAGGTGGTGTCCCACTTTCATGTGTCTCAAGATATTTTTCTCCCAGTTTTTACCCCAAGCCCCATGCTTCGGTAGGGAAACAGGCATTGCACACTTTAGATGTTGGGAGAGCTCTAGCCTTTTATTTGGAAAGAACAAAGCTCTTCCGTAAGTCCCCACAGCTCTTTGTAGCAATTATGGAGAGGCTGAAGGGCAGCCAGTCTCTGCGCAGAGGATCTCCTTGTGGATTACGCCTTGTATCAATGAGTGCTATGGGCTGGCTAGGTGCCAGCTCCTACCCTCATGGACCAGTCCACTAAGGCCCAGGCCTCCTACGGCCTTCGTGGCTCAGGTCCCTATCTTGACATCTGCAGGGCTGCCACATGGTCTTTGGACCACACTTTGCCAATCATTATGCACTGGGCCATCAGGTAAGGGAGGACGTAGCCCTGGCTAGGGTTGTTCTCCACTCAGTTGAAGGTTAGAACTCTGACCCAACTCCTAGGGTTTCTTCTTTGAAGTCACCTACATGGAATGGACATGAGCAATCACTCAAAGAAGAAAAAACAGTTACTTACCTTTGTAACTGTTGTTCTTTGTGATGTGTTGCTCCTGTCCATTCCAAATCCCGCCCACTTCCCCTTGTTCGGAGTAGTCCGGTAAGAAGGAACTGAGGGGGTGGAGGGCCAGCAGGGGTATATATTAGCCAATATACTGGCACTGCTCCAGGGGGCTCCCCTGCTGGCCCAACGGATACTGCTAAGGGAAAAAACTTCTGACGGTGCATGCATGCAGTGTGTGCACACCTTCATGGAATGGACAGGAGCAACACCTCTCGAAGAACAACTGTTACGAAGGTAAGTAACCTTTTTTTCTTCCATTGATGTGGGTATTCATAAGACAAGCAAGCAGATTTGTGTTATTATAACCTTTCTGGCAACCATGCAATAGTCATAAATAACCAGTCTCAGGCAATAGAAAATTAGTCCTTACGGTAATGCTTTTAACATTTTCTTTTTAAAATAAAGGTGGTTGAATATCACAATAGAGAACAATATTATGTTTTAGGAGTGGGACTAATGGAAAAAGCTCCCTGCTTCAAGCAGATTTTCATGACTCAGGCTTAGAGAAAAAAGCATTTAATTAAACTTGTTTGGCAATGTTCTGATGTGTATTATTTACACACAGTCTATATTTAACATACATTCATGATTTAAAAACAACATGAGTAAATATACTTGAAAGCTGCAGACGTCTCACAAAATCAAAATCTACATAAACAGAATACTTTAGGCAGTGTCTCGAAATATCTGCTGTGAAAATCGAATCTTCAGTTGTCTGTCTTGTCTTCAACAAGGACAAGTGCAGAGTCCTGCACTTGGGACGGAAGAATCCCAAGCATTGTTACAGGCTGGGGACCAACCAGCTAAGTAGTAGTTCTGCAGAAAAGGACCTGGGGGTTACAGTGGATGAGAAGCTGGATATGAGTCAACAGTGTGCCCTTTGTAGCCAAGAAGGCTAATGGCATATTAGGGTGCATTAAGAGGAGCATTGCCAGCAGATCCAGAGATGTCATTATTCCCCTTTATTCGGCTCTGGTGAGGTCACATCTGGAGTATTGTGTCCAGTTCTGGGCCCCCCACTACAAAAAGGATGTGGACGCATTGGAGAGGGTCCAGCGGAGGGCAACCAAAATGATTAGGGGGCTGGAGCATATGACCCACGAGGAGAGGCTGAGGGAGTTGGGTCTATTTAGTATGCAGAAGCGAAGAGTGAGGGGGGATTTGATAGCAGCCTTCAACTTCCTGAAGGGAGGTTCCAAAGAGGATGGAGAGAGGCTGTTCTCAGTAGTGACAGATGGCAGAACAAGGAGCAGTGGTCTCAAGTTGTGGTGGGAGAGGTCCACGTTGGATATTAGGAAAAACTATTTCAGTAGGAGAGTGGTGAAGCACTGGAATGGGTTACCTAGGGAAGTAGTGGAGTCTCCACCCCTAGAGGTGTTTAAGTCTCGGCTTGACAAAGCCCTGGCTGGGTTGATTTAGTTGGGATTGGTCCTGCCTAGAGCAGGGGGCTGGACTTGATGGCCTTCTGAGGTCTCTTCCAGCTCTATGGTTCTATGATTCTATGATTTAATTGCAAATTGTTTTTCCTATGATACATTACATACAGAAAAAGAGACTCTTATTTTGTACAGCACCACCCTCTGAAATATTTCAGTATGAGGCTTTTAAACCAACAGTGGACTTAACATCCACAGTACTGCTTAGAAAATGCATCTTTTTGTAAATTTTATAAGAACTAGCAGCTCTGTTGCAGAGGTTCTGCCATCAGCATCTTTATTAACTTCCTTACCTTTGGCCAATGGTGGGCCTCAATTCAGTTTTTGTTCTTTCACCTATATTCAAAGGGTCTGATCCTATATCATCAGAGTCAATGAGATTTCTGCCATTGATCTAAATGAGAACGGGATCAGATGCAAAGAGAAGATCTGGGGGGTCCTGTTCACATTTATTAGACTCAACTGTAAATTTAAATAAAAAACATTATTCCTCAATTACTTAAACATAGTCAAAATAGTTTGGAGCATTTGTTATCTGATTTATTTTAGTTTCTTAATAGTAAAAGTGTGTATAGTCTCCAACTGGGCATATCTCTCAAACAAAAGAAAAATGTTGCAGTTTGGGTGACAACTAAAGAACCCTACACAGAATCAAGTGCCTAAGCTTGACAAAATGTACTATTTCTTTTTTGAGGTGACAACAATACTATATTCAACATCTTATATCAGTCTTCAAACCCAGTGGGGAGGAAATTGTACATTCACAAAAAATAAATTAAAAAACAATCTGCCCTGTATATAACAGTACATTCCAAGAGTCTCCTACACACTAAGGGTATGTCTACACTGCACGCTTATTTTGGAATAAGCTATTCTGGAAGATATCTTCCAGAATAGCTTGTTTCGAAATAGCGCATCTACATGCAAAAACCGCATTGAAATAGCGATTTGCTATTTCAAAATAGAGCGTCTACACTGATTGGACACCATTTTGCATTTAAGGCCCCCCAGAACCACTGCGTGCGTCTGTTGCCCTGTGTTGGAACACCACAGCACTCCCTGCTATGGAGCCGAAGCTGCCTCTGGGCATGCAACGGCCCCTGACTGTCGTGCTGAGGTTTCTGCAGCAGTTTCTGCAGGCTGCCCTCCAGGCCCTGCAGGAACACGACCCTGAGCTGCTTGAGGAGACCCTCAACATGTGTCTGGGAGTGCAGCGCTTTCAGACGCACCTCACTGCGGAGCACCGCTTCTGGTGGCTGGACATCAGTTCCGACTGGTGGGACCGGCTGGTGATGGAGCAGTGTGACAACCAGCAGTGGCTCCAAAACTTCCGTATGAGGAAGAAGACATTCCTGGAGCTGTGTGCCTGGTTCACTCCTGACCTCAGAATCCCTCCCTCCCAGTGTCCTGCCATCCCCCTGGAGAAGTGGGTCGCCATTGCGATCTGGAAGCTCACCACTCCAGACAGTTACCTATCCATTGGGAACCAGTTTGGCATGGGGAAGTCAACCGTCGGGGCCCTACTCATGCAGGTATGGCGCTCTTGGGCTGCAGTCCCTGGAGGGGGGGTGAAGTACTGGAAAGGGGGACCCTAGGGAAAAGGGGGGTTGGGGGTGCAGGGGGGTGGAGTGTGTGGGGGAGAAGCCCCTGTCCCTGTCCCTGTACCCGGGCAGTTCTCCAGTCCCGCCCTCACACAGCCCTGCCAGGGGGGCGGACTACATAGGGAGCGGCTTCTGAGGTGTTTGGGGGGGGAGGGGAGGGCTCGGGGACCTCCCAAGGGCTCTTGCACACCTTTGATTCTCGGTTTTGTTTGTTTGTCTCCTCCTGCAGATGGTGAGGGCCATCAACACCGTCCTTCTGCGCAGGGTCATCCACCTCGGCAACAGGGACCCCATCGTCACCGGCTTTGCCACCATGGGCTTCCCCAACTGTGGGGCGGGGGGGCGGAGGCTATTGACAGCACCCACATCCTCATCTGAGCTCCCGACCACTGGGCATCTCAGTACATTAACCAGAAGGGATACTTTTCAATGGCCCTGCAGGCCATGGTTGACCACCGTGGCCAGTTTTCAGACATCTTCGTCAGCTGGTCAGGGAAGGCGCATGATGCCCGCGTATTCGGAAACTCCAGCCTCTTCGAGAAGCTGGAGGATGGCACTGTCTTCTCCGAGTGCAGCATAAGGTTCCGGGACGTGGACATGCCACTATGCATCATGGGGGATGCGGCCTACCCTCTCATGCTGTGGCTAATGAAGCCATATACTGAACACCTTGACCCGAGCAAGGGCCACTTCAAGGGCCTGCATGCAGGTGGAGTGCACCTTCGGGTGTCTCAAGGCGAGGTTCAGATGTCTCCTGACCTGCCTGGATGTGGGGGAGCAGACTGTCCCCCAGGTGGTGTCCGCGTGTTGTGTGCTCCACAACATCGTGGAGAGGAAGGGGGAGGCCTTCCTTCCAGGGTGAGGGACAGAGGCCAGTCGGGAGGGAAAGGCCTTCGAGCAGCTGCACACAGCTGCCATCTGCCAGTCCCATCAGGTGGGGGTGCGCATCCGGGAGGCCCTGAGGGTGAGTTTCTTACAAGAACCCCAGTGACACTCTGCCCAGGGCCTCCCCACTAGGGGCCTGTGCATCGCCCCTCTCTGCCTTTCCTACAACAACCCCTCCCTTCCCCCCTCCACCCTTCTCCCCTGCAGACACAATACAAAAACTGATTGATAAAAACAGAACTGTTTGTTGATTTATTTGGGGTAGAAGTAACTGGGTAGGGACCAGGGAGAGAACCTTAGAGGCAGGAGGAGAGGCTCAGGGCTGGGGCTGGGAGTGGCATTTGGCTCGTGTGCTTCCTCCTCCTCATGGGCGGGGACCTCAGCGACCTTGGGGGTGGGGGTGGGGGGGGGCAGGGAGGCTAGGTGAATAAGCAGGAGGAGGGGGGGTAGGACCTGGGACTGGGCCTGGGGCAGGAGCTGGCTCCAGGTGGGTGAGGAGATCCTGCTTGGTCGCGCATATGTTGCGTCCCTGCTGCAGCAACTTGGTCCACGTGTCTCTCTGCCACTGTGTGTCCTCCTGGACCTTCTGGGCCAGCGTCTCGTGCAGGTCCTGGAGTATGGAGACATGCTCCCACATCAGGTCTTCCTGGGGCCTCCAGTGCCTGCGGCTCCCCTGGGGTCGGGCAGCTGGCTCGGGTGGTGTAGCCTGCCCCACTGTCACAGCTGGTCTGGCTGGGGACAATAAAGAGTGATGGTCAGTCATCCCTGGAGACACTATTCCTGAAGCCTTGCCCTCATCTGTGATCCGAGAGTGACAGTTCCTGGGTCAGAGGAAGGTGATGTCCTGGGAGCAAGGCCATGTGTGTCCAGGATCATCAGGTGAGTGATCTTAGTTTTCTCACACGGACAGGGTGGGGGTGGCGGGTGCTATGGGGCTGTGGTGTAATTGTTGCTCGGCCTGGCCATCGTGCTGCAGTCCGTGCATGTGGATGCACGTGCAGTGTCCGTCTGCGCCACGCAACCCCAGGAGGCAGCACCTGAGCACAGGGGCCAAGATGTCCCCAGGGGACCATACTCTTCCCAGCCATCCCATGGACAAGCAGGCATGGGGACATGCTGGCCACACTGGGATCCAATGGGCGGGAGGGGGGCCTCAAGCTGGCTGGTCTTCCATCCGTGCCGCGCACACGCCAGGTCCGGCAGTGGTGGCATCCCCAGGGGAGAGACCTTGTATCCCTGGCTGCTGGGGGAGAAGAGTTGAGAGTGTGGGAGGGGGTGTGTCAGCAGCACACATACCTGCACCTGGCAGCACTGTCCCCGGGGGTGGGTGCTGCCTCGAGCATACAGGCATGCCCGTGTGCAGCACTCCAGAGTCTGTGTGTGTGTGTCCTTGGCCCCAGCCTCCTTCTAGCGGTGGCTTGTGGTGGGAGGGTGTCCCCCCCCGTGTGGCTGCAATGTGGTTGGCCTCCCCAGAGCCTGTGAGCAGGAGCCCAGGAGTGCTCCAGTGCTGCCTCCTGGGGCTGCATGACACAGACTGACACTGCACGTGCATCCACATGCATGGACTGCAGTGCGATCCCCAGGCTGAGGAGGCCGAGCGATGATTGCACTACAGCCCTGTAGCACCCGCCACCCCCACCCTGTCTGTGTGAGAAAACTAAGACCACTCACCTGATGATCCTTCCCTGGCCTCAGAGGATGCCTGGGTCACATCCAGGTCATGGGGTACCGGCTCTAGGGTGAGCATGGTCATGGACCTGGCTGCGTTGGGCTCCTCCTCCTCATCCTTGGCTGTGACCCCCGGGCGGGTGACGACGGGCATCTCCAGCCCCGAGTACACCATCAGGTATAGGGAAGAGGCTGCACCACCCCCCAGGATGCGGTGCAGGTTTTCCAAATAGGGGCAGGAGTGGGGTTCTGCCTCGGAGTGGGAGCTGTGCTCCCTCGCCCTGCTGTAGGCCTGGCGGAGCTCCTTGACCTTGCTCGGGACCTGTTCCTGGTGTGGCCTTTAGTGGCCAGGCTATCAGCCATCTGGCTGTAGATGTCGGCGTTGTGCCGTCTGGTGTGGAGATCCTGGAGGTTCTCCTCCTCGCCCCAACATCTCCATGAGGGCCAGGATCTCCGCCCCAGACCAGGATGGCGCACGCCTCTTGCAGCCCCTGGCAGGCTCCTGGGAGCCCTGTGCATGCTCCCTGGGACGGGCAGGGGGCTCTTGGGGGGCTTGAGGGTCTGCCATGCTGGCCAGACGACGTGCAGTGGCAGCTATGCTGTGGATGGAGGCTCTGAGGGCCAGCTTCCTGCCACAAGCCCTTTCGCCTGTGTCTGCAGCTTTAAATGCTGTATGGGAAGAGGAACTATAGAGTCCTGAGGAGTGTGGACGGAATGGCCAGCAGGGCACCTGTGGGATTTCCTGGAGGCCCCTTATTTCTAAAACACTCCCTGTGCTGCGTCCACACGTGCCCTCTTCTGAAATAGCTATTTCGGAAGAGGCGTTATTCCTCCTACAATGAAGTTTACAAACATCAGAAAAAGCCATCCATTATTTCGATTTTCTTTCGAAAAATGCAATTGCTATGTAGATGCTAGCATTGTTATTCTAGAATAACGGCTTTTATTCCAGAATAATGGTGCAGTGTAGATGCACCCTAAGACTCTTGCTTCACTATCTGAAAAAAGGTAGAAATCAGAACACCGTGGATTAATCTATTTGACTGAGTACTATTTGGTAGACCTAATTTGTTAAAGAATAAACTTTTAGTAGTATTTTCACTCTTTGCAAATTAATGGTAAAAAGATAAAACCCTTGAATTTAAATATTTACATTTTTTAACAGATTTCAGTAAATAAATTATTGGTTTGTAGATTGTGAATTTGCCAGAACTGTATTTGTGACTTTCAATTAGTGCTGTGTCTTGGTTACTTACATAAATCACTTAGCATTGTTTGTTCTCTGACTGGAGGTTTTATGTACCTAACTACACCAGGCTAGCTGGAAATTTATATTTTTATGTGTAATATTTACAATTTGCAAATCATGCTCTTGACTACTTAGATTTTCCAATCAATGAAAAGACAAATATTGCATACCTTAGGTAACTTGCCAATAGAACTTGAGGTACAGATTGCATATTTAATTGTATAATTTCCAATTTAATTCATTGTGATTCATGAAGCTAGTACAATGCAGATTGTAAATCATGGATTCTGCAAATATATGTAATTCACTTGACGCAAATTTTGAGAATTTAGCATTTTAGTTTAATGTTTGCTTTTTACAAGTATTGTGACAATGAAGCATGAGTTCTTGACTGTGTTGTGGAAAATGAAATTTAAAAAGGTCACAAAAATGATTGAATCAAAATAATTATAATTTAAACATTTGTGAATAACTATTTCTACTGCTTGCTCAGCTCTAGTATTTGAAGGTATATAGTAAAGTATAGAGCAATGGTTCTCAAACTTTAGCAACCCTAGGACCCCCAGTTTAATTTAAATTTTGTTGTGGCTGCCCCAAACCTCCTCCCACTCAGCACCAGGCCCTGCCCTTACTCCACCCCTTCCCCTAGGTTCCCATCTTTTCCTGTCTCTGTTCACCTTGTCCCTCCTCTTCCCTGCCTCTTTCTGACCCCTCTTGAGCGCACTCCCTCCCCCCAGTGCCTCCTGCATGTCGAAGAGCAGCTGGATATAGAGACTCTCAACATGTGTGATGGAGAGGAGAGTGCTGACCAGCACCTGGTGACTAAGGGGTTAAACTCAGGCAGTTAGCAGGGGTGTTGGCCAGGAGCCAGAAGAAGCAATGGGAATAAGGTGCTGAAATGTGAATTGTATAAGATACCTTGCCTGCTCTGTTTGTGTGGGGAAGTTAAGCCAGGAGTTGAGACACAAAGAATGATTTAAACCCAGGCAGGACTACCATGCCTCCAAGGAATTCAGGGCATGGAAGTGGACTGGACCAGGAAGGATCGTGAGTAAATAAAGGGAAAAAATATATCTAATCACAATCAAGATATGTTTCTTTATTTTTGTGGTTTGATTTGAACTGCTCTGTGTGAATCTATGCCTCCTCTCCCCCATTCATTATCTAAGGGTATGTCTACACTACAGAGTTAATTTGAAATAAGAGCCTTTATTTCGAATTAACTGTAATAGCTGTCTACACATACAAACCGCTATTTCGAAATTAATTCAAAATAGCGGAGCCCTTATTTCGAATTAGGTAAACCTCATTCTACGAGGAATAACGCCTAATTCGAAATAGCTAATTCGAAATAAGTGCTGTGTAGACACTTATTTCGAATTAGCTGGCCTCCAGCCTCTTCCCAGGAGCCCTGGTGGCCACTCTGGGCACAACCAGGAAAACTCGTCTGCTCCCCAGCCCCAGAGCCCTTAAAGGGGCAGACTCTGGCCACAGTGCCTGTGCCGGTTGCAAGCCTGCCAGCACCCAGCCAGCAGACCGTGCACCTGGCACAGGATGAGCCAGCAACCCGCTGCCACCCAGCCCTCCATCGCTCCCCAGGACCAGACTGGCGGCTCCCAGGAGCCTGCCAGGGGCCGCAAAAGGCGGGCGCCTTCCTGGTCAAGTGTGGAGATCGTGGGCCTCATTGAGATTTGGGGGGAGGCCTCCAATGCCCACGATCTCCGCACTAGGCGCACGAATGCGGCCGTCTACAGCCGCATGGCTGCCAGCCTGGCCACCAGAGGCCACATGCGGACCCAAGAGCAGGTGCGCAGCAGAATTAAAGAGCTGCGGCAGGCCTATACCAGGGCCTCCCAACCAGGGGCCGACCCGGAGGCCTGCCCTCACTTCGAGGCCCTGGACCGCATCCTGGGGGGTCAGACAGTCCGTGCCCCCCTGGTCATCATTGATCCCGGGGCAGAGGGGAAGAGGAGGAGGAGGACAACGGCAGCCAGGAGCCTGTAGGGAGCCTGCCCTGCATCCAGGAACCCCGAGCCATCCCAGAGAGCCCGTCAGCAGCCTCATCCGAGGCCGGGGAGGCCTCCACATGTGAGTGACATCACGGTCCCCTTATGCGGGGCGGGGAGGGGAGCCCAGGACCTTACCCCGGGGAGAGACACTGCACACTGCCCTCCCTCCAGACGCCCCCTCTACACAGAGGCAGGGCACAGCTCCCCTCCGCTCCCCCCACCACCACACTAGAGGCAGCACAGGGGCTGGGGTACAGTCCTGGGCCAGCTCACACTCCCGGGGATAGCAGGACGTGATGGTGCGGACACCTGCCGTCCTCGCCTTGCAGAGGGGGGCTGGGTTTCACCCAGTGTCCCCAAGGAGAACTGACCACTTCTCTTGTTTCACCACAGCCGCAGCACCTGCGAGTGCAGGACGCACCACCCCGCCTGGACCCTCCACCCGCACCCGGGCCAGCAGGCGCACCCGCAGCCAAGAGGAGTTCCAGAGGCAGCAGCTGCGGTTGCCGGGACGGCAGGTCCACAGCCAGGAGCAGTGGGTGCAAGAGGACCTGCAGCTGCGGCGGGAGAGCCTGAGGGAGCTCCGGGAGCAGGGCCATGCCCTCCGCGAGCACCTGCAGGCCCTGGCGGACAGATTGCTGCCTCCTGCTGCTCCAGCCCCTGCAGCCACCCCAGCTATCGCTCCTCCTCCCACCCCTGCTCCCCCTCCTGCTTCTTCTGCACCCCCCGTCCCTCCTGCCCCACCCTCCACACTCCCCGACACCCCCGCACCCGCAGTGCTGTGAGACGGGAGAGCCAGCAAGACCCCCAACCCTGAGCTTCCCCTTCCCCTTCTTCCCCTTGCCTCCCCCTTCCAGCTCCCTCCTCCCAGGTTTCCCCCCTCCCCTCTCCCACCCTCATTCCTACCCTCCCTCCACCCCAGTTATGTGAAATAAAGACATTGTTTTGTGGCAACACAGGTGTTTTTATTGTGGATCAGGAAGGGGGGTTAGGGAGGGGAAAGGGGAAGGAGGTGGGGGTGGAATGTAAGGCACAAGGCCCCAGTGGGGCACCCCAGGGTGACTTCAGTCCTCGTCCTCCTGGAAGCTCTCCCGCAGGGCTTCCCAGATGTGGACAGCCCCCCAAAGGGCCTCCCGGCTGGCAGCTGTGCGGGGCTGTGCATACTGGCCAGCCAGGCGGTCAGCCTCTGCCATCCAGGCTGGCAGGAAAGCCTCCCCCTTCCTCTCACACAAATTGTGGAGCACACAGCCCGCTGCCACCACGTGCGGAATATTGTGCTGGGAGAGGTCGAGGTGAGTGAGGAGGCACCTAAACCGTGCTTTCAGTTGGCTGAAGGCCCCCTCGACCACGATGCGGGCCCTGCTGAGCCTGGCATTGAAGGCCTGCCGGGAGAGGCTGAGGTGTCCCATGTAGGGCTTCATCAGCCAGGGCTGTAGGGGGTAGGCCGCATCCCCCAGCAGGCACACTGGCATGTCCACGTCCCTGACCCTGATGTGGCGGTCAGGGAAGAAAGTCCCGGCGTGCAGCCTCTGGCACATGGAGGAGTTCCGGTACACCCGTGCGTCGTGTGCCTTGCCAGACCAGCCCACACTGATGTCCGTGAACTGGCCCCGGTGGTCACACATGGCCTGCAGGATCACTGAGAAATACCCCTTCCTGTTGATGAAGAGGGAGGCCTGGTGTTCCGGGGCACGGATGGGGATGTGCGTCCCGTCGATTGCCCCCCCACAGTTGGGGAAGCCGAGGGCGCCGAACCCCTGGATGACTGCCTCCAGGTCGGTGAGGCGGACGACTCTACGGAGCAGCACCCTGTTGATGGCCTTCACCACCTGCAGAGAGACACACAAAACCGAAGGTCACTGGGACGCCTGGGTGGCTGGGAGTGTTCATTCCCCGCCATTGCCCCGTGCCCCACTCCCAGGAGCAACCCCCACTGCAATCCTGGCCACCGCGGGCGGTCTGTAGCGCAGCTGGGACGGACCGACCCACCCCAGGGAGGGCACTTACACCACCTCCCCCCCATTTTCCCTGGGGCAGCCCACGTCCTCCTTGCAGCCCCCTGTCCTGGCCCAGTGGCATGAGCACCACTCCGACAGTTGATCTCCCCACACCGAACTGGTTCCCGACGGATCGGTAGCTATCCGGCGTGGAGAGCTTCCAGAGAGCGATGGCCACCCGCTTGTGGAGGGGAATGGCGGGCCTCATGTATGTGTCCCGTCGCTGCAGAGCAGGGGCGAGCCACTCGCAGAGCTCCAGGAAGGTGTCCTTCTTCATCCTGAAGTTCTGGGTCCACTGTTGGTCTCCCCAGCGCTCCAGGACGATGTGGCCCCACCAGTCACTGCTGGTGTCCAGATGCCAGATGTGGCAGGGCACACTGGCGTCCGGGGCGCCGCTCCTCCAGGGCCCCCGGGGGGGCAGGGGGAGGGCCAGGGGGCTGGCCTGCAGCAGAAGGTGCCAGGCGGCCTGCAGCAATTGCTGCCAGGCTTGCAGCAACACGTTCAGCATGAGCACCAGAGTGGTCGGGGGCGGCTCTGGCTCCATGGTGCCGAGTGCTGCGGTGTCCCAAAGGAGAGCGACCAAAGCAGGCGGAGAGGAAAACACTTTGCTGTCCCTCGGCGAGGTAGGCAAGCAAGCGGGAAAGCTGAGAACCGGCTGTCCAGGGGGGTCCCTTTAAGCACGAGCCTCAGATAGCCTCAGGCAGCAGCCACACAAAGCAACTACTGACCTGATGCCCTGCTGGAACCAGTTTCAGCTGCCCTTAAATGCGATCCAGCGTCCAATCAGTGTGGACGCTCTATTTCGAAATAGCAAAACGCTATTTCAAATTAGTTTTTGGGTCTAGATGCGTTATTTCGAATTAGCTTATTTCGAATTAACTAATTCGAAATAAGTTAATTTGAAATAGCGCTGTAGTGTAGACATACCCCTAAGAGTTGTTCCCAGAGATTTTCTCTGTGTTTTGTTTTACTTCGTTGCTCTGTAACATCTAGCAACCAAGTATGCTTTATCACGTATATCTTTTGTTTTGTAATAAAAAGCACATTTTTAAGGTGATGATTTGATTCTTGTGTCATGGGAAGGAACAGGGGGTCTGTGTATGCATGTCTGCCTGCCTAGACCGAGAGGTCAGCTACCAAAGACTGCTGTTTGTTTTTCAAGCTCTCTTGTGGTAAAAGAACTTGGGGTAGCCCTGGGAGGGATTCAAGTGTTCCCCCTGTTTTTTTTAGGGTAAATCACTTGATGGTGGCAGCTACCCCCCCGAAGTCAGTAAATAGGTGACTATGCGGGTGGGGTTTGTAAGCAGAACCTGTAGAGGCAAGGCTTTTTTTTAAAGGTCTCTTGCAGGCCCCCACCTTCTGCACTTGGAGTGCCAGAGTGGGGATCAACCCTGACAACATGCATTAAATATCACTGCACAGCTCTCTTTGTCATCCCCAATTCCATTCCCAACACCAGTGGTACTAGCACTTGTGCAGCCACCTTGTAGAGGAAATCTAAAGCAAAATGTTGTGTAAGAAAAGCCAAACAGAACACTGACATTCTAGATTTTGGTGACTTCTCCCCTGCTTTTTGGCCAGCTCTAATACTTAAAATTAATGTGCTTTGCAGTCTTGTGAGTCATCTGCTTGTCCCTTGAGAGTGATGCATGCAAGCTTGCACCTGCCAGGAACTGTAGTCAGAGTTCAAATTTGTGTGTGTGTTTTTTTTCAAGGGTAACTGCGTGGCTCCAAGGATTGGGTATGGGATACAGGACCTTTCCCCTTGAGATCACTAGATTACATCTGAATCATGTTTGTTGATTTATGTGAAATGTGTTGTTGGTCTGTTGTCTTCTTAGACAAGTGTGCACATCACAAAGCCACTACAAAGACGGGCATTAATTGATACTCTTGTTGGCAGTCTCAGCAGAGGCTGAAGACTGAATGGGCCAAGGAATCTGAACCGCCGCCCCCCCCCTCCCCAACTAGCTGTCCCTCCAGGTCAGGGGTGAGGGTTTTGAGAAACTTGTCTGTTGTGTGATGTTTCTTGTTCCATGGCTTGAAATCTGGCCTCCTACACCAGCACGGAACTTATATTAAAAATAAAGAGAACAATGTTTTAAAACTAGGCCTGGAAGGGTCAGGTTTTTTTTACTGTAAACATCGATAGATAGCAATTTAATTGCACATGCAGGCTGACAAAATATGTCTATTGGTGACCATCAAAATTTACATATAAGCAAAGTAAAGAAAAATGCTGCTTGAGGACTTCAGCATTTAAGGATATTTGCTTTGTATATTTTGGCATATAATGTTGACATTTTGTATGTTAATGGTTATAAAGCTAACTTTTTTCAATGACCAATGTCAGCTGTCATTAATTATTTTGACCCTCCATTGTCTGATTCCCCATAATTTTCTGTAAATGTAAAATTAAATAAAAAACCTTAAAACCCATAACTTTGAACTGTGAAAAATCACAAAGCTAACAATAAAAAAGCTTAAAAATAAATGTTGATTTTTATCTGTTAAAACTATTCTATATAAATTGAATTCTGTCAAGCCTATTTAAAATCCAGGTAGGAGCAACAAATGATCTGAAGCCATAATAAAACTCTTAAAGAATTTTCTGTTTTAATATTTTAAAAAAAAGCCTTCAGGTGGGAGTTGGTGTATAAAGTTTCAGCTCTGTGCAAATAGAAAGCACCAGGGTCTGTGACTGCTCCAGGTCCATTGGCTCCGTAAAGGTGGGGCTAATAGGGTGGTGGTATGGGTAAGCCAGACCATTGAAAACAGTAAGGCACTGTGAGTGCATTAGGGCTAGACTGGGGTGGGCAATAATTTTTGGGGGGGGGGGCTTGACGAATTTTGGTACATGGTCATGGGCCGGTTCCGGTGCCCAGCAGAAGGGGTGGGGCTGGAGGCTAGCCTCCCTCAGCATTGCCTGGCCGGGATGCTTTGAATTAAAAAAGCAGCAAAGGGCTTGCGGCTCCTGGCCCCCACCACTGCTACGTTGCCTGGCAGCTGCCCAGGGTTTGCTGCAGCTATTAAAAGGGCTTGCGGCTCCCAGTCGCCAGCACTACCCCAGCAGGGGCCGGAGCCCTGAGCCTTTTAAATAGCAGCAGCAACCCTGGGTGGCTGCCAGGCAATGTGGGCCCTCAAGCCCTTTAAATTGCTGCTATTTAAAGGGCTTGTGGCTCCCGGCTTTGCTGCTACCACATTGTCTGGCAGCCGCCCGGGATTGCTGCGGCTATTTAAAAGGCTCATGGCTCTGGCCCCTGCCAGGGTAGCGTCGTGACTGGGAGCCACGAGCCCTTTAAATAGGGTCCTGCTGCTTGAGCCACCTCCTGGAAATTCTGTGGCACCAGCAGCAGGACGTAAATAGTAAGCAGTCAGATGCAGTCTGCCGGCCAGATCAACTTGTTAGGCGGGCCGGATCTGGCCCACAGGTCGTATCTTGCCTAGCCCTGGACTAGACCCACTAGAGTAAGGATGATAGGGACTAGCCAACTATCCGATAAGCAAATGCTTATCGGATAGTCAAGTCGACTAGTCGATTTCCCCCCCCTTGCTGCCTCTATCAGATAGAGGCAGCAAAGCGGGGGGGAAGAGGGGGTACTTCAAAGTGGTAGCGCCGCACAGAGCCCGGGATCAGCTGTGTGGTGCTGCCCTTTTGAAATGCTGCCAAAGCGTTTCAAAGTGGCAGCGCTGCGTGGAGTCAGGGGTCAGCAGGGGACTCCCTATCTGACCCCAGTCTCCCTGCGGTATGCCTGCGGACCCCGGAGTCAGCTGGGGAGTCCCCAGCTGATCCTGGGCACCGTGCGGTGCTGCTGCTTTGAAATGCCGAGTGGAGCCTGGAATCAGCTGGGGACTGTTGTGCATTTCAAAGCTGGCACACCACATTCAGCCCGGGGCCAGCGGGAAGTCCCGTTGACTCACGGCTCCACGTGGGTGCTTCCACTTTGAAATGCACAAGAGCCCTTGTGGAGTCCGGAGACAGTGGGACTGGCCCTGGGCTGCACGTGGCATGCCAGCTTTGAAATGCACAAGAGTCCCTGCTGGGCCTCTTGTACATTTCAAAGGAGGAATGCAGAAGTGCCTGTCGACTAGTCGAGTAGTTGATGGAAATTCCGTCGACTACTCGACTAATAAATTAGTCGTTATTTAACATCCTTGCACTAGAGCCTGTACTATAAACTTTTCAGAAACAGGGTTTCTACTAAAAATGGCAAGGGACCCAGACCCTGTATGGGGCCTGTGGCACCACAGTGTGTTTGACACTTCTGTATTTGCATATTTGTATTAGGTCAGAGTAATAATGCATCTGATTAGTATGAATTTTGCTGCATAGGTTTAAATACAATTAAATGTGAAAATAATCCTTTAATTAGGGTTTGCTTATTAAATCTCATTTGATAAATTCTTTAAATCCTGGTAAGGTTTTGAGCAGGGATTTTTGTTCCCTGGGGTTCTTTAAGTGAAATACTAAAAAGTACCCAGTGTATCTTTAAACTGTTATATCATGAGAACCTCCCTTATGAAGGAGAAGGGGGAAAGGGGCCCTTTCAGGATTAAATGTCTAGCCAGGCATGCTGCAGATTTTTACTGCTAAACTACTCCTCACCCAAGTTAGTTTCTGATTATTATTTAACTACAGGCATTAAAGGAAATTTGAGAGAGATATCCCTGTTCTTCTCCTCCTATTCTCCTATCTTTCCAGCCTGTTTATTTGTGTATGGGGTAAGTTTGTATGCCAGTGAGAAGCAGAGTGGAAATGTCAGGGGTCAGACTGCAGGAAGGCAGGGGAGCAGTCAGGGTGGTTTCAGCTGCAGTCCCTGAGTTTCTGAGAAATTCGAGATGTGTTCCAGAGAAGTTTAACTCTTTTTAGCACAGCTGCCTCTTTACTCAAGGAGAATTGAAGAATGTGTATAATTAGCAATAATCTGACTCAGGCTAGTTTTACAATCAGATTTTGAGTTGCTTCTTTGTCTCTCTCTGATAGCCACAAAGGTATAAACAGATTTTTTTTAAACAGACTTACCATCTAATTTATGTTTAGTTTATCAGCTTTTTTCAGGCTTCTTGCCTCGGTATACAATATACAGTATACCCAGTGCTTTTTTTGTTTAAAAAAAAAAAAAAAAAGGGGTGCCGGTACTCCAGGGGAAAAGTTGTTGAGCTCTGACTGGAGGTGCTGGTACTGCGTCTGGAGGTGCCGGTACTGAGTACCGGGCAGTACCGTCACAAAAAAAGCACTGAGTATACCTAAGAATTTGCCTAGCTTGACAGCATTGATTCTGTAGGCTATGACTGTATGGATTCTGGCATTTAAAGAAACTACAGAAAACTTCACCGTGCTGACCGTCTAAATAAACAAGAGCCAGTGGACATACAACTTACTGCACAAATCTTTCAGTAAACAGAGCAGTACAGGTGTCAGAAAGGACATAACTTCCTTTTTCAAAGTGTTTTGAGAAGAAGCTTGGTTCAGTTTTCCACTCTCAATATCCCTGAAGGCTGTGGTGTGCCAGCCTTCAGAAAGACCACTGTCAAGTACCAGTTTAGTAGCTTACCAATCTTCTTTCCCACTAACATGTAGTCTGAGGTAGTGTATGTTGCGTTGGCTTCAGTGTATGTGTACATTGATTAGTAAACAGCTGACTGGTTTATTCAGTGGAGTCCTTCCACCATTCTGAATGGATGAACCACGGTGTCTCTCCTCTGCTCCATCCCACTTGCAGGGAAAGGGAATATTTTAGCACCACTGTGCTTGTCATGTTGAGTCAACATTATGTTGTATGCAGCACAGGTTGTCTGTAAATTCCCTTGAGTGAAATCCTAGCTACATTGAGGTCAGTGGAAGTTTTGCCAGAGGTCAGTGGGACCAGGATTTTACCCCATATTTAATAACCTTCATGATAGTATTGGCAGCCCTGTTGGGGTGACAGACTGGATTAAGGCCTGTTAGATCTTTCTTCTTACACTGCTCTGACAAAACTTAAAAAATGACAATGGTCCTGTAGCACCTTGGGCTATGTCTAGACTGCAAGCCTCTTTCGAAAGAGGCTTTTTCGAAAAAGCCTCTTTTGAAAAAGAGCATCTAGACTACAACCAGTACTTTTGAAAAAGCAAGCCGCTTTTTTGAAAGAGAGCACCCAGGCAGTCTGGATGCTCTCTTTCAAAAAAGCACAGTTTACATTACATAGCACCTTTTTTCCAAAGAGCACTTTCGAAAAAAGGCATTCTTTCTCGTAAAATGAGGTTTTCCGCGGTCGAAAAAACTGCCGTGTTCTTTTGATTTACTTTCGAAAGAACGCAGCAGCAGTCTAGACACAGGGTAAGTTTTTTTGGAAAAAGGCCACTTTTTTCAAAAAAACTCTGTAGTCTAGACACACCCTTAGAGACTAACCATTGTTGTTTTCTATTTTTTTTTTTTTTTAGTTAGACTAATAAAGTTAGTTAGACTCTGAGACTTTTAAACATGTTCTGACAAAGTTAGGAGTCACAAGCAATACACTACAGGAGCAAGTCAAAATGGTGGCACTCTGGGGTGTGACATACTCTTCCTAATGTGGATTTTAGGCAGAGAGCTCATTATACATAGGCCTCTCTTTGGGGAGTTATTTCAGCACACAGCAGATGATTCATCTGCATCTGACACAGCTGTTTTAAAAACAGAACAACATATTAAGTGCTTTGAAGTAACTTTGAATCTGTTGAGGGCTGTGTGTTAGAGGACATGAATGTACAAATAGGATCCTTTGCAAAGGCTAGGAATCGCCTTCATATCACTGTTTCTTTACTGATTGTGGTGATGTTGCCCCCACATGTTAAATTGTGTACACACCATTTGAGTGTGCTGGTTTGCACATGCATACTTTGCAGACCAGGAAGGCTGTTAAGTTGTCAAATTTTAGCATAGAACTGCAAACTGTGTTTACAAGGGTAGGCTATTTCCTTTACTCTGAAATACACAATCGCTTTTAAAAGTGGCACCTTAAAGACTAGCAAATTCCATTCCTTCTTTAGGGTCTGTTTGCCTCTGTGTTGGGCTGGAACTCTGAAAGCTGGTTGCAAAAAAGAGTGACAGGATAGTTGATGCCAAGTACCCTGTTGTTGAAATCTAGTTAGAACATAAGAACGGCCATACTGGGTCAGACCAAAGGTCCATCTAGCCCAGTATCCTGTCTGCCGACAGTAACCAATACCAGATGCCCCAGAGGGACAGAACACAACAGGGAATCCTCACGTGATCCCTCCTCTGTCACCCACCTCCAGAGGAACAGAGGCCAGGGACACCATTCCTACCCATCCTGGCTAATAGCCATTGATGGACCTAACCTCCATGAATCTATCTAGCTCTTTTTTGAACCTGGTTACAGTTCTAGCCTTCACCACATCCTCTGGCAAGGAGTTCCACAGGTTGACTGTGCGCTGAGTGAAGAAAAACTTCCCTTTGTTTGTTTTAAACCTGCTGCCTATTAATTTCATTTGGTGACCCCTAGTTCTTGTATTGTGGGGATACGTAAATAACTTTTCCTTATTCACTTTTTCCACACCAGTCATGATTTCATAGACCTCTATCATATCCCCCCTTAGTCTCCTCTTTTCTAAGCTGAAAAGTCTCAGTCTTTTTAATCTCTCTTCATACGGGACCTGTTCCAAACCCCTAATCATTTTTATTGCCCTTTTCTGAACCTTTTCCAATGCCAAGATATCTTTTTTGAGATGAGGCGGCCATATCTGTACGCAGTATTCGGGATGTGGTGTACCGTGGTTTTATATAGAGGCAATAAGATATTCTCTGTCTTATTCTCTATCCCGTTTTTAATGATTCCTAGCATTCTATTTGCTTTTTTGACTGCCACTGCACACTGAGTGGATGTTTTCAGAGAACCATCCACAATGACTCCAAGATCTTTCTCTTGAGTAGTTGTACCCAAATAAATCCCCATCATATTGTATGTATAGTTGGGATTATTTTTTCCAATGTGCATTACTTTACATTTATCAACATTAAATTTCATTTGTCATTTTGTGGCCCAATCACTTAGGCTAGGTCTACACCAGTGGTCACCAACCAGTAGATTGGGATCTACTGGTAGATCTTGGAGCCTCTTTCAGGTGATCCTGACTGGTTTGGCAAAGAGGCTACCAAACAGCTGCCCCTCTCCGCACTGCTGCTCATCTCCTGCCCTTTGCCTTAGAGCTGCCCCTCCCCTTGGGGATCCTCCTACTTTCTGTGCAGGGCAGGGAAGGGAGAGGAGGGATGCTGATGTCAAGGTGCCCCCTCCCACTCTGTATCCTTTCTCTACAAAGCGAGGGGGCACAACAGGACTTGGGATGGAGTTTGCTGGCTGCTTTAGGGAGTAGTCCAAAATCAGGACAGGGGTGAGCCTGCCTTAGCCCCACTGCACCACCACCCAGAAGCCACCTGAGGTAAGCAGAGCCCACATCCCAAACTCCTACCCCAATCATGAACCCCCTTCTACACCCCAAGCACCCCTGAATCCAAACACCATCCCAGAGCCTGCAGCTAGAACTCCCTCCTACATCCCAACTGTTTGCCCCAAGAGCAGCTCAGAGCCCTCTCACACTCCAGATCCCTTAATCCAAGACCAGAGCCTGCACCCCAACCTTCTGCCCCAGCCTGATGAAAGGCAAGAGAGGGAGGATGGAGTGAGACGGGGCCGGGCCTCAGGGAAGGGGTGAGAAGAAAGTGGGGCAAGGGTATTTATATTTGAGGTAGATCTTAGATTGCACTTAAATTCAAAAAGTGATCTCGTGCTTAAAAAGGTTGGAGACCACTGGTCTACACTATAGCCTTTTTTCAGAAAAAGCTACGCAAATTGCGCTTCGCAATTTACGTAGCTTTTTCCGATTGCTTTTCCGGAAGAGGCTTTTCCGCCATTTGGCCCTGTCTAGATGGGGCCAAATGGCAGAAAAGCCTCCTCTTTCAGAGGCGCCCTTATTCCTCGTAGAACGAGGTATACAGGGCTCCCCGGAAGAGCGCGTTTGCTCTTCCACAAAAAAAAAGCGGAAGAGCAAACACATTCCCTGGACGTGGCAGACTACCCTTAGTCTAGACATACCCTTAGTTTTGTGAGATCTTTTTGAAACTTCACAGTCTGCTTTGGTCTTAACTATTTTGTGCAGTTTTGTATCATCTGCAAATTTTGCCACCTCACTGATTACCCCTTTCTCTAGATCATTTATAAATAAGTTGAATAGGATTGGTCCCAGGACAGACCCTTGGGGGACCCCACTAGTTACCTCTCTCCACTCGGAAAACTTACCATTTATTCCTACCCTTTGTTTCCTGTCTTTTAACCAGTTATCAATCCATGAGACGACCTTCCCTCTTATCCCATGACAATTTACTTTACTTCAGAACCTTTGGTGAGGGACCTTGTCAAAGGCTTTCTGGAAATCTAAGTATACTATATCCACGGGATCCCCCTTGTCCACATGTTTGTTGACCCCCTCAAAGAACTCTAGCAGATTAGTAAGGCATGATTTCCCTTTATAGAAACCATGTTGACTTTCCCCCAACAAATTATATTCATCCATGTGTCTGACAATTTTATTCTTCACTATAGTTTCAACTAATTTGCCTGGTACTGTCGTTGGACTTACCGATCTGTAATTGCCAGGATCACCTCTAGAGCCCTTTTTAAATACTGGCGTCACGTTGGCTATCTTCCAGTCATTAGGTACGGAAGCTGATTTAAAGGATAGGTTACAAACCAGTTAATAGTTCTGCAATTTCCCATTTGAGTTCTTTCAGAACTCTTGGGTGAATGCCATCTGGTCCCGGTGACTTGTTACTGTTAAGTTTATCAATTTGTTCCAAAATCTCCTCTAATGACACTTCAATCTGTGACAATTTCTCAGATTTGTCTCCTAAAAAGAATGGCTCAGGTTTGGGAATCTCCCCAATATCCTCAGCCGTGAAGACTGAAGCAAAGAATTCATTTAGTTTCTCTGCAATGACTATCATCTTTGAGTGCTCCTTTAGCATCTCGATCGTCCAAGGGCCCCACTGGTTGTTTAGCTGGCTTCCTGCTTCTGATGCACTTAAAAAACATTTTACTATTACTTTTTAGGTTGTTGGCTAGCTGTTCTTCAAACTCCTTTTTGGCTTTTCTTATATACTAGCCAATTAGCCTGTCAGAAAACAGGATTTTCAGATCTCTCCTTCATGTCCTATTCCCTTTCTATCTCGGTCTTCTCTCCTGAGCCTCCGGTCTCTCGCTCCATCTCTCTCTCTCTCTTTCCCCTCCTCCTACTACCTCCCCCTCTCTCTCTCAGCTCTCCTCTGTCTCCTGCCTCTCTCTCTGTCTCTCTTTCTCTTCTCCCCCTCCTGCCTCTCACTCTCTTTTCTCCGCCTCCTGCCTCTCACTCTCTCTTTCTCTTCTCCTCCTCCTCCTGCATGGGGAGCGTGGAGCCCAAACGGCTGTTTGCACCGCTTACTCCCGCGTGGCAGCCTGGCTGAGTGGCTGCCTATGAGCTCCAGCTGCCCCCCTGCACCGTTTCCCTTCACCCCAGCACTGATCCTGCAGCCTCCCAGTTGTCCTCCCCTCCCCTCCCCTCCCCTCATTCCCCGCCTCCCCGGCCAGGCTCAGCGCCCAGCCACTCTGGCGCCGACTGGAGGACTGAGCAGGGGGCAGCCATGCAGCAGGCAGCTAGAGAGAAGCGGCACTTTCCCCTTAAAAGCGCCGCTTCTCTCCAGCTGGCTGTGCAGCTGCTTGTGCTCCTCCAGCCTGCGCCTCCCTCCCGGGCCCGCTCCAGGTTGCGAACTCTCCCGGGCTGGTTGGACCAGACGTCAGCACAGTAAGGACATGACGGAGGCTCCAGGCCCTGCCCCCTGGTCGTATACGTCAGTGCCCCGCCCCCCTTCGCCTCCCGCAGTGGCGCTCAGCTGACTTTTGCGACGCTCAGCCAGGCTGCCGCTGGGGAGCCCAAACGGCCGCTTGCTCTGCTTGCTCCCCAGCGGTGGCGCGCTGAGCGCGCAGAAGTCAACCGGCGCCACGGCGGGAGGCAACAGCACCGCCCAGAGGGAACAGCCAGCGTTTCAGTGTTACAGAGTCACAGACATTGGGCTACTATATATATGATTTTTACACTTAATTTGACAAAGTTTATGATCCTTTCTATTTTCATCACTAGGATTTGACTTCCACTTTTTAAAAGACATCTTTTTATCTGTCACTGCTTCTTTTACCAGGCTGTTAAGCCACGGTGGCACTTTTTTGGTTCTCTTACTTGCTATGTCTAGACTGCCCCCTCTTGCGCAAGAAAACATGCAAATGAGGCAAAGCGGTGAATATCGCTGTGCCTCATTTGCATACTTAATGAGCCTCCATTTTTGCGCAAGGAGCTTTTGTGCAAAAAGGAGCCGTCTACATGGCTCCTTTTTGCGCAAAACCCCCCTCTTGCGCAAGAGCCGTTCTTCCTGAAAAAAAGCAGCAGAACGGCTCCTTTTTGCGTAAAAGCCCCTTGAGCAAAAATGGAGGCTCATTAAGTATGCAAATGAGGCACGGCGATATTCACCGCTTTGCCTCATTTGCATGTTTTCTTGCGCAAGAGGGGGCAGTCTAGACGTAGTCACTGTGTTTTTTAATTTGGGGTATACATTTAAGTTGGGCCTCTATTATGGTGCCTTTGAAAAGTTTCCATGCAGCTTGCAGGGATTTTACCTTTGTCTCTGTACCTTTTAATTTCTGTTTAACCTCCTCATTTTTGTGTAGTTCCTCTTTCTGAAATTAAATGCAACAGTGTTGGGCTGGTGAGGTTTTTCCCACCACAGGGATGTTAAATTTTATTACATTATGGTCACTATTTCCAAGCGGTCCAGTTATATTTACCTCTTGGACCAGTGCCTGCACTCCACTTAGGACTAAATCAAGAATTGCCTCTCCCCTTGTGGGTTCCAGAACCAGCTGCTCCAAAAAGCAGTCATTTAAGGTGTCAAGAAACATTATCTCTGCATCCTGTCCCGAGGTGACAGGTACCCAATCAATATGGGGATAGTTGAAATCCCCCACTACTATTGAGTTTTTTATTTTGATAGCCTCTCTAAATAGCCTCTCTTTATTTTGATAGACACTATCACTGTCCTGGTCAGGTGGTTGATAATATATCCCTACAGCTATATTCTTATTATTAGAGCATGGAATTACTATCCATAGAGATTCTATGGAACAGTTTGGCTCATTTAAGGTTTTTACTTAATTTGATTCTACATTTTCTTTCATGTATAGTGCCACTCCCCCACCAGCATGACCTGTTCTGTCCTTCCGATATATTTTGTACTCTGGTATGACTGTGTCCCATTGATTGTCCTCATTCCACAAAGTTTCCGTGATGCCTGTTATATCAATATCCTCCTTTAAAACTAGGCACTCTAGTTCACCCATTTTATTATTTAGACTTCTAGCATTTGTGTATAAGCACTTGAATAATTTGTCACTATTTCTCTGTCTGCCATTTCCTGATGTGTTAGACTCTTTTTCATTTGATTGTGTCTCATCTGATCCGACCCATACTTCCATCCTCTCCTGACTAGAACATAGAGCATCTCTATTAATAGACCCTCCCCCAAGAGATGTGTCTGTCTGATCCATGTGCTCCTCCGCACCCGTCGTCTTTCCCCCAGCCCTTAGTTTAAAAACGGCTCTACAACCTTTTTAATGTTTAGTGCCAGCAGTCTGGTTCCATTTTGGTTTAGGTGGAGCCCATCCTTCCTGTACAGGCTCCCCCTTTCCCAAAAGTTTCTCCAGTTCCTAATAAATCTAAACCCCTCCTCTCTACACCATCGTCTCATCCACACACTGAGACTCTGAAGCTCTGCCTGCCTACCTGGTGCAGTTATTCAGGAGGCAGTCGGGATTTACTGCCGAGGTGTCTTCACAGGTCTCCGGTTGTGTTGATGATGATAACCAGAAGGCTGCTTGCATGTGTGCTCAGTGATGTGTGCTGTGTCAACTTGTGCACTTAGTCTCCACAGCAGAGCCCAAGAGAGCTCCCAAAGACCACAAACCAGATAAGGACTGAAGGTGCCAGGCCAGGTTTATCATTAAGCGAAGTACAGTCACAGTTGTCAGTAAACTCTACTGAACCACTGTGCATATGTACCCGTAACAATGGAATGACTCCATCTATGGGAAATTTCCACTGCCCCCTAGGTCATCCAAAGACTATTCCCCCAAGACACCACCTTATATACAGGTACAAGAAATCAGACTTCACTGCTGACATTGTCAGGTTACCACCCTCTGACGCTACTTAGATACCACCCATCACCCTGTACCTCATGGTTTGATTAGATCATCTCTATTCATCATGCTGTCATTTTAGACCCTTTCCTGAACCTGGGTCTGTATCTGTGAGGAGTGGGTACCAAGGTTTTTTCAATGAGCTAGTGGTATCATGTGCTTTCCACTTATGACCAGTACCAATTATTGTTCTGCAGTCAGTACCTAGCACCAATTTGTGTTTTGTGCTTTCAGCCCTGTTCGTGCCAAGTTATGTGAGCAGGGGCCTGCCTCTTGCTCACAGCTTAGCTTTGTTTTATGTTAGCCATGTTTTGTCCATTGTTAGCTAGGCCTCAGGCCTCAGTCCAGGCCTGTGCTGCATGGGCTTATGTTTTAGGCCTTCATCTTACTACACCTGGCCCTGCGCGTGGAACTGGAAGCATTTCAGAGAACGCTACCATAGAGGTCCTGGATTTCAATCTCTTTCCTAGCAGATTCAATTTGGCCTCCAGAACCTCTCTCCTACCCTTCCCTATGTCATTGGTACCTACATGTACCACGACCACTGGCTCCTCCCCAGCACTACACATAAGTCTGTCTAGATGTCTCGAGAGATCCACAACCTTCACACTAGGCAGGCAAGTCACCATACGGTTCTCCCGGTCATCACAAACCCAACTATCTATGTTTCTAATGATCGAATCTCCCACTACTAACACCTGACTTTTCCTAACGACTGGAGTTCATTCCCTCAGTGTGAGAGGATACCATAACATCCTCTGGAAGGAGGGTCCCAACTATGGGATCATTTTCCTCTGCTCCAGTTGAATGTTCTCCTTCCCTGAGCCTTTCAGCCTCCTTAGTGGCACAGGGTCTGTCTGACCGGAGGTGGGACAGTTCTACAGTGTCCCGGAAAGCCTCATCTACGTACCTCTCTGCCTCCCTCAGCTCCTCCATTTCAGCCACCCTGGCCTCCAAAGCCCGTACGCGGTCTCCGAGGGCCAGGAGCTCCTTGCACTGAATGCACACATATGCCGCCTGCCCACAGGGCAGGTAATCATACATGCTACATTGAGTGCAATAAACAGGATCGCCCCCACTCTGCTGCTGGGTTTCTGCCTGCATTCTCTCCTACAGCTACCTAGGTTATTGAAAGGGTTTTTATTTAAATCAGGAAGTTTTGTGTTTAGTTTAGTTTAAAAGTTTTAAAGAATGGCAAGTGTACCTTACCCCCCTCCAACTCCCTCTCGAAACTCCCTGTTAGCTGCCCCTGTTTGGAAAGCTCCCTGGTCGCTTACTCACGGGCTTTATAAAGCCTGGCTAAGGCTCAACCAATGAACAGAGGGTTCTAGATTTCAAATCCTTGTTTAGAAGCTCACAGCTTCCAACTGCCAGCCACAGCACACAGTCCTTCAAATAAACACCTGAGCACTTGAATCTCCAGACAGACAGACAGACAGACTCAGCACACAGTTTCTTTGAGGCAACTAGCAAGTAACCCCCAAACACAAAGGCTACATCTACACTGGCATGATCTTGCGCAAAAACTCTTTTGCGGAAGAGTTCTTGTGGAAAAACTCTTCCAGAAAAGAGCGTCTACACTGGCATGTGCTTTTGCGCAAGAGATGTGCTTTTGCGCAAGAGCATCCATGCCAGTGTAGACGCTCTCTTGTGCAAAGAAAGCTCTGATGGCCATTTTAACCATAGGGCTTTCTTGCGCAAGTAATTCATGTTGCCTGTCTACACTGGCCTCTTGTGCAAGAACAGTTGCGCAAGAGGACTTATTCCTGAGCGGGAGCATCAGAGTTCTTGCTCAAGAAGCCCTGATTTCATACATTAGAACGTCAGTGTTCTTGTGCAAGAACTCGCGGCCAGTGTAGACAGGCAGCAAGTTTTTGCGCAAAAGCGGCCGCTTTTGCACAAGATCGCGCCAATGTAGACACAGCCAAACACACACTACAGACAGCCACTTACCTCAAGGGTCCCGTATTCGCTTCTCCTTCACCTGGAGAACTCCCTCTCGAAACTCCCTGTTAGTTGCCCCTGTTAGCAAAGCTCAGTTACTTGACAAAAGTCTGGTCCTACTGGTTGGAGGGTTTGTCTTGGCAACACTGACCTGACAGGGGTCTGTGATCAAATTGGGAAGCTGGCAAGAGTGCACATCACCTGATACAGGATGGCTTTAAAATTGCAGCATCTCTCTGGGTACTCGCAATGTGACAGCCTGCCTGAGCAAGGGACATCCTAATTTCCAGGACACAGGTGATCCGTAAGCACTCGCAAGGAAAGGGTGAGCTAGTGAGGGACATGGTCACTTCAGAGGTTTGTTTTGTGTTGTCTGTCCTGTACTTTTACATGATGGAGTATAAAAAAGCACAAATGTGACAAGTTTGATGGCTGCGCTAGAGCTACTGTGTGTCCCTGTCATAATCAGGAGTGCTGACCAGCACCTGGTGACTAAGGGGTTAACTCTGTACCTAGACAGGTATGGGTGGTCAGCCAATAACAAAGCAGGTAGGAATTTCAAACCGGAAAAGAAGGTTTTATCTCTCTGTTCATTGTTTGAGAGGCAGAGCGGTTTCTTCCAAGTACTGAGGGAGATACATCTATCTCCAAGGACAGACTTCCTACAAGGTGTAAGTAGGGAAAAGTTTAGCTCGTCCATCAGGATTTGTTGTTTTCCTTGCTGGGGGTGTGGAAATAATGTCTGAGCTTGTTAAGTGTTTTTTTTTTCTCTTTTGTAACTAAGCTTTTAGCCCAGGGGGTTTCCCTGAGTATCTATATCAATTGGTGGCTCTCCCCATCTAGCCACTTTACTATGCTTGCAACTGTAGTTTTGTGTTGATAATAAAGGATTGTTTTCTTTTCTAAATTAACCGGTATTGGTTGATTGTTGTGTCCTTAGGACTCAGTGCCTAGTTACAAGGGCAGAGTCCATTGTTGCCTGTGGATCCCCTCTGTTTCCCAACTCCAAGCGAAATGGAGGTTGGGGCAGGGGGAGAGTTTTACCTTAGGGAGGGAATTTCCCAAGTGATCTCTTCCCTGGATTTTCTTGGTATTACTTGGGTGGTGGCAGCGGAGTCCCCAAAATCTGGGTATTAGGATTTTGTGGGGGGAAGTTTTTGTAACCAGTGCCTGTAGAGGCAAGGTTTTGGAGTGATCTTGCGGGCCCCCATGTCTGCATTCGTCGTGCCAGAGTGGGGAACAGCCTTGACAGTCCCTGAGAAAGTTAAACAATAAACACCCCTTTGGGTGCACTTCTGGGAGGGGGTGTGCATAAGTAATTGGAGGATATGGAGGTTCAGTGCTGATCTGGGGCCTTAGAGTAGATGGCTGAGCTCCATTTCTGAAAAGGGGAAACAGATTGAAAGTCAGTCCCCAGGGAATATACCAGAGAGGCCAAGGGAGGAACCAGGGCTGCAACCTGCCACATCTCCAGAAGCTTCACACAGTCCAGGGGAACCAGAATACAGAGTCTTGGACTCCCTCACAGCCATCCTCATGGGTGACTGGCTGGGAGGTCTCTAGGATCTGTGATACTGGGGCTTAGCGACAGCTGTGGTGATGCAGATGCCATTCCCAAGGTTGTGTCTGCAGACCTGAGCACACTGAAGTGGGTTGGAAAAGTTATCTCTCTCTGTAAATAAAATTAACAGTAGTTTTAAAAATTCCCCCTCCCTTGTGTGTGTTTAAGCTTGGCTTGAGTTTGCTTGACTGTTTGCATTTTGTTTCTGTTTCGTTGAAGGTGATTTCAGTTACTGTGGCAGTTGGGATTGTGTGACTGTGTCATGGGGTCGCAGGCTGTGTGCCCCTTGGGGGGCGGGGGGGCATAAATCTGGCCCAGTGGCCAAGTCTAAACTGCCCTCTGCCGGGAGGTAAATATGGCCCAACGGCCAATTCTCTAGCTACCCCCACAGTCTGGGGGTGGATATGGCCCAGCGGCCAAGTCTCTAATGCCCCTTGTCTGGGGCATAAGGGTGTGTGGGGGGGTAGGGGGGCCCAGGCCCTCCCTCTCCACTGGGCCACAGCCCAGGGCTCTATCAGTGGTTGGCGGTTCCCACCACTGGCTCGGCGGGGAGTTCCCCCCGAAACGCGCTGAGTCTGCCGGGGCTCCTCCTGCTCCCTGCCCTGGGCCGCCACCCTCTCCTGGCTGGCACAGTCCCCACCTGCGTGGGCGGATGCTGGTGTTGCAGCTGTGGTGACTGGTGCGGCGTCGGCGTCTGCAGCCGGTGTGTCGGCGGCTGGCACAGCAGCCAGCCGCGGTCGGCGTGGTGGCTGATGTCAGCATGGTGGTTGTGGCTGCAGCTCGACTGGTGCGGCGGTTGGGGCTCCGACAGCAAGGGTGGCTGCTTCTGTGCTCCAGCAGGAGCTCCTTCCTCCAAAGGTCAGCCCCAACTGAGCTGCTCCTGGCCTTTATACTGGGCCTGCAGTTGGAGCATGCCCAGCAGGGCCACGGGGAGGCCTTCTCAGCCCAGCAGGCCTGGTTAGCCTCTCCTTGGCCAGTGCGGGCTGGGACACACCGTCATCCCTGGCCGGTGTGCCACTCCAGAATGAATAAGGCTGTAACGATAGGTACCACCGCATAATCTGGGCGTCGAGTCCTTCAGGCTCTGGAGCCATTTTAGCAGGACATGGTCTGTTACTAGCAAAAAGGGGTTCCCTAGGAGGTAGTATCGGAGGGCCTCAATAGCCCATTTCACCGCCAGCGCTTCACGCTCTATAGTTGAGTACTTTGTTTCCCTGGGGAACAACTTGCGACTTAGGAGGGGAGGAACACCCCATCCTCTACCTATTTCCTGGGACAGAATGGCCCCCAGACCTACCTCGGAAGCATCGGTTTGTAGAATGAATGACTCCAAGATGTCTGGTTGCCTGAGCACCAGCTCCTGGGTTAGGTGGTCTCGCAGAGCCCAGAACGCCGTCTCGCACTCCGCTGTCTAGTCCACCTTCCGGGGTCACTGGCTTTTCGTCAAGTCTGTTAAAGGGGCAACGAGCGTGGCAAAGTTAGGGACAAACCGTCTATAATACCCCACCAGCCCCAAAAACTGCCATACCTGTCTCTTCGTAACTGGAGTAGGGTAGTCCCTGAGAGCCCGCACCTTATCTGCCAAGGGCTGCAACTTTTCTTGGCCTACTGTGTATCCTAGGTAGGTCACCTCCTGCTGGCCAAGATGGCATTTCGCCGGGTTGGCTGTCAAGTTCGCCTCCCCCAGAGCCCGCAATACGTGACCGAGGTGGTACACATGGTCGGTTCAACTCGCACTGTACACGATAATGTCATCAGTGTATGGTGCGGCATACTCATTATGCGGGTGCAGCACCTGGTTCATCAGTCTCTGGAAGGTAGCTGCGGCTCCATGCAGCCCGAATGGCATCATGATGAACTGATACAGCCCGAAGGCGGTAGGGAACGCCGTCTTCTCCTGTGCTGAGGGGGGTCAGTGGGATCTGCCAATACCCCTTTGTGAGATCGAGCGTGGAGATGAACTTGGCCTGTCCTAGCCGTCCCAGCAGTTCATCTACCCGGGGCATGGGGTAGGCGTCGAACCTTGAGATGGTATTTACCTTGCAGAAGTCCACACAAAACCTCACCGTCCCATCCAACTTAGGGACTAAAACAATTGGGCTCCGCCATTCACGTCTGGATTCCTTCACCACTCCCAGTGCTAACATCTGGTTTAGCTCCTCCGTCACGGTGTCCCACAGCTTCTGGGGGAGTGGGCGGTGTCTATCCCTCACCTTCTGGCCTGGGACCGTGGCGATATGGTGACTAATCAACTGGGTCCTGCCCGGCTTGGCAGAGAGGACATGAGGGAACCGTGCAATTAGCTCGCATAACTGTTCCCGTTGTTCAGGCTCGAGGTCCTGTCCAACATCCACCGGGTGGTGTTCAAGGGGGTCCCCAGCTTCTGGCCCCAGTTCGAGCTCGGGGGGGGTATGGGGTGATCATCATGGCTTCTCGATCCCTCCACACTTTCAGGAGGTTCATGTGGTAGATGCGAGTTTCCCTCCATTGCCCTGGCAGCCGAATCTCATAATCCACGGGTCTCACTTTCCGCGTCACCTCAAAGGGTGACCAGGGCGCTTGCATACAGGGCGGCTGCAAACAGGAGGGAGTTTTGAGAGGGGCTCTCCTGGTGAAGGAGGGGGCGATTTACAGCACTTTGTGGTAAGTGGCTGTCTGGAGTGTGGGGGTGTTTGTGTTTGGGGTTCTGGGCTTGTGTTTGTCTGTGTTTGTTTGGAGTTTAGAGTGCTGAGCTGTGTGTTTGTTTGTTTTGTTTGAAAGGCCATGTGCTCAGGCTGCCGAAGCTGTGAGCCTTGATTAGGTTTGAAATCTCAAACTCGCTGCTCATTAGTCGAGCTGTAGCTGGAGGAGGAGCTTTCAGGGAGGCCAGAGCTTATAAAGCCTGCTAGTAAGCGACCAGGGTGGCTGCAAACAGGAGGGAGTTTTGAGAGGGGAGTTTAGAGGGGGAGGTTAGAGGGTGCTAGTTACTTCTGACCTTCTTTAAACATAGCTTATATAATAATCTATATTCCAGACATTTAAAAAGAAGCCCAGTTTATAATTAAACTTATTCATAAGAAAAATGCAGACAGAAGCCCAGCAGCAGAGTGGGGGCTATCCTGTTTATTGCGTCGAGTGTAACATCTATGATTACCTGCCCTGTGGGCGGGTGGTGTATGTGTGCACCCGTTGCAAGGAGCTCCTGACCCTCAGAGACCGAGTTCGAGCTTTGGAGGCCAGGGTGGCTGAACTGGAGGAGCTAAGGGAGGCAGAGAGCTATGCTGATGAGACTTTCCGGGACACTGTAGTACTGTCCCATCTCCAGTCTGAGAGCCTCAGTGCTCTTAAGGAGGATGAAAGGCTCAGGGCAGCAGAGCATTCAATGGGAACAGAGGGAAACCATCCCATAGTTGGGACCCTCCTTCCAGAGGATGTTGCGGTATCGTCTCGCACTAGGGATACCTCTGAGGGGGAGGGAAGGCCAGTTGTTAGGAAGAGGCAGGTGTTAGTAGTGGGCGATTCGATCGTTAGAAACATAGATAGCTGGGTTTGCAATGACCGGGGGAACCGTATGGTCACTTGCCTGCCTGGTGCGAAGGTTGCGGATCTCTCAAGGCATCTAGATAGGCTTATGTGTAGTGCTGGGGAGGAGCCGGTGGTCGTGGTACATGTAGGTACCAATGACATAGGGAAGGGTAGCAGAGACATCCTGGAGGCCAAATTGAATCTGCTAGGAAAGAGACTGAAATCCAGGACCTCTATGGTGGCATTCTCAGAAATGCTTCCAGTTCCGCGCACAGGGCCAGGTAGGCAGGCAGAGCTTCAGAGTCTCAATGCGTGGATGAGACGATGGTGTAGGGAGGAGGGGTTTAGATTTATTAGGAACTGAGGACACTTTTGGGAGAGGGGGAGCCTATACAGGAAGGATGGGCTCCACCTAAACCAGGGTGGAACCAGACTGCTGGGACTGAACATTAAAAAGGCCGTAGAGCAGTTTTTAAACTAGGAGATGGGGAAAGCCGACTGGTGCGGAGAAGCACGTAAATCAGACGGAGACTTCTCTTAGAGGAGAATCCATTGATAGAGATTCTCTAGGCTGTATTCAGAAAGAGAGGAGGGGAGAGGACAAACAAGGGGCCAGAGCAAACAAACAACCACATAAGAAGGAATCTAATACATCAGGAACGGGCAGACAAATAAGCAGTGGCAAATTTTTAAAGTGCTTCTACACAAATGCCAGGAGTCTGACTAATAAGATGGGTGAACTAGAGTACGTTGTATTAAAGGAGGAGATTGACATAATAGGCATCACAGAAACCTGGTGGAATGAGGAAAATCTGTGGAACACAATCATACCGGGCTATAAAATATATCGAAAGGATAGAGCAGGCCGTGTGGGTGGCGGAGTGGCACTATATGTGAAAGATAACATAGAATCAAATGAAATAAAAATCTTAAATGAATCAACATGTTCAATAGAATCACTATGGATAGTAATTCCATGCTCCAATAATAAGAATTTAGCAGTAGGGATATATTATCGACCACCTGACCAGGACAGTGATAGTGACATTGAAATGCTGAGGGAGATTAGAGAGGCTACCAAAATAAAAAACTCTGTAATAATGGGGGATTTCAATTATCCCCATATTGACTGGATACATGTCACCTCAGGAAGAGATGCAGAGATAAAATTTCTCAATGGCTTAAATGACTGCTTCTTGGAGCAGCTGGTACAGGAACCCACAAGGGGAGAGGCAATTCTCGATTTAGTCCTGAGTGGAGCGCAGGATCAGGTCCAGGAGGTAACTACTACAGGACCGCTTGAGAATAGTGACCATAATATATTAACATTTAACATTCCTGTGGTGGGAAGAACACCTCAGCAGTCCAGCACGCTGGCATTTAATTTCAAAAAGGGGAATTACACAAAAATGAGGAGGTTAGTTAAACTGAAATTAAAAGGCACAGTGACGAGAGCCAAATCCCTGCAAGCTGCATGGAAACTTTTTAAAGACACCATAATAGAGGCCCAACTTAAATGTATACCCCAAATTAAAAAACATAGTAAGAGACCTAAAAAAGAGTCACCGTGGCTTAACCACCATGTAAAAGAAGCAGAGAGGGACAAAAAGGCATCTTTCAAGAAGTGGAAGTCCAATCCCAGTGAGATAAATAGAAAAGAACATAAACACTGTCAAATTAAGTGTAAAAATGTAATAAGAAAAGCAAAAAAAGATTTTGAGGAACACCTAGCCAAAAACTCAAAAAACAATAGCAAAATGTTTTTACATTAGAAGCAGGAAGCCTGCTAAAAAACCTGTGGGTCCCCTAGACGATCGAGATACAAAAGGAGCAATCAAGGACGATAAAGCCATTGCGGAGAAGCTAACTGATTTCTTTGCATCAGTTTTCACGGCTGAGGATGTTGGGGAGATTCCCAAACCTGCACCGTCCTTTGTGGGAGATGAATCTGAGGAACTGTCTTGGATTGAAGTGTCATTAGAGGAGGTTTTGGAACAAATAGAAAAACTTAACGTTAACAAATCAGCGGGACCGGATGGCATTCATCCAAGGGTTCTAAAAGAACTCAAATGGGAAATTGCAGAACTGTTAACTGGTTTGTAATCTATCCTTTAAATCGTCTTCCGTACCTACTGACTGGAAGATAGCTAACGTGACACCAATATTTAAAAAGGGCTCTAGAGGTGATCCCGGCAATTACAGACAGGTAAGTCTAACATCGGTATTGGGCAAATTAGTCGAAACAATAGTTAAGAATAAAATTGTTAGGCACGTAGAAGAACATACTTTGTTGGGCAAAAGTCAACATGGTTTCTGTAAAGGGAAATCATGTCTTACTAATCATATATATAGTAGCCCAATGTCTGTGACTCTGTAACGCTGAAACGCTGGCTGTTCCCTCTGGGCAGCGCTGTTGCCTCAGCCGCGCGGCAGCAAGTGGCGCAAGTGAGGTCCGCGCTCCCCGTGCTGCATGGGGAGCGTGGACCCCAAACCGCCGCTTGCGCCACTTGCTCCCCCGCAGCGGCCCGGCTGAGCGGCGCAGAAGTCAGCCGAGCGCCATGGCGGGAGGGGAAGGGGGGTGGGGCAGTGATGTGAGGCGTGACAGTGGCTCCAGGCCCCGCCCCCATCCGTGAATAGACCCTGGCCGGGGGGGAAGGCAGGAGAACGAGGGGGAAGGGGAGGTGGAGGACAACTGGGAGGCTGCAGGATCAGTGCTGGGGTGAAGGGAAACAGTGCAGGGGGGCAGCTGGAGCTCATAGGCAGCCGCTCAGCCGGACTGCCACACGGGAACAAGCGGCGCAAACAGCCATTTGGGCTCCGCGCTCCCCATGCAGGAGGAGGAGGAGGAGAAGAGAAAGAAAGACGGAGAGAGAGGCAGGAGATGGAGGAGAGCTGAGAGAGAGAGGGGGAGGCAGGAGGAGGAGGGGAGAGAGACAGAGATGGAGCGAGAGACCGGAGGCTCAGGAGAGAAGACCGAGATAGAAAGGGAATAGGACGTGGAGGAGAGACCTGAAAATCCCATTTTATGACGGGCTAATTGGCTAGTCTATTAGAGTTCTTTGAAGGGGTTAACAAACATGCGGACAAGGGGGATCCAGTAGATATAGTATACTTAGATTTTCAGAAAGCCTTTGACAAAGTCCCTCACCAAAGGCTCTTGTGTAAATTACATTGTCATGGGATAAGAGGGAAGGTCCTTTCATGGATTGAGAACTGGTTAAAAGACAGGAAACAAAGGGTAGGAATAAATGGTAAATGTTCAGAATGGAGAGGGGTAACTAGTGGTGTCCCCCAAGGGTCAGTCCTAGGACCAATCCTATTCAACTTATTCATAAATGATCTAGAGAAAGGGGCAAGCAGTGAGGTAGTAAAGTTTGCAGATGATACTAAACTGTTCAAGATAGTCAAGACAGAAGCAGACTGTGAAGAACTTCAAAAAGATCTCAAAAAGCTAAGTGATTGGGCAACAAAATGGCAAATGAAGTTTAATGTGGATAAGTGTAAAGTAATGCACGGTGGAAAAAATAACCCCAACTATACATATAGGCTAGGTGTCGCTAGCCATCGGGCCCCCATGTCTGCATTCGTTGTGCCAGAGTGGGGAACAGCCTTGACAGTCCCTGAGAAAGTTAAACAATAAACACCCCTTTGGGTGCACTTCTGGGAGGGGGTGTGCATAAGTAATTGGAGGATATGGAGGTTCAGTGCTGATCTGGGGCCTTAGAGTAGATGGCTGAGCTCCATTTCTGAAAAGGGGAAACAGATTGAAAGTCAGTCCCCAGGGAATATACCAGAGAGGCCAAGGGAGGAACCAGGGCTGCAACCTGCCACATCTCCAGAAGCTTCACACAGTCCAGGGGAACCAGAATACAGAGTCTTGGACTCCCTCACAGCCATCCTCATGGGTGACTGGCTGGGAGGTCTCTAGGATCTGTGATACTGGGGCTTAGCGACAGCTGTGGTGATGCAGATGCCATTCCCAAGGTTGTGTCTGCAGACCTGAGCACACTGAAGTGGGTTGGAAAAGTTATCTCTCTCTGTAAATAAAATTAACAGTAGTTTTAAAAATTCCCCCTCCCTTGTGTGTGTTTAAGCTTGGCTTGAGTTTGCTTGACTGTTTGCATTTTGTTTCTGTTTCATTGAAGGTGATTTCAGTTACTGTGGCAGTTGGGATTGTGTGACTGTGTCATGGGGTCGCAGGCTGTGTGCCCCTTGGGGGGCGGGGGGGCATAAATCTGGCCCAGTGGCCAAGTCTAAACTGCCCTCTGCCGGAGGTAAATATGGCCCAACGGCCAATTCTCTAGCTACCCCACAGTCTGGGGGTGGATATGGCCCAGCTGGCCAAGTCTCTAATGCCCCTTGTCTGGGGCATAAGGGTGTGTGGGGGGGTAGGGGGGCCCAGGCCCTCCCTCTCCACTGGGCCACAGCCCAGGGCTCTATCAGTGGTTGGCGGTTCCCACCACTGGCTCGGCGGGGAGTTCCCCCCGAAACGCGCTGAGTCTGCCGGGGCTCCTCCTGCTCCCTGCCCTGGGCCGCTTTCTACCCCTCTCCCCTGGCTGGCACAGTCCCCACCTGCGTGGGCGGATGCTGGTGTTGCAGCTGTGGTGACTGGTGCGGCGTCGGCGTCTGCAGCCGGTGTGTCGGCGGCTGGCACAGCAGCCAGCCGCGGTCGGCGTGGTGGCTGATGTCAGCATGGTGGTTGTGGCTGCAGCTTCGACTGGTGCGGCGGTTGGGGCTCCGACAGCAAGGGTGGCTGCTTCTGTGCTCCAGCAGGAGCTCCTTCCCCTCCAAAGGTCAGCCCCAACTGAGCTGCTCCTCCGGCCTTTATACTGGGCCTGCAGTTGGAGCATGCCCAGCAGGGCCACGGGGGAGGGGCCTTCTCAGCCCAGCAGGCCTGGTTAGCCTCTCCTTGGCCAGTGCGGGGCTGGGACACACCGTCATCCCTGGCCGGTGTGCCACTCAGAATGAATAAGGCTGTAACGATAGGTACCACCGCATAATCTGGGCGTTCGAGTCCTTCAGGCTCTGGAGCCATTTTAGCAGGACATGGTCTGTTACTAGCAAAAAGGGGTTCCCTAGGAGGTAGTATCGGAGGGCCTCAATAGCCCATTTCACCGCCAGCGCTTCACGCTCTATAGTTGAGTACTTTGTTTCCCTGGGGAACAACTTGCGACTTAGGAGGGGGGAGGAACACCCCATCCTCTACCTATTTCCTGGGACAGAATGGCCCCCAGACCTACCTCGGAAGCATCGGTTTGTAGAATGAATGACTCCAAGATGTCTGGTTGCCTGAGCACCAGCTCCTGGGTTAGGTGGTCTCGCAGAGCCCAGAACGCCGTCTCGCACTCCGCTGTCTAGTCCACCTTCCGGGGTCACTGGCTTTTCGTCAAGTCTGTTAAAGGGGCAACGAGCGTGGCAAAGTTAGGGACAAACCGTCTATAATACCCCACCAGCCCCAAAAACTGCCATACCTGTCTCTTCGTAACTGGAGTAGGGTAGTCCCCCTGAGAGCCCGCACCTTATCTGCCAAGGGCTGCAACTTTTCTTGGCCTACTGTGTATCCTAGGTAGGTCACCTCCTGCTGGCCAAGATGGCATTTCGCCGGGTTGGCTGTCAAGTTCGCCTCCCCCAGAGCCCGCAATACGTGACCGAGGTGGTACACATGGTCGGTTCAACTCGCACTGTACACGATAATGTCATCAGTGTATGGTGCGGCATACTCATTATGCGGGTGCAGCACCTGGTTCATCAGTCTCTGGAAGGTAGCTGCGGCTCCATGCAGCCCGAATGGCATCATGATGAACTGATACAGCCCGAAGGCGGTAGGGAACGCCGTCTTCTCCTGTGCTGAGGGGGGGTCAGTGGGATCTGCCAATACCCCTTTGTGAGATCGAGCGTGGAGATGAACTTGGCCTGTCCTAGCCGTTCCAGCAGTTCATCTACCCGGGGCATGGGGTAGGCGTCGAACCTTGAGATGGTATTTACCTTGCAGAAGTCCACACAAAACCTCACCGTCCCATCCAACTTAGGGACTAAAACAATTGGGCTCCGCCATTCACGTCTGGATTCCTTCACCACTCCCAGTGCTAACATCTGGTTTAGCTCCTCCGTCACGGTGTCCCACAGCTTCTGGGGGAGTGGGCGTGTGTCTATCCTCACCTTCTGGCCTGGGACCGTGGGCGATATGGTGACTAATCAACTGGGTCCTGCCCGGCTTGGCAGAGAGGACATGAGGGAACCGTGCAATTAGCTCGCATAACTGTTCCCGTTGTTCAGGCTCGAGGTCCTGTCCAACATCCACCGGGTGGTGTTCAAGGGGGTCCCCAGCTTCTGGCCCCAGTTCGAGCTCGGGGGGGGTATGGGGTGATCATCATGGCTTCTCGATCCCTCCACACTTTCAGGAGGTTCATGTGGTAGATGCGAGTTTCTCCATTGCCCTGGCAGCCGAATCTCATAATCCACGGGGTCTCACTTTCCGCCACCTCAAAGGGTGACCAGGGCGCTTGCATACAGGCGGCTGCAAACAGGAGAGTTTTGAGAGGGGCTCTCCTGGTGAAGGAGGGGGCGATTTACAGCACTTTGTGGTAAGTGGCTGTCTGGAGTGTGGGGGTGTTTGTGTTTGGGGGTTCTGGGCTTGTGTTTGTCTGTGTTTGTTTGGAGTTTAGAGTGCTGAGCTGTGTGTTTGTTTGTTTTGTTTGAAAGGCCATGTGCTCAGGCTGCCGGTTGGAAGCTGTGAGCCTTGATTAGGGTTTGAAATCTCAAACTCGCTGCTCATTAGTCGAGCTGTAGCTGGAGGGAGGAGCTTTCAGGGAGGCCAGAGCTTATAAAGCCTGCTAGTAAGCGACCAGGGTGGCTGCAAACAGGAGGGAGTTTTGAGAGGGGAGTTTAGAGGGGGAGGTTAGAGGGTGCTAGTTACTTCTGACCTTCTTTAAACATAACTTATATAATAATCTATATTCCAGACATTTAAAAAGAAGCCCAGTTTATAATTAAACTTATTCATAAGAAAAATGCAGACAGAAGCCCAGCAGCAGAGTGGGGGCTATCCTGTTTATTGCGTCGAGTGTAACATCTATGATTACCTGCCCTGTGGGCGGGTGGTGTATGTGTGCACCCGTTGCAAGGAGCTCCTGACCTCAGAGACCGAGTTCGAGCTTTGGAGGCCAGGGTGGCTGAACTGGAGGAGCTAAGGAGGCAGAGAGCTATGCTGATGAGACTTTCCGGGACACTGTAGTACTGTCCCACTCTCCAGTCTGAGAGCCCCAGTGCTCTTAAGGAGGATGAAAGGCTCAGGGGAGGAGAGCATTCAATGGGAACAGAGGGAAACCATCCCATAGTTGGGACCCTCCTTCCAGAGGATGTTGCGGTATCCTCTCGCACTAGGGATACCTCTGAGGGGGAGGGAACGCCAGTTGTTAGGAAGAGGCAGGTGTTAGTAGTGGGTGATCTGATCGTTAGAAACATAGATAGCTTGGGTTTGCAATGACCGGGAGAACCGTATGGTGACTTGCCTGCCTGGTGCGAAGGTTATGGATCTCTCAAGGCATCTAGATAGGCTTATGTGTAGTGCTGGGGAGGAGCCGTGGTCGTGGTACATGTAGGTACCAATGACATAGGGAAGGGTAGAGACATCCTGGAGGCCAAATTTAATCTGCTAGGAAAGAGACTGAAATCCAGGACCTCTATGGTGGCATTCTCAGAAATGCTTCCAGTTCCGCGCACAGGGCCAGGTAGGCAGGCAGAGCTTCAGAGTCTCAATGCGTGGATGAGACGATGGTGTAGGGAGGAGGGTTTAGATTTATTAGGAACTGGGGACACTTTTGGGAGAGGGGAGCCTATACAGGAAGGATGGGCTCCACCTAAACCAGGGTGGAACCAGACTGCTGGCACTGAACATTAAAAAGGCCAGAGAGCAGTTTTTAAACTAGGAGATGGGGAAAGCCGATTGGTGCGGAGAAGCACGTAAATCGACGGAGACTTCTCTTAGAGGAGAATCCATTGATAGAGATTCTCTAGGCTGTAGTCAGAAAGAGAGGAGGGAGAGGACAAACAAGGGGCCAGAGCAGACAAACAACCACATACAAAGGAATCTAATACATCAGGAAAGGGCAGACAAATAAACAGTGGCAAATTTTAAAGTGCTTCTACACAAATGCTAGAGTCTGACTAATAAGATGGGTGAACTAGAGTACCTTGTATTAAAGGAGGAGATTGACATAATAGGCATCACAGAAACCTGGTGGAATGAGGAAAATCTGTGGGACACAATCATACCGGGATATAAAATATATCGGAAGGATAGAGCAGGCTGTGTGGGTGGCGGAGTGGCACTGTATGTGAAAGATAACGTAGAATAAAATGAAATAAAAATCTTAAATGAATCAACATGTTCAATAGAATCACTATGGATAGTAATTCCATGCTCCAATAATAAGAATATAGCAGTAGGGATATATTATCGACCACCTGACCAGGACAGTGATAGTGACATTGAAATGCTAAGGGAGATTAGAGAGGCTACCAAAATAAAAACTCTATAATAATGGGGGATTTCAATTATCCCCATATTGACTGGGTACATGTCACCTCAGGAAGAGATGCAGAGATAAAATTTCTCAATGGCTTAAATGACTGCTTCTTGGAGCAGCTGGTACAGGAACCCACAAGGGGAGAGGCAATTCTCGATTTAGTCCTGAGTGGAGCGCAGGATCAGGTCCAGGAGGTAACTATTACAGGACCGCTTGGGAATAGTGACCATAATATAATAACATTTAACATTCCTGTGGTGGGAAGAACACCTCAGCAGTCCAGCACTCTGGCATTTAATTTCAAAAAGGGGAATTACACAAAAATGAGGAGGTTAGTTAAACAGAAATTAAAAGGCACAGTGACTAGAGCCAAATCCCTGCAAGCTGCATGGAAACTTTTTAAAGACACCATAATAGAGGCCCAACTTAAATGTATACCCCAAATTAAAAAACATAGTAAGAGACCTAAAAAAGAGTCACTGTGGCTTAACCACCATGTAAAAGAAGCAGTGAGGGACAAAAAGGCATCTTTCAAGAAATGGAAGTCCAATCCCAGTGAGATAAATAGAAAGGAACATAAACACTGTCAAATTAAGTGTAAAATGTAATAAGAAAAGCAAAAAAGATTTTGAGGAACAGCTAAAAAACTCAAAAACAATAGCAAAATGTTTTTAAGTACATTAGAAGCAGGAAGCCTGCTAAAAACCAGTGGGTCCCTAGACAATCGAGATACAAAAGGAGCAATCAAGGACGATAAAGCCATTATGGAGAAGCTAAATGATTTCTTTGCATCAGTCTTCACGGCTGAGGATGTTGGGGAGATTCCCAAACCTGCACCGCCCTTTGTGGGAGATGAATCTGAGGAACTGTCCTGGATTGAAGTGTCATTAGAGGAGGTTTTGGAACAAATAGAAAACTTAACGTTAACAAATCACGGACCGGATGGCATTCATCCAAGGGTTCTAAAAGAACTCAAATGGGAAATTGCAGAACTGTTAACTGTGGTTTGTAATCTATCCTTTAAATCGGCTTCGTACCTACTGACTGGAAGATAGCTAACGTGACACCAATATTTAAAAAGGGCTCTAGAGGTGATCCCGGCAATTACAGACCGGTAAGTCTAACATGTCGGTACTGGGCAAATTAGTCAAACAATAGTTAAGAATAAAATTGTTAGGCACGAGAAGAACATAATTTGTTGGGCAAAAGTCAACATGGTTTCTGTAAAGGGAAATCATGTCTTACTAATCATATATAGTAGCCCAATGTCTGTGACTCTGTAACGCTGGAAACGCTGGCTGTTCCTCTGGGCAGCGCTTGTTGCCTCATCGTGGCTGCTCAGCTGACTTGCGCCACTCAGCCGGCCATCCGCTGGCAGCAAGTGGCGCAAGTGGCCGCTTAGTCCGCGCCCCGTGCTGCATGGGGAGCGTGGACCCCAAAACCCGCCATGCCACTTGCTCTCCCAGCGTTCGGCTGAGCGGCGCAGAAGTCAGCCGAGCGCCATGGCGGGAGGAAGGGGGTGGGGCAGTGATGAGGCGTGACAGTGGCTCCAGGCCCCGCCCCATCCGTGAATAGACCTGGCCGGGGAGGCAGGAGAACGAGGGGAGGGAGGGAGGGACAACTGGGAGGCTGCAGGATCAGTGCTGGGGTGAAGGGAAACAGTGCAGGGGGCAGCTGGAGCTCATAGGCAGCCGCTCAGCCGGACTGCCACATCGGGAACAAGCGGCGCAAACAGCCATTTGGGCTCCAAGGCTCCCATGCAGGAGGAGGAGGAGGAGAAGAGAAAGAAAGACGGAGAGAGAGGCAGGAGATGGAGGAGAGCTGAGAGAGAGAGGGGGAGGCAGGAGGAGGAGGGGAGAGAGACAGAGATGGAGCGAGAGACCGGAGGCTCAGGAGAGAAGACCGAGATAGAAAGGGAATAGGACGTGGAGGAGAGACCTGAAAATCCCATTTTATGACGGGCTAATTGGCTAGTCTATTAGAGTTCTTTGAAGGGGTTAACAAACATGTGGACAAGGGGGATCCAGTAGATATAGTATACTTAGATTTTCAGAAAGCCTTTGACAAAGTCCTCACCAAAGGCTCTTGTAAATTACATTGTCATGGGATAAGAGGAAGGTCCTTTCATGGATTGAGAACTGGTTAAAAGACAGGAAACAAAGGGTAGGAATAAATGGTAAATGTTCAGAATGGAGAGGGGTAACTAGTGGTGTCCCCAGGGTCAGTCCTAGGACCAATCCTATTCAACTTATTCATAAATGATCTAGAGAAAGGGGCAAGCAGTGAGGTAGTAAAGTTTGCAGATGATACTAAACTGTTCAAGATAGTCAAGACAGAAGCAGACTGTGAAGAACTTCAAAAAGATCTCAAAAAGCTAAGTGATTGGGCAACAAAATGGCAAATGAAGTTTAATGTGGATAAGTGTAAAGTAATGCACGGTGGAAAAAATAACCCCAACTATACATATAGGCTGTGTCTAGACTGACATGATTTTCCACAAATGCTTTTAACGGAAAAGTTTTCCGTTAAAAGCATTTGCCGAAAGAGTCTAGATTGGCACGGACGCTTTTCGCAAAAACACTTTTTGGCGAAAAGCATCCGTGTAATCTAGACGCATAGAAAAAAATCGATCGCCATTTTTCGCGATCGGGCTTTTTTTTGCGCAAAAACAAATCTGAGCTGTCTACACTGGCCCTTTGCTCAAAGCTTTGCGCAAAGGGACTTTTGCCCGAACGGAGCAGCATAGTATTTCCGCAAGAAGCACTGATTTCAGACAGTAGGAAGTCAGTGTTCTTGCGGAAATTCAAGCGGCCAGTGTAGACAGCTGGCAAGTTTTTCCGCAAAAGCAGCTGATTTTGCAGAAAAACTTGCCAGTCTAGACACAGCCATAGTGTGATGGGGGCTAATTTGGCTACGACAAATCAGGAAGAGATCTTGGAGTTATTGTGGATAGTTCTCTGAAAACTTCCACACAGTGTGCTGCGGCAGTCAAAAAGGCAAATAGGATGTTAGGAATTATTAAGAAAGGGATAGAAAATAAGACAGAATATCTTATTGCTCCTGTATAAAACTATGGTACGCCCACATCTTGAGTATTGTGTACAGATGTGGTCTCCTCACCTCAAAAAAGATATTTTGGCCTTGGAAAGGGTTCAGAAAAGGGCAACTAAAATGATTAGGGGTTTGGAACGGGTCCCATATGAAGAGAGGCTAAAGCGACTTGGACTTTTCAGCTTAGAAAAGAGGAGACTGAGGGGGGATATGATAGAGGTCTATAAAATCATGAGTGGTGTGGAGAGGGTGAATAAAGAAAAGTTATTCATTAGTTCCCATAATATAAGGACTAGAGGACACCAAATGAAATTAATGGGTAGCAGGTTTAAAATGAATAAGCGAAAGTTCTTCTTCACACAGTGCATAGTCAGCCTGTGGAACTCCTTGCCAGAGGAGGCTGTGAAGGCTGGGACTATAACAGAGTTTAAAGAGAAGCTAGATAATGTCATGGAGGTTAGGTCCATAAAAGGCTATTAGCCAGGGGGTAGGAATGGTGTCCCTGGCCTCTGTTTGTCAGAGGCTGGAGAGGGATGGCAGGAGACAAATCGCTTGATCATTGTCTTCGGTCCACCCCCTCCGGGGCACTTGGCATTGGCCACTGTTGGCAGACAGGCTACTGGGCTAGATGGATCTTTGGTCTGACCCAGTGCAGCCATTCTTATGTTCTAAGGGCCCTTGCCATTTCGCTAATAGCTTGGACTCTGCTGACGGTAATAGCAGTAGCACTCGGTCCCCAGGCTTGAAGGTCCTCACCTTGGCACCCTTGTTGTACTGATGGGCCTGCTCCTCCTGGGCCCTTTGCAGGTTCTCTTGAGCTAGACGGCCCAACTCCGTGAGGCGCTCTCTCAGCTGCAACACATAGTGGATGGACCCCTGTGCACGAGACCCCTGCTCTTCCCAGGTTTCTTTCACGAGGTCTAAGATTCCCCGGGGGCGACGCCTGTACAGCAGCTCGAAGGGCAAAAAGCCAGTCGAGGCCTGTGGCACTTCTCTCACAGAGAACAACAGGGCAGGTAACTACTTGTCCTAGAGCCTCAGGTCTTCGTTCCTGAACTTTCGCAGCATGGCCTTGAGGGTCCGATTGAATCGTTCCACCAGTCCGTTGGTCTGGGGATCGTAAACCGAGGTCTTTAGAGCCTGGATGTTCAGCAGGCGGCAGAGCTCTACCATGAGCTTTGATGTCACGTTGGTCCCTTGGTTCATTAGTATTTCTTTCAGGAGCCCAACTCTTGCAAAGACCTTTAGGAGCTCATCTGCTATGACGCGGGCTGTCGTCACGCGTAAGGGCATTGCCTCCAGGTTAACGGGTAGCGTAGTCCACTGTAACTAAAATATACTTGTTTCCAGTCAGGCTTCTCCAAGGGCCCCACCAGATCCAAGCCTATTCGCTCAAACGGGACCCCACCATGGGCAATGGCACCAATGGGGCTTGAGGACTCCCCGTGCTGTTTTTGGCATTCTGGGCACGAGGCGCAATACTCGCCAACCTCTCGGTGGATCCCCAGCCAAAAAAAAAGTGCTGGGCCACCCGTTGAGTGTCTTCTCGCACCCCAAGTGTCCGGTCCAAGGCACCGCATGTGCCAGGCGGAGTAGCGCCTGCCGGAACCTCTGGGGTATGAGCAACTGGCAGATCTCAGTTTTAGTTTGAGGGTCCTGTACTAACCGATACAGCGGGTCCCCACAGATCTCGAACCGCAGCCCCTGGATCTTGGAGCCTGCTCCCAAGAGCAGCTGAGGGTCGGGTTGCTCCATTGTTCCTCCAAAAAATCCCCTTCAAGGTCCAGCCCGGCCTGTTGAGGGTCAATAGAGGGTTCCTCCACCAGGGGCAGGGCCCGTCCTTCCCTAGGGCCACTGGAGGTTCCTTCCCCTGGGTCATCTAAAGGTTCCCGCCCTGCCAGTGCAGCTGGGGGGGCGGGGCTCCTCACTTACGTGGGGGTTTGTCTCCCTGCTTCGTAGGAGGCTTACAAAATCTGGCCAGTCCTGCCCCAACACTACAGGGTATGCTAGGCTCAGGGCTACCACCACCTGGCAGCGCTCCCTACGAGGCCCGATGGCTAGCGACACCTCCATTGTGGGGTACGCCCTCACATCCCCATTGTAGCTGCACCATCCTGCCCCACCGGTCTGGCCGGGCCACCAGTCCTTCCCGAATCAGGGTCTGGCTACACCCCGAGTCTACCAGCGCTGTTGTACACGCCCCATTCACCCTGACGGGGATCACTATTTTGGCAGGATCCCTTTTCCTGGCCCACGGCCCTGCCACCAACACTCTCCCATAACTACAATCCATAAACAGGCGTTCCCTCTTGAAATGGCCGTCTTGGCCGCACTCACAACAGTAGGCCTGGTTTTGCCCAACCAGAGCAGGTTCTCGTGGGGGTGTCTGCCATCTTCACATCTGACTTGCCTCCCCTTGAGCCATGGTATCCCCTCCTGACTCCTTTACTAGGCCTGCCGGGGGCGGTTGAGGTAAGTGCAGGCGTGGTGAGGACGTCTTCTCACTCGTCCCCTGGGACCTCCTCTCCTTCCCCTTGCTGGTCGCTCTGGGACCGCACGGCTCCTTTCCCGCCCTTGGGGTTTCCTCAGCCACCTCGTAGTCCTCCATCCAGGTGACCACCTCAGCCAGGGTCTTGGGGCGGTGGTGTTGCACCCATTCCTTCCCTCCGCAGGGCAGAACCTGTACAAACTGTTCTAGTGCCACCCGCTCCGCCACCTGGACTGCCGATCTCTGCCCTCGTTCCAGCCACCACCAGCAATTGTCCTGAACCCACTGGGCCACCACCCGTGGCCTCTCTCCTGGCATATATTGTTCTTGCCGCAATTGCTGGCGATAAGTCTCTGGGCTAACCCCAGCTTGATCTAGTATAGCGGCCTTCACCCAGGGGTACTCTAGTGCCTCTCGGGGGTCCAGGTTTCGGAAGGCCATATGGGCTGGCCCCATCAGGTAGGGTGCCAGGAGCATGGCCCAATGGTCCGGAGGCCATCTTGCAGCTGTCGCGACTCGCTCGAACATTACTAAATAGGTCTCTGGGTCGTCATGGGGTCCCATTTTGGTGAGCTGAATACGCAATCCGGCAACATTGCCCCTGGTCCCTGCTCCAGCAGGACTGGGAGCAGAGTGTGGCGCAGCCTTCCCCAGTGCGGCCATCTGCTGCAGCCACTGACCTCGCTGGGCTTGTTGCTGGGTCGCCAGCTCCCGCAGCAGTTGCTGTTGCTGTTCTTGTTGAGTAGCCTGCTTCTGCTGGTTGCCCACCAGCCATTCCAGAGCCTTATTGGGGTCCATCATGCCCTTGGGTTGCTTTTGTCCTTGGGAAACAAGAAAAGAAAAAACCTGCTCCTCTTTTCCCTCTTCTTTCCTTCCCTCTGTCTCAGGGGAGCCTCTTCTAGCCTCCCTCCTCCTCTCCCCTTATTGCGGGGGGGCAGGGATTGTTTCAAGTGCCCACATTCTCCACCAGTGTCATGGGGTCGCAGGCCCCGCGCCCCTTGGGGGGCGTAAATCTGGCTCAGCAGCCAAGTCTAAACTGCCCTCTGCTGGGAGGTAAATATGGCCCAGCAGCCACCCTCTAGCTCCCGGTCTGGGGGTGGATATGGCCCAGTGCCCAAGTCTCTAGCTCCCCCCTCTCTGGGGGTAAATCTGGCCCAGCGGCCGAGCCTCTAATGCCCCTTGTCTGGGGCATAAGGGTGTGGGGGGGTAGGGGGGCCCGGGCCCTCCCTCTCCACTGGGCCCCAGCCCAGGGCCCTATCAGTGGTTGGCGGTTCCCACCACTGGCTCGGCGGGGAGTTCCCCCTGAAACGCGTCAGGTCCGCCGGGGCTCCTCCTGCTCCCCGCTCTGGGCTGCTTTCTACCCCTCTCCCCTGGCTGGCACAGTCCCCACCAGCATGGGTGGATGCTGGTGTGGCGGCCGTGGTGACTGGCGCGTCGTCGTCGTCTGGTGCGGTGGCTGCGGCCGGTGCAGCGGTGTCTGGCACAATGGCCGGCCGCGGTCGGCGTGGTGGCTGATGTCAGCACGGTGGTTGTGGCTGCAGCTTCGACTGGTGCGGCGGTTGGGGCTCCAACAGCAACGGTGGCTGCTCCTGTGCTCCAGCAGGAGCTCCTTCCCCTCCAGAGGTCAGCCCCAACTGAGCTGCTCCTCCGGCCTTTATACTGGGCCACCTGACCATGGATGCCTCTACCCAGATCCTGGTGTGGTTTTGCTACACTTCAAAGGTGGAGGCGCCCCATCGACTAATTGAATAGTCGAAGCAAAATGCATCGACTATTCAATTAGTTTCCACTTTTTATACTAAGGATGTTAAATATCAACTATGTCAGATTACAAAGGACAAATATAAGCAAACAACACAGGTGTATTCAGGGGCAAGATTAGAAAGGCAAAGGCACAAAAAGAGCTAAATCTAGCTAGAGGCATATCTAGACATAGCCATAGCTAGACGCTGCCTCATCTTCTGCCCTGATGGCTGCCTCCAGCTCCATCCCTGGTGGCTGAGGCCCCTGCCCCACCCTAACCAGGAAGCACGGCGTCCGCTGCCACCTCATCCCCACCTCGCCCCACGTCGAAACATATGTGCGGGCGTTGTTGAGGGTGGTGGGGGCCTCGGTCGTGTTGGCGGCCTTCAAGATGTACGGCAAGGTGGTGTTCTTCCTTGCCTCGGAGGCAGGGCCGGCCTTAAGCCGATTCGGCCGAATCAGGCCCCGCGCCTAAGGGGGCTCTGCACCTGGAAGTCGGCTCCCTCGGCTCGGCTGGCTGGGCTCCCCCGCCCTTACCTGCGCACGCTGCCGGCTGCTGCTGCCGCCATGCAGGTGAGCGGTGAGACACCCGGGCGTGATGTGCCATCACGCCCGGGATTTTGAAACTGCAAAGGTGGCGGCGGCGGAGGCGGCGGCCGGCGGCGGCGGCGGAGTCCAGCCCCACAGAAGGCAGAAGGTAGGTGTGACGTAGTGGGGGGTACCCTGCTGGTTGCTATGCTGGGCAGTGGGCTGTGGGTGACCTCCGCTGGCTGCTGTCTGTAGCATGGCCCAGCAGGGCAGGGGATGAGTCACTATGCAAGGGGGCTCTGAACCTGTCCGACCAGTTACCTCGCAGGGAGCAGAACAATGGGAAGAAGGCGGAGTGGAGCCCTGGCTGGGGAGGGCAGGGCTGGAAGTTAGTTAGTTAGTGGCTGTCTGGGAAGCAGGGGAGAAGGAGCTAGGGAGGGGGCTGGGATTGTAGGGCCCAGCTAGCCCCCATCTCTAGGGGGGGCACTGAGGCCTCCTAGCCCCAGTTCCTGTAACCAGTTTACATCTGTGCTGTGCTGTATCCTGGAGAAGCAATAAACTCCCTCTATTCTACTGGCTGGTGGAGTCTGTTCGTGTCACTACAGGGGTGCAGGAGGCGGGGGAACCCGACACGCCTCCACAGTAGGGGAGGGGGAAACTAGGGGGAGGTGTGGGAGAGGAAGAGGCTTGTGCAGAGGGGGAAGAAAGGGGAGGGTACCAAGAGACAGGGGTGCAGGAGAGACAAATGCCAGGGGGCCAAGTGCAGACAATGAGGGAAAGGGCAGGAGGGGAGGTTTCAGTGGGAGGGGGCACAGGGTGATGCTGGGAGAGGAGAGGGGAGGGGAAGAGCATTGGGGGCTAGAGGGGGTGTGCTGGGAGAAGGCTTGAAAGGAGGGGTGGGCATGAGGAAGGTGGGGATGGAGCAAGGCATGTGTGAGGGCACAGAGGGGCATGAGGGGAATGGGGGCAGAGAGTGGTGAGGGGATGGGCATCAGGGAAAAAGGAGGCAGGGCAGTAAGGAAGGAGGCACCAGGAGGGTGCAGGGCTAAGGGAAGGTGCAGGTGCCAGGGGATTCTGGGGTGAAGCAGAAGGGCAGACACCTGCAGGGAGGAACCAGCACCAGAGAGAGGCAGGGCAGGTGTGTAGAGGAGGTGTTAGGAGAGGGGATGAGGAGGGGTAGCTCATGATCAGAGTGGGGCTACTGGAGAGTGGGCACAGGGGAGTGAAGGGCTGGTGGAGGGCAGGTCGCAGGAGGGCTGAGGGCAGTGAGAAGGGCAGGAGTCAGGACAGCAGAGGAGGGTGAGGAGTTGGGGACAGCAGGCACCAGGGGAGCTGATGGAGCAAGGGAGGAGACATGGCAGCAGAGAGAAAAGGAAAGGTTTATAAAATATTTATTAATAACTTGGTATGCTGCCACGGCCAGTTTGTTTGCCCATGGTGCAGTTTGGGTTTATGTGGGGATCAACACGTGGCTGAGTGGGAGCCAAAACAAAAAGTAGTCAGTGTAATGATCTTCTGTTGATATGTGTTTTAATAGTTAAATTCTTGGACTGTCATTGCTCATGAAAAATGCTGTCACATGGGTAGAAATCGGGTAGATATGGCATTTTATTAATATCAGCAGAACTGACTTAAATGGGGCCTGTGTGTTGTGTAGTCTTGCCTTAATCTTTGTATTCATGCCTGTCAGTGCGAGAGAAGCTATTTGTATATATTTGCTTGCATATGCAACCACACTTAAGTTGAGGCCCTCAGCATGTTCTGTAAGTATCAGTGTGGTCCCTGGGGCTTCCAAAGTTGAGCTCCCTAGCTCATCCCTGACAGGTGTCTGTCTAACCTGGTCTTACATATCTGCAATTTAAGCCCATTGCTTCTCATCCTAACCTCAGAGGCCAAGCAGAACAATTTTTGTTCCTCCTCCTTATGATACTCTTTTAGGGTGTAAGCGGCAAGGAGTCCTGTGGCACCTTATAGACTAACCGAAGTGTTGGATCATAAGCTTTCGTGGGCAAAGACCCACTTCGTCAGATGCATGTAGTGGAAATTTCCAGAGGCAGGTATAAATATGCAGGCCAGAATCAGGCTGGAGATGAGGTGGATCCAATCAGGAGGATGAGGCCCACTTCTAGTAGCTGATCTGGAGGTGTGAATTCCAAGAGAGGAGAAGCTGCTTTTGTAGTTAGCTAGCCATTCACAGTCTTTGTTTAATCCTGAGTTGATTGTGTCAAACTTGAGATGAACTGTAGCTCAGCAGTTTCTCTTTTGCAGTCTGGTCCTGAAGTTTTTTGCTGCAGGATGGCTACCTTTAGATCTGCAATTGTGTGTCCAGGAGATTGAAGTGTTCCCTACAGGTTTTGTATGTTGCCATTCCTAATATCTGATTTGTGTCCATTGATTCTTTTACGTAGGGACTGTCCAGTTTGGCGATATATATAGCAGTGGGGCATTGTTGGCACATGATGGCATATATTACGTTAGTAGATGTGCAGGAGAATGAACCAGTGACAGTATGGCTGATCTGGTTAGGTCCTGTGATGGTGTTGCTGGTGTATATATGTGGGCAGAGTTTGCACCGAGGTTTGTTGCATGGATTGGTTCCTGAGTTAGAGTTATTATGGTGCGGTGTGTAGTTGCTGGTGAGAATATGCTTCAGGCTGGCGGGTTGTCTGTGGGCAAGGAAAATTAGCCTTTTGCTAATTCGAACTAGGGCGTCCACACTGATTGGATGCTGGGTCGCATTTAAGGGCAGCTGAAACCGGTTCCGGCAGGGCATCAGGTCAGTAGTTGCTTTGTGTGGCTGCTGTCTGAGGCTATCTGAGGGTCGTGCTTAAAGGGACCCCGCTGGACAGCTGGTTCTCAGCTTTCCCGCTTGCTTGCCTACCTCGCCGAGGGACAGCAAAGTGTTTTCCTCTCCGCCTGCCTGTATCGGTGGTTCCCATTCGGGACGCCGCCGCAGTTGGCAACATGGAGCCAGAGCTTGCCCTGGGCATGCTGCTCCAGTTTTTGGACTTCCTGCTGCAAGCCTGCCAGCAATGGATGGAGGCTGCCTGGCACCATCTGGTGCACGTCAGCCCCCTGCCTCTCCCCCTGGCCTCCCTTGGGGTCGTGGAGGAGCGGCAGCAGCGACCGGACGCCAGCGTGCCCCGCCACATCTGGCGTCAGGACACCAGCAGCAACTGGTGGGACCGCATCGTCCTGGAGCGCTTGGGAGACCAACAGTGGACCCAGAACTTCAGGATGAAGAAGGACACCTTCCTGGAGCTCTGCAGTGGCTCGCCCCTGCTCTGCGGCGACGGGACACTCGCATGAGGCCGCCATCCCGCTCCAGAGCGTGTGGCCATCGCCCTGTGGAAGCTCTCACGCCCGGACAGCTACCGATCTGTCGGGAACCAGTTTGGCATGGGAGATCCACCGTTGAGCAGTGCTCATGGAGGTACGGCACTCACCGGGCACTGGGCCGGGGGGGAGGGGGGCTGAAAAGAGGGGATGGGCCACCCCAGGGAAAGGGGCGGGAGGAGGCAAAGTGCCCCTTGCACGGCAGGTTGTCTGTCGGCCGTACTGCACGCCGCCCATGGGGTTGCTTCGGGAGTGGGCGTGGGGCGTGGGGCAGTGCCAGGGAACGAACACTCCCAGCCACCCGGGCGCCCCAGTGATTCGCGGTTTGCTGTGTCTCTCTGCAGGTGGTCAAGGCCATCAACTGGGTGCTGCTCCGCAGGGTGGTCCGCCTCGCCGACCCAGACGCGGTCATCCGGGGGTTCGGCGCCCTCGGCTTCCCCATCTGCGGGGGGGCCATCGACGGGACGCACATCCCCATCCGTTCCCCAGAACACCAGGCCTCCCAGTACATCAACCGCAAGGGGTACTTCTCCGTCCTCCTGCAGGCCGTGTGTGACCACCGGGGCCAGTTCACGGACACTAATGTGGGCTGGTCCGGCAAGGCACACGACGCCAGGGTGTTCCGGAACTCCTCTGTGTGCCAGAGGCTGCACGTCGGGACCTTCTTCCCCAACCACCACATCAGGGTCGGGGACGTGGACATGCCCGTCTGCCTGGTGGGGGATGCGGCCTACCCCTACAGCCCTGGCTGATGAAGCCATACACGGGGCACCTCAACCCCTCCTGGCAGGCCTTCAATGCCATCCTCACCAGGGCCCACATCGTGGTGGAGGGGGCCTTCGGATGCCTGAAAGCCCGATTTAGATGCCTCCTCACCCGCCTCGACCTCGCCAAGCACAATATCCCTCCCGTGGTGGCAGCATGTTGTGTGCAGCACAATTTATGCGAGCGGAAGGGGGAGGCTCTCCTGCCAGCCTCGATGGCTGAGGCTGAGCGCATGGCTGGCCAGTACGTGCAGCCCCTCACCGCCGCCGTCCGGGAGGCCCAGTGGGGGGCCGTCCAGATCCGGGAAGCCCTGCGGGAGAGCTTCCAGGTGGAGGAGGACTGAACTCTCCCTGCATGCCCCACTGGGGCCTTCTTCCACCCTCCCCTCCTTCCCCTTTCCCCTCCCTAACCCCCCTTCCTAATGTAAAATAAACACACCTCTGTTTTGCCAACAAAAATCTCTCTTTATTGTACATAACTGGGGTGGGGAGGGAGGAGTGAGGGTGGGAGGAGGAGGGGGAAACCAGGGAGGAGGGTGCTGGAAGGGGTGGAAGGGGAGGAAGGGAAGGGAAAGCTCAGGGTTGGGGTCCTGCTGGCTCTCCCGTCTCACAGCACTGCGGGTGTGGGGCGTTGGGGGAGTGGGTGTGGAGGGTGGGGCAGGAGGGACGGGGTGTGGAGGAAGCGGGAGGGAGCAGGGGTGGGAGGAGGAGCGAGGCTGGGCGGCCGCAGGGGGAGCAGGAGGAGGCAGGAACCTGTCCACCAGGGTCTGGAGGTGACCTCTGAGGGCACGGCTCTGCTCCTCCAGCGCCTCCAAGCTCCGCTGCCGCAGCCGCAGGTCCTCCCGGACCCAGTGGTCCTGGATGCGGAGCTGCTGCTCCAGTAGCCGCAGATGTGCCGCTGGTAGTCCTCTAGGTTCCTGGTGCGCCTGCTGGTCCGGGTGCGGGTGGCTGTTCCAGGCGGGGTGGTGCACCCTGCAGTCCCAGGTGCTGCGGCTGTGGTGAAACAAGAGCAGTGGTCAGTTCTCCCTGGGGACACGGTGGGTGAAACCCAGCCCCCCTCTGCAAGGCGAGGTCGGCGTGTGGGGAACAGGCCAGGGCCCCTGCATGACACCCAGCTGCTGCTCCATGGTGGGCAAGGCCCAGGTGCACGGTCCCTGGGCTCCCTCTCCCCCCACGCCCCGCATACACATAAGGGGAGCATGATGGCACTCACATGTGGAGCCCTCCTCGGCCTCGGACAACACAGCCGATGTGCTCTGTGGGATGCCTCGCGGGTCCTGGGTCCTGGGCAAGCTCCCTGCAGGCTCCTGGCTCTCGGCGTCCTCCTCCTCCTCCTCAGTGTCAGGGACGGGGCCCTCTGCCCCGGGGTCGATCACCACCCGGGGGGCATGGACTGCGTGAGCCCCCAGGATGTGGTCCAGGGCCTCAAAGTGAGGGCATTCCTCCGGGTCGGCCCCTGGCTGGGAGGCCCTGGAGTAGGCCTGCCGCAGGTCCTTTATTTTGCAGTGGACCTGCTCCCAGGTCCGTATGTGGCCTCTGGTGGCCAGGCTGTCAGCCATGTGGCTGTAGACGGCCGCGTTCCTGTGGCTAGTGCGGAGATCGTGGACGTTGGAGGCCTCCCCCCAAACCTCGATGAGGTCCACGATCTCCGCACTAGACCAGGCGGGCACCCGCCTCTTGCGGCCCCGGGCAGGCTCCTGGGAGCCGCCAGCCTGGTCCTGGGAAGAGGCGGAGGGCTGGGTGGCAGCGGGTGGCTGGTTCATGCCGTGCCAGGTGCAGGGTCTGCTGGCTGGGTGCTGGCAGGCTTGCAACTGGCACAAGCACCGTAGCCAGACCGTGGCCCTTTAAGGGCTCCGGGGCCGGGAGGGGGGCAGAAGAGTTTCCTGGTTTGGCCCAGAGTGGCCACCAGGGCAAGCTGGGAAGGGCTAGCCTCCAACTAGTTCGAATTAAGTGGCTACACAGCCCTTAATTCGAACTACTTAATTCGAACTAGGCGTTACTCCTCGTAGAATGAGGTTTACCTAGTTCGAATTAAGCGCTCCGTTAGTTCGATTTAAATTCGAACTAGAGGTTTGCATGTGTAGCGCCTATGAAAGTTAATTCAAACTAACGGCTGTTAGTTCGAATTAACTTTGTAGTGTAGACATACCCTTAGATACTTGAAAGCTTCTCTCATATCTCATGTTCTCTAGACCTTTCATCATTTGTGTCGATCTTTTCTGGACTTTCTCCAGTTTCTCCACTTTTCCTGAAGTGTGGCGCCCAGAACTGGACATGATACTCCAGCTGGGGCCTAATGTAGATGGCTCATTCCCTGCCTAGGGGACGTGAGACTGGGCGGGTTAATTTCCAATCCTCCTGTTTATTCTTTTCCTAAGCCAGGAGGGCACAGTAGTTCTGATGGGGTTGGAGAGGGGATGGAAGCCAGATCCAAGATCAATGAGCCCTGGGAAGTGGGCCCATTGAAAGGAGACTGACCTGTGGATGCCTTGGGGGTCAGCAGCAAGGGCCTGCTTTGGGAAGCCCCCTCTTTGGAGGTGAATGTGGCAGCATTGAGACACCACCCAGAAGCAGGCACCACAGACACTAACTGCAGATTCATGGGACGGCTCTCACAGATCTTGCACATGCATAAGAGGATAGATCTGCAGGAGAGGGGGCAGTGGCGTAGTGAGGGGGCTGGAGGGGTCAGTTGCCCCTGGGAGAAAAATAATATAAAATGTAGTTAAAAATA